>CM053766.1:45821158-45842598 GCA_028658305.1 Pachyuromys duprasi
ATTCACCCTCAAAATCCCTCCCACTGCCTAAGGGATATATAAATATCCCTGATTTGAAATAAACATGCTTCATGATACCATCAGCCTTCCACCCTGGCTGACTGAGATTCCTAATTCATCCCACAGCAGGCCTGCCCTCTGGCCTGTTGTGCCTGGGCCTCACTGAGCCTGCCTTCCAGCCTACTGGGCTGCAAGCCGACCAGGCATGGGCTTCCTCCCATACCTCTGCTGTGCTCAGCTCAGCAGCTTAACCAAGAGCTGAAGCTCTTTGGTATTTCCATAGGCTTTGGAACCCCAGAGTTCCACTGCCACCGGTGATCTCATTCTGAAAGTGCTAATCTGTAACACTCTGTGGAAAACTTTTTCACACTCCAGCCTATAGCATTCAAACCTTGCCCTAAAGTGCTCTAGCTGCCCCTGGGTTGTAAAGGGGTCCTTTAAGTGAAAATCAGTAAGGAAACAATTGCATGTTGTGCTTATTAGGGTCTAAGGTAAGAACCCTCTTCCAGCCATGAAATTGTGAAGAAGGGAAAAGGAAATCATGCTGGTTTTGATGTTAATGCGCCAGACTACGAGACAACTACTGTGTATGGGGTGTGTTTAGTCAAGTGGAGAAGAAATTACATCTTAGGGCTCGGTCCTGTCTATGATTTCAGATATTCCTTAGAGGACTTGGAACATAGCCCCTGCAGAGAAGAGGGGATTATCATATATAACTCATGAGATAGATGCCTATAATTATTTTGGTGATGGTTATATTTTTACTTCCAGTCTCCACGTTGGAGTTTGAGTCTGGACTAAGTTACAAGAGCAAAGGAAATATCAAACTTTTATAAGTTTTAGGGGCTGAGAAAAAGTTTTACATCATATGATTTTAGTGTGTGTGACAAAGAGCAAAGAAGAGCCAGGATCTATAAACCCTGAGCTGTCAAGCCAGAGCATAGACTTCTGCCTCTCCCTGTCTCAGAGAGAAAGAGAGAGAGAAAGAGAGAGAGAGAGAGAGAGAGAGAGAGAGAGAGAGAGAGAGAGAGAGAGAGAGAGAGAGAGGAAGGCATGGCCAGACTCAAGCTGTGGGATCAGGCTTAAAGGCACACTTCCCTTTCATGGTCCCCTTTTTATTTTTAGTTTTTGACCTCCTCACACTCAGTATAAATTTAAAGGTAAATTGTGCGTTCTGTCCACTTTATATATATTATATAACATATTAATATGTATATATAATCACATTTGCAAGATATATGACTTCAGCTCGGGTAGGTTAGTTGGGACTCTGGTTGCAAGCAAAAGCAAAAACATTTTCTTTAAAGTTAAAGAAGAAATGGAATTTAATGGAGGAGAATGAGATGCAACAATTGAGGGGAAAGGAGACAGAAAGCAGTCAAGCAGACCTGGACATCTGCATAATATACGGTTCTCATTACAGCAGGTTCAATTCTGGGTGGCCTAATCGTTTTCTTAATGAGGGCCTCAATCAGATCTCCATTACTAAAATGGAGTATCTAGGCCCCAGTAACTTAGAATGAAAAGTGATTTCTTCAGCACACAGTTTTGGAGGCTGCAGTTCTGGGGAGGACCCCTTCAAGGCCACATCGCTTTATGGTACACCTGGGAAATGGTGGGAGATCAAGTAACCTGTGCAGGGAATCTGTTGAGTTGGAGCCTACTGAGAGACTGTTTCAAAAGACAAGGTGGATGATAAGGAATGAGACTCAAGATTGTCTTCTCATCTATACACACATGCATACATACACACTCACACCCTTGCATGCAGGCATGCATGCTCATGCTCACACTTGCACACACCTGTACTGTACTTCCCACCCTTCATACACATAGTACATACCCTCCTGAGTGTATTGAACTTCACAGTACAAGCTATACATTTAATTTGTTCAAATGGTGTTGTAACTGGAAACAAGACCAATTAAAACTTTACTTAAAATCAGTTTTAACTGGTATTTTTGTAAGTACAATGATGAAGGTTATAAATTGCTTTATGGAGAAAACAGATGGAAATGGAAGTGTACTTGAAGGATGAAGAACTTCTGAAAGAACACGTATATAGGTAAATAGAAAAGATTTTATTTTTTTTCTTGATTTCTTTAAAACATGATTGAGTAAAGCAAAAATTACAACACATTGCACCATATTCTGGAGCAGCAGTTCTTAACCTGTGGGTCATGACCCTCATGGTGGATGCATATCAGATTTTTATATTATAATTTGTACAATACAAATTACGATTATGAAATATTAATAATTGTATATCAATATAATAATATTACTATGATATTAATAAATATATAATAATAGTAATGTTGGGTCACCATAGCATCAGAAGCTGTATTAAAGGGACATTGCATTATGAAGGTTGAGAAACAGAGTTCTAGGGTGTTTTGTATATGTTAAAGAGGTATGTACAGTACTATAATAAATAGGAAGTAAAGGAAGCATTTTGTTGAAAAGTTTTTAAATTTTGGACTGGGTAGTAGAGATGGAAGACACCAAGGGAACTGCGTCCTCCTGACACAGCAGGACTTGTGCACACTTGAACTCAGCATGCATAGGGCTAAGCCAGAAAAGGGAGGGAGAGAGAGAGACAGACAGAGAGAGAGAGAGAGAGAGAGAGAGAGAGAGAGAGAGAGAGCACTAGGACTATTGCGGAGAGAGCAAGTGGACATAACCCCAAATCTATCTCTGTCAACCACTCATAAAGGAAACATTAGTTCTCGCCAAGAGAGCCTAACTGGGAATACAGCCCACACTTACGGTATGCCTCAGGCCCAGCAGCAGATGGTAAGTGCAAAGCAAGCTCCATGAGATTTTTGGAGATCTTTTGTCTCATTACTTTAATTAATTTATTTATTTATATTTTTTACTTGTCTTTTGTTTATCTGATTTCTAATTTTGTGTTTTTGTGGGGTTTGTGTACATGCATGCATGTGTGTGTCTGCATATGTTTCTTGTGTTTTCTCTTTCTTAAATTCTATGTTTATTTGTTTGCTTTGTTTTATTCTGGCCTGTTTGTTTTCTGGGAAAAGAGGGAAAGAAAGTGTAGACTTGGATGGATGGGGAGGATCCGGGAGGAGACAAGGAAGGGGAAACCATGAGACTATACTACATGAAAAAAGTATTTTCAACAAAAATATTTTGGCTGGAGAGATGATTCAGTTTGAGTTCTAGAACCCACATAACAAATTCATGTGTGATAAATTTGTAACCTGGATAGTAGGAAGAGTGACAGGTAGATCCCAGGGCTTGCTGTTTAGTCAGCCCTAGTCTGCTTGCCAGAAAAACAAGAAACCCAGTTAAAAAATATACAAAACAAAAAAACCAAAACCAACCAACCAAACCAAGCCAAAACCAAAAGTAAAGCAAAACAAATCCAAGGTGTATGAGACCTGAGGAGCAACACCTGAGACTGAGCATCCACAAGGCATGAGTACCACAGGGTAATATGCTCTTCCAATTTCAGGGATGCGTGAATCCGAGTGACATGTGTTTGTGCTATTCACCATGAACCATTGGTTAATGTAATATGTTATATTCATATAGTCATGACATGTTATATGTGTCCATAGTATACATATGTGTAGTTATATAGACATATGGACACATAGTCACATACTTCTGGTATTTTCCCATTCTGTAGTTTGTTTATTAGAAACAAAGTCATGAAGTCTATTATGTATTGGAGAAGTGAAGTTAAATACAGCTTATTGGAATAAAACATGGAATAATTTGTGAATATATTTAAGAAACACCAGATTAGTACTAAATATGTTGAAATATATATTCAGTGCTTTACACATGTCCTGTCTCTTCTTAGTAACAGCGTGTTCACATGTTGGTCTTGTTAATAAATTGTTATTGTGGTTTTCAAGTAGTGATTTTCCATTTTACTTTTTCATTTATTGATTAAAATTCTTTTGAAGTTATTACGTATTTATTTTGTGTGTAAGGAAGGGGTGGATCACAGGTGCCCAGGTGGCGGTCAGAGGACAACATAGGGGAGTCCTCTCTCTCTCATTCCACCACGTGGGTTGTTGGGCTGAAACTCAGGTCATCAGGATTGGTGGCAAATGCCTTTACCCCCCGAGCTGTCTTGCTGGACTTTGACATTCTTTTATAAATATTTGCCACCAAATTACCTTTCTTTATTTAGATCAGCATGTGCCCAAGGGTATTTATTTTATCCTTTGGTGTGGATTTAAACACCATGATTCTTTATCTCTTTGTTCAGACTGAAAAATATTGAAAATATTGTTCACTTTTGGTCATGGGATAGGGTTTCAGTCAGTCAGCCAGTCAGTTTGTCTGTCTGTCTCTCCTTCCCTTCTTCCTTACTTCTTTACTTTGTATCTTCCCCTTCATTGTTAAGCTTATACATCACATTCAACTCATCTTGTTTTTACCCTGTCCTGACCCATGATCAAATAATCAACTAGTTTGCATTTGCAAACACAATGATATTTACTTACAAAGATCTTGTTGCTACCAGGCATTTTCCAGACCCCTTAACCAGGCAGAACAAGAGAACCAAAGGTAGATATATCAAACGTATTATATGTACTTCACATGTGTTGGGAATTCTCAAAAGAACCTAGATTCAATAGTTTGCTAGAAGTACTTATAAAACTCAGAACACACTATGTTCATGAATAGAAATCAAAATAAACAAATAAACAAAGGGAAGAAACATCTTGAAATGAAGTCTGGAGGAATTTAGTCGGTAACTTCTCCCAGGAGGATCACAGAATGCAGAGCTGATTGCTCCAGCAAAGCGTGATGACCACCCAGTAGCATTCATGATGCTGTCTCCTAGGGAACTTCACGTGAGCCTAGAAATCAAGAGTTCTGATTGGCTGTACACAGTGTGAACACTAAGTGGCTTGTAAAGTCCCATGTCTATGGAAAGGAAACATTTAGCAAAAATCACATAGATTGCAGAAATTACCTTGATGGCACACAGCATCTCAGCAACATACTGGGATTTCAAATCTCCCAGTGGGCAAAATGCTCATCAGACTACTGCAAGGACTCAAACCTGAGGAGCACACCAAGGCCAGTCATGGAAATGGGTCTTTGAGAATAGTCTTGGTGAGCTAGTTCTTCATTGCACACACATCTGGATATTTTATTTCATTTCATCGTTAATGTAGTAAACATGAGCTCCCACTCCCGTTTCTGGCTAACACAAGATTTATTTTGTACTCCCATTGCTCCTCTTTCTGACAATGAGACACAGTGTCTCTGTCAGCTACAGTGTATTCACTTGTTCAACTCTAATACATATGTAAAGTAGTTTTGAAATTGCCATGTATTCTTGTGAAAAAACAAAACAAAACAAGAACAAACCAAGGGTACTGTTTATATTGCAATTTGCTCCTGTCATCTTAGCCTTATAGATTCCCACTAAAAGACTGTTTTTTTTTTTTTGTAGTTATCCAGTTCAGCTCCTTTCTTCTGAGGTGGCCACAGTGAAGTTTTATAGTCTATGTTATATCTTAGAATTCTCCAGAATAATGATTGAATTCTAAATACTGCCTCTAAGATTTCCTCCACGAGACACAGTTTTGTGGCTTTTGCCAAATGTATAAATCACCAAGTTTAGTCATGTCATCCTAAAGTGTCCTTTCTTGTCTCTTTATAATTATTTACTTTCCCACCATCAATCCACTAGCAACTATTGCTATGCTTTTCATGCTTGTAGTTTTATATTTTCCAGAATGTCATATAAATGGAGTCATAAACCATAATAGTTTTCTCAGCCTTTCTGGCTCTTTCATCTAGCAAAGATGCATTTAAGACTAACCTATCTGGCCACACAAATCAATTCTGTGTTCCTTTTTATTGAGTAGTATTGTGTATTCTGAATGTGTTGTATTTATCCATTGACTGAGGGATGTTCAGTTTCTAGAGATTATTCATATACCTATAGGCATTTGTGTATGGAACTTGGTACAAACTAATAACTGGGATTGCCGTTGTTGGGTCCTGTGTTCAGAAGGAACTGATAAGATGTTTTCCACAGTGGCTATGCAGTCTTGCATGTCAGCCATATGTGAGCACAGGTTCTACATTCTTATTAGACTTGTAATAGCCAAATGTCTTTATTTGGCTATTCTATTGTTAGTTTTTTTGTCAACTTGACACAAGCTAGAGTCATCTGAGAAGAAGAAATCTCATTTTAGAAAATGCTCCCATCAGATTAGCATACTGGCAAGCCTGTGTGTGGCATGTTCTTTTTTTTTTCATTTTTTAAAAATTTATTTATTTTTATATCAATCACAGCTAAGGTACTTTGCATCCCAGGCTTAGCCTCCTCTGTCATTCCCTCCCATCCTCCCACTCCCTCCCTCATCCCCTCCCCCCCTCCAAGTCCACCAACAGGGGAGGACCTCCTCCCCTTCCATCCAACCCCAGCTCATCCTTTCTCCTCAGGGCTGGCTGCAATGTCCTCCCCTGGGATCTAGCCAGTCTGTCACTCCCCAGCTTGTATGGGGGAGGGTCAAAGAGTCAGTGTGGCATGTTCTTAATGATTGATATGGAAGGGCCCAGCACACTGTGGACAATGACATCCCTGAGCAGGTGGTCCTGGGTGTGGAAAAAAAAGCCAACTGAACAAGCCAGTAAGCAGTGTTCTTCCGTGGCCTCTGCTTCAGTTCCTGCCTTGAATTCCTGACCTGAATTCCTTCATGATAGACTGCAATTGTAAGCTGAGTTAAAACCTTTCTTCCCCAGATTGCTTTTATTCCCCAAATGGCATTTTATCGCAGAGAGAGAACAAATACAGTGCATTTTTGATAAATTGTTTGCATTCCCCTACTAACGAAGGTGCTGTTGCTCTCCATAGAGCTATCAGACTTGAAGTGTCTGCTCACATCACTGACATTCTTATTCAGCTGTTTTCTTATTGTTCATATGAGCCCTGGATCAGCTTTGTGCTTTAAACTCTCCCTCTAAGTTTGTGGCTTACTCTTTCAGTCTTCATCGTCTTTTAAACCTATCTTTCTTCCCTACCTCCTTTTTAATGGTGCTACGGATTGATATGGGGTCTTATGCATGCTAGGCAAGAACTGCACCACTCAGCTGTATCTCTGCTTCAAGCTGTTTTTGATAAAGTTTAATTTATTAGTTTGTTCAGTGTGTGTATATTGGTGTTCATGTGCCTATGTATGTGTGGGTAGATGTCAGAAGTTAACCTTGGATGTCAGGCCTAGAATCTGTTCACTTTGTTTTTATGAGACATTACTTCTCCCAAGCTTTAAGCTAGGCTATCTGGCCAGAGACATACTTATTTCCATCTCCCAAGTCCTGGGATTTCAAGTGCACACCCACTATGCCTGTTCTTATGTGGATGCTGGGGATAAAACTCAGGTCTTTGCATTTCCATGGCAAGCACTTTACTGACTGAGCCATCTTCTCAGCCCCTGTTAATTCATTCTTATGTGTGCTGTGTTCTTGGTGTCATAGCTAGTAATCTTTGCCTAAGTCAAGATGGCGGAGATTTCTTTGTATGGATGTACATACACATGTACATTTATGTATATTCTTTTTTTGGTCCACGATTGGAGAATGAATCTAGGATCTTGTGTATGCTGGATAAACACTGTACTACTAAACTTTGCCTTTATTTCCTTTTTACTTTGAGATATAGTCTCACTAAGTTGTAGGCCTTGAACTTATTACATAGCCCAAGTAGTCCTTGAAGTTATTTTTTAGTCATTTCCTCCACCCCACTCCTACCCTGAGTCAGAGTTTCTCTGTGTAGCCCTGGCTGTCTTGGAACTCTGTCAGGATGGTTTCCAACTCAGAGATCAACCTGTCTTTGCCTCCTGAGTGCTGGGATTAAAGAGCTGAGCCACCACTGTCCAGCTTTATTTTTATTGTTTAAGTCTATGTGCACATGTGTTTGTGTGCATGAATAAGCACATGAGTAAAGGTTCTCTTGGAGGCCGGAATTGGGTATCAGATCCTCTGGAGCTGGGCTGTACAGGCACTTGTGAGCTCACCCATGTAGGTATTGAGAACGAAACTGCAGTGCTCTGCAATATCAGTGTGGACACTTAACCACTGAGCCACCTCTGCATACCCTAGACCTCCAAAGTAGTTGGGATTACTGTTCCTGGATTACTAGATTTTATTGTATGCTTTCCCCAAAAATTTTGCACTATTGTGTTTTCTATTTTGTTCTGTAATGCATCTTTATGTCCCCTCCCTCCCTCTCTTCCTCTCTGCTTCTCTCCCTTCCTCTATTTCTTTTTGGTTATTGTGCAAGGTATGGATAAAAATTCTGTTTAGACAGATGGATATTCAGTTATTCTTTATCTACTGAAAAGGCTCTACCTTCTTCACTGTGTTGCTTTTAACCCTTGTGTACTAGTCATATGTATATAGTCATATATGGAGATTTGCTTCTGGTCTTTCTGTTACGCTCCCAAATCTACACTATTATCCTTCCCTCCCTTTTTTTTTTTTGCCAATATTGTCTTGATTTAATTGCTGTAGTTCTAAAGTAATTCATGAAAGCAGCTAGTATTAGCCTTTCAACTTTGCTTTTCTTTATCAAACTTGTTTTGGTTATGGTAACTTAGATTTAAGAATAAGTTTAAGGAGAATTGATATGCTAATTATATTGAGTCTGCTCATCCATAAACAAAAGATATTTCTCAGTTTCCTTACATCTTAATTTTATGGCAGAAATATTCTGTAGAAATCAGTGTACAAGTTTTTGAAATTTCTTCAGGTTTATCTCTAAATATTTAGTGATTTTCTGGGTTTTTCACAGGTTCTGGTTTTTACGAATAAAGCTGCTATGAATGTGGTTGAGCAAATGTCCTTGTTGTGTACTTGAGCATCTTTTGGATATATGCCTAGGAGTGGTATAGCTGGATCTTGAGGAAGCACTATTCCTAATTGTCTAAGAAAGTGCCAGATTGATTTCCAAAGTGGTTGTACCAGTTTACATTCCCACCAGCAATGGAGGAGGGTTCCCTTTTCTCCACATCCTCTCCAGTATGTATTGTCACTTGAATTTTTGATCTTAGCCATTCTGATGGGTGTAAGGTGAAATTTCAGGGTCGTTTTGATTTGCATTTCCCTGATGACTAAGGATGTCGAGCATTGCTTTAAATGTTTCTCTGCCATTCTATATTCCTCTGAAAAGAATTCTGTGTTTAGCTCTGTACCCCATTTTTTAATTGGATTACTTGATTTGTTGTTTTTTAATTTCTTGAGTTTTTTAAAATATATTCTGGATATTAGCCCTCTGTCAGTTACAGGGTTGGTGAAGATCCTTTTTCAGTCTGTAGGCTGTCATTTTGTTTTGATGACAGTGTCCTTTGTTTTACAGAAACTTTTCAGTTTCATGAGGTCCACTCATTGCTGAGAAATAGATACAGAAATTGTGGTACATTTACACAATGGAATACTACTCAGCAATTAAAAACAAGGAAATTGTGAAATTTGGAGGCAAATGATGGGTATTCGAAAAGATCGTCATGAGTGAGGTATCCCAGAAGCAGAAAGACACACATGGTATATACTCACCTATAAGCGGATATTAGACATGCAATATAGGATAAACATACTAAAATCTGTACATCTAAAAAACTAACCAAGAAGGAGGACCCTGGGTAACTGCTCAATCCTCATTCAGAAAGGCAAATGGCACGGACATCAGAAGAGGGAGAAAACAGGAAACAGGACAGGAGCCTACCACAGGGGGTCTCTGAAAGACTCTACCCAGCAGGGTATCAAAGCAGATGCTGAGGCTAATAGCCAAACTTTGGGCAGAGTGCAGGGAATCTTATGAAAGAAAGGGGGCATAGAAAGACCTGGAGGGGACAGGAGCTCCACAAGGAGAGCAACAGAACCAAAACATCTGGGTACAGGGGTTTCTTCTGAGATTGATACTTCAACCAAGGACCATGCATGGAGATAACTTAGAACCCCTGCACAGATGTAGCTCATGGCAGCTCAGTCTCCAAGTGGATTCCCTAGTAATGGGAACAGGGACTGTCTCTGACATGAACTCAGTGGCTGGTTCTTTGATCACTTCCCCTTGAGGGGGGAGCATCCTTCCCAGGCCACAGAGGAAGACAAGGAAGCCAGTCCTGATGAGACCTGATAAGCTAGGGTCAGATGGAAGGGGAGGAGGCCCTCCCCTATCAGTGAATTTGGATAGGAGCATGGGAGGAGATGAGGGAGGGAGAGTGGGATTGGAGAGGTTTGAGGGAGGGGGCTCCAGCTGGAAAACAAAGTGAATAAACTGTAATTAATATAAAAAATAAAAATTAAAAAATATTTAGTGATTTCAAAACTTTCTCTTGACTGTTGCTCCTAAGAAATTTCTTAAATTTTTATTTAGGTGTATGGACATTTTGTCTGCATGTATGTTTGTGTACTATATGAATGCCGAGTACCTACAGAGATAAGAAGAGACCATTGAATCACCTGGAAGTGGAGCTTGAGATGTTTGTGAGCCACCATCTGAGTGGTGGATGTTGAACTTAGACTTGTTGGAAGAACAACCAGTGCCCTTAACGGCTGAGCCATCTCTCCAGCTCCCTATAGAAATTTTTATTAAAATTTTATTATAAAGAGCTTTCAAATAAAAAATTCACACACCAAAATAAACCAGACCTGAAGTCTGTATGTTCTTGATACAACAAGAGCTGTAGAAGGCCAGCTTTGACATCCAGGGGTAAACTGAGGCAGGACGTATAGTAGGTACCTGATCACTCAGCATACTTTGAGGAAGTGAAGCTTGTTTCACTGGGGTTGGTACTTCCTGTGGCAAGTGAAATAGAAAAAGAAAAGGGGGAAAGAATCACACACACACATACATACACAAAGTTGATGGATGAAGCAAGCTTCATTAAGCTCCAATAACTTCTCATACACACATACATACATATACACATTTGGTGGATGGAGCAAAGCTCCAACCCACATACATACATATATTCATACACACACACACACACACACACACACACACACACACACACTTTGGGTGGACGGAGGAAACTCGAATGAGCAAGCTCTGACTGTTTTACACATATACATGCACACATGTGCATGTTTGGTGTGTGGAGCAATCCCAAAGGAGCAAGCTCCAGCCAACTTGATGTTTCCTCCCACAGCTTACATTATCCCAACAAAATCTTTCAAGCAAAAATTACAATGTGGTTACATTCTATTTTTCTTTTAGTGAATGATCATGAAACAGCAGTTACGTTCCCAGTACCTTCACATGAAAAACATTTTATGTATTACAGGTGAAGAAACAAATTATTCTCAATAACCCACATACATTCGTAACTAAGCAACTCATTATAGATTAACAAAGTGTAAGCAAGCAAGGGTAATTTTCTCAGCCAGTTCCTCTTTACTTGCAGGCTGCAATTTGTGGTTACAAATAATGAATCAATTATTTTAAGATTTAATCCTAAAAAGTAAGCTTATAAAAATCTTAAAAGAATCACAAATCTAAACTTTTATATGCAATCAGCCATTTCTACTTTAAATCCTCAAGGGGACCATCTATTCATTAATAGTTTTTTACATCAAATTATATCAGGAAGCTGAGGGCAAAAATGGGTACAAGAAATTAATCATCATCTTGAACACCAGCCCAACTTTAGCCAGAAAGTCACATCAGCCAGTGCTAATTGGGCTTCAATTGTTCTTTTTTCCTAACCTCAAAAAAATCTCTAGCTCATCTATTAGGAGCGTGCTTCTCTGAACTTCAGTTGTGCCTTAAGAGAAGAGATGGAACGCAGCCCAAAATGAGAACCCTAAATGGTTTTGGTGGGCTCTCCACTGAGCCACGATTGTTCATTATTTTCTCCCACATTTGTTTCCAACCCTGCAGTCAGAGCTCATTCTATCTAGACCCTTGGCACAGCCAGTTGGCCACTCCAGTCCGTTTCTTAGCCAGAGCCTCGCTTGGGGGTAGAGGTAGTTCCAAGGTGCCCCTGGTCCTTAGAGGAGGAGCCCCTGGTCCTTAGAGGAGGAGCCCCTGGTCCTTAGAGGAGGAGCCCCTGGTCCTTAGAGGAGGAGCCCCTGGTCCCTAGAGGAGGAGCCCCTGCTGTCCTGCTCCACCAACTCCACAGGAAACCCAAACCTCTGGACAAGGACTCCTGTACTTCCACGGTGGACATGTCCCTGGGAGGAATGGCTTTCTCCTGGTTGTTAGCGCCACGAAGCACCAAGCTGCCACTTCCACCTCGGAGCCCTCTAGGATTGCTGCCCTGCACCCACACAGAGCTGAGACCTATTTGCTAGCGGCCAACAAAGCAGCCCACAGCCAGAGACAGCTTGGTTTTCACTTTCATGCACATATATATTAATTCTATCAGTTCTTGTACTGGCTCGTTTTATGTCAGAGATCCAGCTGTAAGGCATTTTCTTAATTAGTCACCAATGGGGGAGGACCTAGCCCATTGTAGGTGGTGCTATCCCTGGGCAGGTAGTCTTGGGTTCTATAAGAAAGCAGGCTGAGCAAGCCATAAGCAGCAAGACTGTAAGCAGCATCCCTCCATGGCCTCTGCATCAGCTCCTGCTTCCAGGTTCCTGCCCTCACTTTTGATGATGCACTGTTATAGGGAACTGTGAATGAACAAAATCCTTTCCTCTCCAAGTTGCTTTGGTCATGGTATTTCAACACTGCAATAATAATCCTAACTGACATACCGATTAACATATAGGACCTTCAAGGCAGGAGCTAAAGCAGAGTCTATGAGTACTGCTTACTGGCTCTTTTCCATTCTTGTTATATACTTACGTATATATCCCAGGACCGCCTGCCCAGTATGGGACTGCCCCTTTGATGTGAGGCCTCTCATATCAATCATTAATCAATTAAATGTCCCCACTGGCCAGTCTGATAGAGGCAATTCCTCAGTCAAGGGTCTCTGATCCTGGGTGCCTCTGCTTTGTATTAGGATAAAGAAAACTGACCAACACACAGATGTGAGGAATGAAAAAGGGTTCATCACTACAAACCTTCATGTGAGGAGGACAATCGGCACGTGTTTTTAAACTTGCACAAGCAGTTTAAGCAAAGTGCTTCCCATGGTGACTGATTTTCTTTATTTGTATTAGTGTATATTTGTTGTGCAAAGCAATGGGGTTTGTAATCACGTTTTGCTGTAAGTATACCAGGTAATGTGGCTATATTCATGCCCCAAGACTTTTATTCCGCACCCTGCTCATTCTATCCCCTTTCTTAAAAGCCCTCATGTTATTGGTCTGTGTGTAATCTCGGTTTCACATAAAAAGGAGATAGTCTTCCCGTCTGAGTTGTTTTGCTTAATATGATATTCTCCACTTCTGTCTGTTTTCCAGAACACGATATGGTGTCATTTTTCTTTGTAAGTGAACACAATTCCTTTGTGTTTATATCCCACATTTTCACTATAAATTCACCTGTTGATAGATGTCTACACTGGCTCTTGTGAATAGTGTGTAATAAATGTATATGGACAAGTGTCTCTGGCGTATGCCGATGGAGATTCCCTTGGGTATATTCTCAGTAGCGATACAGCTAACTCATATTCCCTTCTGTTTTTTTCTTTTTAAGGACCAGGGGTTGGAGCAACCATCTCTTTGTTTTGTTTATTGTTTTGAGACGGGGTCTCAGTATTGTGGCCGTGGATGACTGGAAACTCACTATGTAGGCCAGAGATCCCTCTGCTTCTGCCTCCCAAGTACAGGGACTACAGGTGTGCATCACCATGCTCAGCTGTGGGACCACAGCAGCCCAGGACTATGGCAGAAAGGTGGAGGAAGCTTCAACCCTGGAAACCTCTAATGTGAAGATGGCAGGACATGGCTTTGGCTTCAGAGCTTCATTCTCTCCAGCCCAGCCCGGTGTGCAATAGGCCTGGCTACCTGAGGGAGAAGCAGACATGGGCAGAGGGACAACCAGCACCCAGCACACACGCACACATATACATACATTCACACACACATACACGTATATTTCAGTGATCAATAATTTTTAAAAATTAGTTTGTTTACTTTACATCCCAAGGGTGCTTCCTCCCTCCTCTTCTCCCAGTCCTCCTCCTTCCTCTCCTTCCCCCTTGCCCTCTCTTTCCCCCCCAAGAAAAAGGGGAGCCCCCACCCCCATATCAACCCTCCCCAGCACATCAAGTCACATCAGGACTGAGCACATCCTCATCCCCTGAGGCCAGGCAAGGCAGCGCCGGCGGGGGGAAGTGATCTAAAAGCAGGTAATAGAGTCCAGGTAAAACAGGCCCTGCCTCCTTTACTTGCCATATGAAGACCAAGCCACACACTTGCAGGAGTCCTAGGACCAGACCATGCATGCTCCTTAGTCGATGTCTCAGTCTCTGTAAGGCCCCATGGGACTGGGTTAGTTGTCTCACTTGGTCTTTTTGTGAAGTTCCTGTCTCCTCCAGGTCCTTCCATCTTTCCCCCAACACTTCCGCAGGATCCCCAGTTTTCCACCCTATGCTTGGCTGCAAGTCCCACCATCCATCTCAATCCACTGTTGGCTGGAGCCTCCCAGATGACAGTCAAGTTAGACTCCTGTCTACAAGCATAGCAGAGTCAGAGTGTTGTGGGTATTTAATATTTATTATTGATTTATCTTTTAGTTAAGCAGTGGTTATTCCTAAACCTGCTGTAACCCAAATCACCACACAGAGACTAGGATGTATTTAGTTAACCTAGAGCACAATGCTGGGCAATGATTATTCCATCCTAAACCTCCAAGCCCACGTAGTTTCCTACCATCCAGATTTTACCCATTATACTTGCTTTTAGTCATATCTTAGGTTTGGTTCATCTCTCCATGTGGTTCCAAATTCTCTTCTCCTGACCTCTGTTCCTCCTCTGTTGCTTTTTTCCTCCCTTCTAGACCAGGATGTCCCACCCTATCCTCTCCATTGCTTAGCTTTGGGACTGGTTGTTTAATTGACAATATGGAGAACAAATGGTGGCATGTTTACACAAACTTGAGACAGGTGATGCTTAGAACAAGCGTCACAATGCGATGTCTGGACTGAAACCAGATAGTGGGGTAGAGAAATCAGCATGTGAATGAGCAAAGGTAAATTGTATACATTCCAAAAGAACATTATGCCAACCTCAGAGACTGGCTGTCTGCTGTGGGGTAGGTCTCAGGTTGGGCCAATTATTGGTTGGACATTTCATTCATCTTTTTTTCCCTCTTTATCCCTGCACTTCTTATAGGGAGGGTAACTTTTGGATCAAAGCTTTTTTCTGTGGGTTGTTGCTCCTCTCCTTCCACTAGTCATGTCTGGCTAGGAGGTGGTAACTTCAGACTTCAAGCCCAACCCCACTCCCCGACCCCCACTCCGGTTAGGAGACTCAGCTAGAGTCACACCCATATCCTCCCAGGACAGGCCTATCCTTTCATAGACCTCCAGCTTGACAAAGAGATGCCCACCTCAGTTTCCCTTCTTGTTCCCAGCCCTCTTACTACCTACCTCCCCTCTCTCCTCACATCTGATCCCCACCCTTGTTTCCTTCCTCATTCTATCTCATGCCCAGTTTCCTCTCTTCATCCACTTCTGCTGTTTATTCTCTTTCCCCTTCTGAGGGACATTCGGCACCCTCCCTTGAGCTCTCCTGTTACTTATCTTCTTTGGCTCTGTGGATTGTAGTATGCTTATCCTGCACTATATGGCTAAAATCCACTTATAAGTGAATTCATACCATATGCATCTTTCAGGGTCTGGGTTACCCCACTTAGGATGATTCTTTTCTGGTTCCATCCACTTGCCTGCAAACGTCATGATTTTCTTGTTTTTAATAGCTGAGTAGTATTCCATTGTGTAAATATACAACAATTTCTGTATCCGTTCCTCCATCGAGGGACATCTAGGTTTATCCCCAGTTTCTGGCTGTTATGAATAAAGCCGCTATGAACACAGTAGGGCAGATGTCTTTGTGGTATGGCCAGCACCTATTTTTGCCCTTCTGAAAGACCTCCATACTCATTTCTGTAGTGGCTACGCTAGTTCCGTTCCCACCAACAGTGCAAGCAATCTTCTTCCACAGCCTCACCCGCATTAAAAAAAATGCTGATAAATTAACATGGAATCCGTGTAGCTCTGATTTGCATTTCCCTGATAAAGATAATGATGGATTTTCCGCGCATCAACTGGCCATCTTGTACTCTGTCTTTGGGGAAATGTCGTTTCGTTTTTCCTGTTTGTGGATTAGACTTAGTGGTTTTTTTTTTTTTTTTTTTGGTATGTATTCTGAATACTAATCTTGTGTCAGTTGAGTAGATGGCGAAGGTTTTTCTCTCATTCTGTAGGCTGTCTCTTCACTTTTGTTTCCTTTGCTGTACAAGGGCAATTTTAATTCCATGAAATTCCAGTTGGTAGAATTGGAATTATTTCCTGGACTATTAGCTGGCCTTTCAGAAAGTTCCTGCCTATGTTGTAACTTGAAATGGTTCCCTGTGTTTTCCTTCATCAGGGTTAGAATTCCAAGTCTTATGTTTAAGGCCTTTGGATGTGGGTGCAGTTTAATCATTCTTCTCCATGTGGAAACTGAATTTCCCCAGCAGCATACGTTGAAAAGGCTGTCTTCAGTGTGTATTTTTAAATCTTTGTAAAAACCACATGGTATAGCTTCATGGGTTGATTTCTATGTTACTTTGTGTCATTGGTCTGGGTGTCCCTGCCATGGTGATTCTGTCCTAAGTCTTTGTAGTACATATTGCGACACCTTAAGTGTCGCTCTTTTTACTTAGGAATTCCAGTATGAGTCCCAGAACCTCAGAGATACGAAAGCTAATGATGTAAACTCTAGTTTTGTCCTGAAACCCAAAGCTGAAGAAAATCAGTGACAGGCAGAAAGGAAAGCTTTTCCCTGATGCAGCTCTTCTATTTGTGGTTGACTGGCCCAGAAGCATTCAGTGAGAAATTATCCTGGGTGGGTATGTGGAACTGTGTCTGGTTGAGATAACATTTCAGTCAATAACGCTACATAGTGATTTCCCCCTGCAATATAGCCTGCCTCATTCAACCCAGCAGAGACACAAATTGATATTCAGACCCAGCATTATGTCCTATGGAGTCCTTCTGCCTATGAATCAGTAGGCAAAGAAGGCTGTTAATGTCATAGCTGCAGAGATTATTTCTGAAAAACAAGAGAAACTGGAGTGCTACTCTATGCTAGTTGTAAACGTTCTGTCTTAATTTGACTAGGCCGTGACGTACTCATAAAGAGTCTACCTATAAATATTTCTCAAGCATTTCTGCTTAGCTTCAACATTTTTTCAATAAGTAATAGTAGAGCATGGTACCAACACAGATTGACAAGTTAATGAAATGATACGGAGAGAAATTGCCCCCTTGTTTTGAGCAAAGCTGTCCAAACAGTCTTCTTAAAAATACATTTTACTTTTTAATTTTAAGTGGATGAGTGTTTTGCCTGAATCTGTGCATCACATGTGTGCCGTGCCTGCAGAGGTCAGCAGAGGCCATGAAGCTCCTTGGAACTGGAGTTACGTGAGCCTCCATGTAGGTCTTCAGAACCGAACCTGGGTTCTCTGAAAGAGCAGCACATGCTTTTAACTGCTGAGCCACCTCTCCAGCCCCAGCGTGTGTGTGTGTGTGTGCATGTCCTGGCATAGCTGCAGGAAACGGAACTTGCTTGGATCCTCCGCAAAGGATGCTCTTCACCACTGAACCATTTCTTCAGCTCTCTTAGGGCAGTGATCTTTACTAATAACTTCGTAATTACTGAATATACACAAAAGAACCTTAGTGCCTGTCTAACATCAAATACAGGAATTGAGACAAGCATAGTTTTATATCTAAAACTACAAAGACCTAGAAAGATTTAAATTGTCTTTGGGGGCAGGCAAAAGCTTTTTGTCAGGATATGGACAAGTAATTGACATTAAAACAGATAAAGTTGATCACATCATAACTGCATGTTTATCATTAGGAGCATAGACAAATAGTAGCATGGTTTTAGGATGAAAGAAAAAAATTCACACGTGTATATCTGATAATTAATTGTACCTCACAAGGTGCAATTTTCTCTTTTTGTCTTTGCTTTTTTTGAGACAGTGTTTTTCTGTATAGGCTTGGCTGTCCTGTTTCTACTTCATTTTATGTGCACCCTTGAAGAATATATTTATTTGCTTTGTTTTACAGTACACATCAAATGATCTCAGATTATAATAGTGGTATGATGACACACAATATTCGATGTTCTAATTTTTTTTTTTTCTTTTTGTCAGGGAAATAGATTTCATCAATGATGTTTAGAATACGGTCAGTGCAACAGTTCAGTGTAACCATCCATTTTAAAGGAGTGACAGTAATGTGAAACTATTGTTTTGCAAGTCCTAGTGTTCCAACTGCCTCAAGCAAGAATCATCAGCCTAAGTGAAAACCTTGTCTAAAAATGTGTTGGCAGATATTCACGCTCTCTAAGTAGCGCACCTCTCATGACACCAGTTTACAAATCTTGAGGCCACACCTTAGTGAAATGATCAGGGAGCAGCACCCATGGTAGAATTATCTGAGACCATTCAGTAACAAATGCAAAAACTCACTTACGGAGGATTCTTGCCAAAAGATTTTACATTAATTTAATCATGGGGTGATGACTGGACAGATACAGAAACTGGAACATTTTACAACATGACTGACTTTAAAATTTTTAGTGTGGGGATCCAAGATGGCAGCACCAGGAGGAAATTGTTTCTGAAGAGCAGGATAGCAGCGACCAATAGACCAAACTCTGGGCCCTGAAACACCAGTGATTGTGTTTCTCAGGTGAAAGGAAACTCCCTGGCGTGGGAAGCAATCAGGTTCAGGTCACCCAGCTAAACCCTGGAAGAATTTCCAGGACCTGGCAGGCACTTGGTCACCAGCCCAGAGCCACATGCCCGTGTGCTCTGATCACCATCCCAGACTGAACTGTGGGACCCACAATACCAGAGACTGGGATTTCTAGTCGAGAGAAAATGCCATGGGGAAGGAAGCAATCGGGACGGACCTCAGGCCACACAGACAATCCCTGGAAAATGTTCCAGGGTCTAGTAGGTGCTCAGTCGCCAGCCCAGAGACCCACTTGCATGCCTGACTCACAGTCCCAGACAGAACTGTGGTCTCCTGGGCACCAGAGACTGGGTTTCCCTGTCGGGAGGAAACCCTAAGGTAAGGGAAATATCAGGTCTGAACTCAGAGCACCCAGCCACCCCCAACCCCCAGAAAAGTTCTTGGGAAAAGTTCCTGGGTTCCTGCAGGCACCCAGCTGCCAGCGTGGGGCCACTTACCTGCATGCTCTATTCACCATCACAGACTGAACTGAGGACCCCAAAACACCACAGACACAGGGAGCTGTCAGGAGGAAACTACGCGGGGTCGGGGGGAGACATCAGGTCTGACCTGAAGACACCCAGCTCTGGAAAAGTTTCTGGGTGGTCCCGCAGGCTCCAGGCTCTGGCCTCCTGCTGCACACATGAAAGCTGTGCTCACCGGCCACTGATTACCGCTAGGGTACTGGGACACAGAGCTCCAACCTCAGACCTACAGAAGCCTGGGGTCCATGGGATCAGCCCCCAGATACTGCTTCAAGGTGCAATCAGTTATCCCTAGCTAAACTGATCAAATCATGGTGCTCCCTGGTTCTTCAAGAGGGCTGCACTCAGCAAACACAGTGTAACAGCTCATTACAGGAGCAACAGCTCATTAACTTCATAGAAACCCAGCGGGCGGGCAGCTGTCTTCAGGTCTTCTCCTGGTGAGAGGAGAGCCCCCCTGACCACCAAAAACCACAGTTACCACACAGGTCCAAACGCCTGAGGTGAGCAGCGGCAATTCCTGAGAAGCACTGCCATTTGGTTGACCATACCCAAAAAGCTGAGGAGGCCTCCTTCAGGAACAACCATCTTCCTGCCGAGGGGATTCTCCTTACCCCAGGATTCTAGGAGGCACCAGAAATAAACAGCCAACATCTAAGATAGCCCAATGGATAGAGGCCAGCCTAAAAGCTCAACCAACAAAAGGAAATTAATATGGCATCTCCAGAACCCAGTTATCCATGGGCAAGTAGCCCTGGACATCCTGACATAAGTGAAATTCAAGTGAAATTCTATGCTTATAAAGAGAATAAGGGAAGAAACAAATAACATGTGTAAAGAAATAGAGGAAGATAAAGTCAAACAGAGTATGGCCAACCATAAAGAAATACAGGAAAATGCATCGAAACAGTTTGTGGCCTTCAGAGAGGAAATGATTAAGTCACTGAAAGAAATAAAAGAAACAGAGGAATGTTCAAAAAAACAGGTGAAGGAATTGAAGGAAAACAGGAAAATACAGTCAGACAGCTGAAGGAAATCAACAAAACAGTTCAAGATCTGAAGAAATTGGAAAAATTAAAGAAAACACAAATGGAAGAAATCATGGAGAGGAAGAACTTAGGGAAGAAAACAGGAACTACAGAGGTAAACATAATCAACAGACATAGAAACAGGCTGGTGGATCAATGGAATAGAATAGAAAACCCAGAAATAAACCCACATATTTATGGACACCTGAATTTTGACAAAGATGCCAAAACCACACAATGGAAAAAAGATAGCATCTTCAACAAATGGTGTTGGTCTAACTGGATGTCCACATGTAGAAAAATGCAAATAGATCCATACTTATCACCCTGCACAAAACTAAAGTCCAAGTGAATCAAAGACCTCAACATAAAACCGGACACATTAAACCTTTTAGAATAAAAGTTGGGGAAGAGTCTTGAACTCATCGGCACAGGAGACAACTTCCTGAACAGAACACCAACAGCACAGGCTCTAAGAGCAACAATCACTAAATGGGACCTCATGAAACTGAAAAGCTTCTGTAAAGCAAAGGACACTGTTATCAGAACAAAACGACAGCCTACAGAGTGGGAAAGGATCTTCACCAACCCTATATCTGAAAGAGGGCTAATATCCAGAATATATAAAGGACTCAAGAAGTTTAACAGCAACAAATCAAGTAATCCAATTAAAAAAGGGGGTACAGAAATAAACAGAATTCTCAAAAGAGGAACATTGAATGGCAGAGAAACACTTAAAGAAATGCTCAACATCCTTAGTCATCAGGGAAATGCAAATTAAAACAACCCTGAGATTTCACCTTACACCCATCAGAATGACTAAGATAAAAAACTCAAGTGACAACAGATGCTGGAGAGGTTGTGGAGAAAGAGGAACCCTCCTCCATTGCTGGTGGGAATGTGAACTTGTACAACCACTCTGGAAATCAATTTGGCACTTTCTCAGACAATTAGGAATAGTGCTATCTCAAGATCCAGCTATACCACTCCTAGGCATATATCCAAAAAATGCTCAAGTACACAACAAGGACATTTGCTCAACCATGTTTGTAGTAGCCAGAAGCTGGAAACAACCC
>CM053766.1:45843098-45870482 GCA_028658305.1 Pachyuromys duprasi
ATATAGAAAACTATCCTCCGCTTAGGATGTGTCAGCCTCTGATTGGCTGTAACTCATCAGGCGGGGTGACGCCACGGGAGAGGCAGAGCACAATGAGTGGAAATTTCCTTCACACATGCGCAGCTTTCTTGTTTATCGGTTTGGGACACAGGATATCAGTGCCATCTTGTAATGGCGAATGTGAGTGCGGCCCCTCACAGCCAGCCCTGAAGATAACTGATAAAACAGGATCAGATGAAAGGGAGGAGGTCCTCCCCTATTAGACTTTGAAAGGGGCAGAGAGTAGACGAGGGAGGGACGGTGGGATTGGGAGGGAACGAGGGAGCGGGATACAGCTTGGTATACAGAGTTAATAAAATGTAACTAATAAAATAAATAAATAAATAAATAAATAAATAAATTTTAGTGTGTGGGAGCCCCTCAAAATAGGGAGACTCATTCTAAGTTATGAGAGACCTCTGAACCACATCAATTACAAAGGAGAGAGTTTTATTAGCTCCTGGTTTACAACTTGCAAATATATAGTTGTCCCATCAAACATACAGATGTCCCATTTGTGGCTGAACATTCCACACACACATATTCTCTGTGTCGACCAATTGTGTCTTTCGGTGTTACCACCATCCACTACACAAAAGTCTCTGTTAAAGACTCAACGCTCCACTTATCCTGGGTAAGGAGATCCATATTTAGAGTGTGGCTTGATACTATGTCCATCAGCAAAACAATAATAGTATTTTCACCCCAAAGCCTATGAGCTCCCCAGCCATTTTAAATCTTTGTCAGATTTAAAATTACCAGGCGTACGTTTTCTCTTTCAGAGTCTGCCTTAAATCTAGTTACAAAGTGATTGGTTATCTTCTAATTAATATTCATGTCGTTTTAGCATCTGTAATCTACTTGCAAATATTCAGCATATATATGCAAATATACCAACAGATATATGGAAAAATAACCGATGTCCATGGTTGAAGGCATAGAAGTGTTTATTGTAGCATTGTTTCACATTTTATGCATTTTATTTGAAACTCTGAGAAGAATGAAAAAAAAAATCCCTCAGGACTAACGGGAAGGTTCTGGGATGTTGACACCAGGGGGCGCTAGCGCTTCTCAAATAGAGCTGAGCAGGCAAGCCGCTGATGCTGATCACTTAGGAAAGACGCTTGGGTGGAGCACCTTCCAGTCAAGCCTTTAATTTTGCAGCCCTCCACTCTCGTTTGCATTGCTGTTTTCTGTGTGACTCGAAGAATCGCAGGGATGTAGTTTTATTTTTGTTATTATTTTATTACTGTGTGTTCCTTCTGACCCCTCTTAATTCCAGGCTTTTATTCACACCTCACAAGGTCTAATAAAGCAACTTCCTGTCCCAGATGTCGCTGTGATTCACGCGGTGGAAGACTAACCCCCCTCTCTGTCAGCTCCCTGTTTCCATAGGAATAGTTTCTACTCTTCAGCAGTGCTAGGGTGACCCGAGCCGTCCCAAGAACTTCCCATTGTGAGTTTTCACTAACCCTGCTACTTCCGAGACACCAGGATGTCTTGTGTGGAGGGCAGGGGACATGTTGGGAGCTGGGACTCTCCCTTCATTATATGGATTCTGGGAATTGATTCAGGTTGTCAGGCCTGGAGACAGGCACCTTTACCCACTGAATCTGACAGAAGAGATCCACAGCTAAGGTTGTCCTCTGACCCTGACATGCATACATGCGCACACACACACACACACACACACACACACTCACTCACAGATAGACAGACAGAGACAGACAGACACATACACACAGATAGAGACCGACACACACACACACACACACACACACGAGATTTAAACAAGAAAAACAGTTTTTCGATGTAGCCACTCACAATGAGAGCACTGACGTCTAGCACGCAGACATGATGGTTTGCCATTAGCAACTCTTCCTTGTGAAATGTCTGTTGTCTGTTCTGATTTTTGCTATCTTTCTGAGTTATTCTGCCTATGCAGAGGTGGACAAGGAATTAGAGCATTACTTGGGGTTCTGACTGGTGGAACACAGAAAACAACTTTTCAAATTATAATACCACAATAAACTTTCCCATTCAACTATAGACTGCAGACTGTTTGTGTTAAGATGAATTTATTTTTGAAAAAAAAAGTCACTTTATTAACAATTCATGTATAATTTATTACAGTGGGAATGTACTTGCTGGTGGCCAGAATCATTTGTGTTCATGGCCAGTAACTCCCTCCCTTTTGGAAAGGGAGACGGCAATCAATGAATGACTGTTTACTAATGTGTCTGTGTTCTGGGGTTTTCTTTGCAGTGGTTTATTCACAGATGAGAACCCAAGGCTGGAAGAGTGGGGCTACGTTCCCAGAGCTGTGAGGACCTCTGTCGAATTTTGTTCTCTGGCTCCAGAACTGTGCTCTCTGTACTTGCGGTCAGTCCACCAAGGAAACCGGAAAAGCATTTGCTGGGCTGATTCGAGAGAGAGAGAAAAGGAGAGGAATGACCCAGGAGAATCCTTGCAATGCAGCTGTCATAATGGGACCATAACTGTGCTCATCGGATGTAATAGATGCACGATAGGGAAATTATTTAAAGAGACAGCTGGGACGGGGACCCGTGAGACGCCTCAGCAGTAGGGGCACATGCCACCAAGCCTGATGGCCCGAGTTCTACCTCCGGGTTTTAGATTTGATTCCAGCCGCCTCTACACATATGACATGCCACGCTACCTCTCAGATAAATGTGATAAAACGGTTTTTACAGGACCCATTGCACAGAGTAAACACTTAATTTATGCAATGGTTGCCTTTAAAGGGAACTCAGAGGCAACAAAGTGTTTGGATTGTTAAACATCTCTCTGGGACTGAAGGGATGGCTTGGCGGCGAAAGGCTGTAGCGCTGTCACAGAGGGCCCACATTCAATCCCGGCACCGTGTCGGACAGCCCACAGCCTTCTGGTCCAGAGGGATCCAACACCACTAGTCTCTGGGGACACTGTATTCACGTGCATACATCCTACACCTACTGGTATACAAAAATGAAAGAAAGGCCAAATTTTTAAAAAGTCCCTTTATGATGGCTTGAAATTGGACCCCTAAAGATTTTCAAATGGAATATATTCTCACCTGAAAAATGAAAGAAGTTTCAGCAAGGTGAATTCCAGTTCTATTTAATGAAGTAGTGCCTGACATTTAGAGCTGTCTATCTAAATGAAACAGACTCCTTTTGCGAGGGATGGAGGGGTGGTTTTTAAAGTGGCCTTTTATTTTCTTCTTTTTTTAAGATTCATTTGCTGGCGTTGACTGTTAGCTGCCATATTGGTGCTAGGAACCAAACCTGAGTCGTTTGCAAAAGCAGGAGTTGCTTTTGATTAACAAGCCATCTCTATAGCCCATACACTTTACTCTTCAATTATTTAACTTTAGTTTCAGAGCAAAATCAAGAGGACCTCATAGGAGCTTGTGGACTGCCTTTGCCTTTGTACAAGGAGCATGGCCTCTCTCGGTTACCAGCACTCCCTGCCACAGTGAGCTGCTTGCTGTGATGGGCAGCAGCAAGTCCTCATCACCCAAAGTCCATGGGCTATGTTGGGGCCCACTCTTGGTCTTGTGTAGTCTGTAGCTTCAGACCAACATGCTGATATTTATCTTCCAGGAGAGTATGGCACAGACTGCTGAGTTTCAGTGTCCTAAAACTCCTTTGTGAGATCCAGTGGTTACACAAGTCAGAATAACCAGACGCTTCATTGCAGAATCACCTGGGTAAAAGCCAGTGTGAGGTTTCAGATCTTATCTTGTGTGGACTCTGAGATGCACTAGGCAAGCGCATGGACAGCAGCACATTCAACTTTGCCTTTGGGGAGAGTGTCACTTTTAACCAACAAGCCAAACCTCACACTGCATTTGATGTCGGGACACGTGCCCTTCAGCTCGTGCTGAACCCCACAGGGAAACAAACACCCCCACAACTATCAGATTAAACTCTGCTCCCTGGTAGGGAACTGAGACCACCCTCCATACCCACTCTTGGATCTACCAGAGACATACGATTTGAGTGTGATGTTACAGTCAGAACCAGCCGTCTGGGGTGGGCAGACTGCATAGTGGTAAAGTATATGCAGGGGAAGCATGAGGAACTGAGTTAGGATCCCTTACCCATGGTGCAGTGGGTGCACACCTGTAACCCCAGCAGTGGGGGCTGAGCAAGGGTGGAGACAGGTGAGTGTCAGGACTTTCTGATGTGGTTGGCTCTATGGCTTGTG
Organism: Pachyuromys duprasi; assembly: GCA_028658305.1. Taxonomy (NCBI): domain Eukaryota; kingdom Metazoa; phylum Chordata; class Mammalia; order Rodentia; family Muridae; genus Pachyuromys; species Pachyuromys duprasi. The sequence goes on from CM053766.1 coordinate 45,847,350, forward strand.
GGAGACCGTGTGTCAAAAATAATAGAGTAATAGAGATAGTAATAATAGAAATATAAATACACAATAGAGAGCAACAGAGGGAGGTAACACACACATGGCCTTCTATCAAACATCCTTCAAGATATTTCCCTGCAATGAAGAGACATTGAAAATAAGACAGGAGGAACCATGTGACATTTTGTTAGGCTCATTTCCAAGGCTAAAGTGAAATAAATATGCTTGCTACTGAGACTGTCACTGTGGGTCTCCTAGTGATGTTATGGATTAATGGAATACCACTCTGTTTTGGGAGAGATTTTCAAGTGGAAGTTGATCAGTTTTGAGTTGATTTACAATTCATGAAGCCCTTAGATGCCAGGAAATAATGACTGCTGTGTGAGGCAGCTTGGTGTGGGTCACAGGAGTCATCAACAGAGGTCAATAGTGTATCAAGGCAGGGATGGATTTCGTAGAAGCATAGCACATTTGCTGAATGGGCCATTTGGTAACAGGGACCGGCTGGCCCGGAGAGAGGTCTCTTTCCTGCATGATATTTTAATGTCCAAGATGTGACCCATGTTATGTAACTACAGTTTATTCTTAGGGTGTGTTGTTTAAATTTAATTATTTATAAATTCAAACTAATATAATACCTAGAACCTCTGTGGAAATTTACGCTGGAAAATTGGAAGTAATGTGGTATAGAATACCATGTAGTACAGGAATGTAGTGTAGTAAGGGATCCCATGAAATATAGTGTAGGATAGATAGATACCATTACAATATAGTGTAGTATTGATACCATTACAATATATTGTGCTTTTAATTTTCAACAGATAGCCTGGGCCAGGTAGTTTGGCTACCTTTGACCAGGAAATGACTTTATTGTCTTTCTTACTTCTCAGTGAAGGTCAGCATCATTGGTTTAAGCCAGTCCAAGCTCAAACCTGGGTCTTAGAACTACCGTGCCCCTAATTTGAATGGGCTTAGCCACCACCGGTCGTGCGATGCTTCCACACTTTACCATGATAAAACTCAATGATTTCCCAAAGTCTGAGAACCTAATTGATACTAGTCACTATGCTCCTTCTACTAAATAATTATGTCTGCAAAATACTGAGCACCTTCCTGAAAGAGAAGCCTTATTTCTGCTGAGGCACAGCTTGTGTTGAACGTAGGCGGAAGCTGAGGACATCTTCACTTGATATAGTCAGTGCTTTGTGTAGGTAATGGTGAGTGCTTCTGGGAGAGTTGGGCTCTTTTGCTTAGGGGACACTCCAGGGAAAAGTAAGAGCCCATTTCCTAGAAAGAGGAACCATAGAAGAGTGGTAAAGGTTGAGTAGGTGACAGGGAAATTTCTGTGTGCCAGGCAAAAAAACTTAAAGGAGTGCAATGAAACTTGATTGGACACCCCAACCCCTGTCACACACACACACACACACAAACATACACACACACACAAACATACACAAGGCATGAAACCAAGCAGGGGTGGGCTGCTGAAAATGAGGGGCTCAGAGGGAGAGAGAGGGTAAAAGAATAGAGCAAGGGAAGAAAATGACTAAAAGTCATTATTATAAATGTAGGAATCTGTCAAGGAGGAAAAACAAAAATTCAGTAAAGTTTCAAGACACTCAGAGTCTACGTATAGCTCTCCAAGTGTGTTTTCTTTCTTCCTTTTTTATGTGTAATGGTATTCTCAGGCATGCTGTGAGGGAGTCTGAGGATGTTTGTGTTTATAATGGATTGTCACTGATTATGTAATCATTACAGCTGCTACAACAGACCAGTGGAAGAAAGATCCACAGAGAGACCTGATGTCTACAGATGTCACTAGATAAGTGCACTAACAAGTCCGGGGGACAAATGTTCCAGTCTGAAATGATCACAACCTGAAGTACTCAGGTAACTAAATCAGAGCACTAGCAGCCCACGTTCTCCTAGAACGAGCTGATTCGATTTTCCTGGCGCAGGGCAACTCAAATCTCCGGTTGCTCCACAACTTTTGTTTCCTCATTGCAAAATAATTTACTGTTTAGGTGGTAAGACTCGCCCCTTATCTCACATGTACTGTGCGTCAGACGTTGCCCCTCCTCAAGTATTAACTCATAACAATCCCAGAGTGCGGCTCCGGCTAATCACCACCACGGACCAAATGCAGAAATGGAGATAAAGCGTGGTTCAGTAACTTGCAGCTAGTACAGAGCTTAGAACCAGACTGAGGTCATGACCCTTGACCCCTGTCCTTACCTCTTCAGGCACTGGATCCCTGTGCCAGCAGGTCTGGGACTTATTGGAGTCCTGAGCCCACAGTCTGAGGTTGGATGGTATGGTAGTGGAGCAAGACAAAGAAGAGTCCTTTGGCCGCAGTTCCTCTGGCTGGTCTTGGCAGCGCCCCTTCCACAGTACCAGGATACCAGCCTTGCACTTAGAGACTAAAGAGAGCAGTACATAACCTCTTGCTTTCAAGCTGTTACATGCCTTTGTGGTGATTTGAGCTGACCCACATTGGATCCAAAATTTGCCCCAATCTAAATCAAAGGCCTGGGTTTCTGATGAAGAAATCCCATAGAAGAACAGTTCTTCCGCTCTATTCTGAATGCGAGCTTTCATTTCTCAAGGTTGGGAGCGGTTATCCCCATCGTGTGGAGAATCTTACGATTTGAATTTATCTTTGATGAAAACATAGTAAGGTCCCGGAGGGAGCTGTCAGAGAGCCAGCTCACACAGCACAGCACATTGCTCCTATGAGGCACTCTGCCCTTGCTACGGCTGGCTAAGCTGTGTGTTGGCTTTATTCTCCCTACCTTGAGGCCTTTCCAGAGATGGGGTCGCCAAAGCAAAGCTCAGCACTCCCTGAGAAAGCCAGCTTCCCCTAAAAACACAGCTAAAGAAGCTAAGAAGCAGGAGAGACTGGTGAGAGCTTCACAGAGCCTTTCCCTCTAGACTGAGAACTTAGTATTTTTGTGTGTCTGGTGTTTGGCTTGCATGTCTGTCTGTCTACCATGTGCATGCAGTGCCCATGGAGGCCAGAAGAGGGCATCAGATCCCCTGGAGCTGAAGTTACAGATGGTTGATGTGGTTGCTGGGACTCAAACCCTGGTCTTCTGGAAAAGTAGCCAATGTGTGTAGCTGCTAAGCCATCTATCAGGGCACACTAAGAGTTTGTTTGTTTTTTCACCTACTTCTGACCGACTGAAAGCTGCAACTGCAAAAGCACGCATTGTATGTCATCAACACTGTTTCTTGAGGGGGAGTATGGTTTTGAGTGAATATGGATGTGGGAAATAAGGGAGAAGTGATGTTTGAGCACCTGTGGAAGTTGGCTCATGCTACCTTACAAAGAATAAGTAATGGGTTCTTGTTATTTGCTCTTAAAAATTGTAAGACCAGTTGCAGCATATTGCAGGAGAAGGAGCAACCCGAGAGTTTGGATCCTGCTTGACTATGTACCAGCTGAGCAAGAGTGTATAGTTTGCTTACACTTCCAGTGAGTTGGAACCCTCATGTCTCGTGTTGAAATGGCAATAGTGGGGGCTGGAGAGATAGCTCAGTGGTAAAGAGTACATACTGCCTTTCCAAAAGACCCGAGACTAGCACTCACATCAGGCTGCTCGCAACTGCTGGAACTCAAGCACCACAGTACCAGGGGGCCGACCTCCTCTTATGGCCTGTGTGGATACTGCTCTCTCTCTCTCTCTCTCTCTCTCTCTCTCTCTCTCTCTCTCTCTCTCTCTCTCTCTCTGTCACTGTCACTCACACACACAAATTAAACCTTTTTTTCAAAGTGCAATAATAGCAGAGTCCAGAATAGTGAAAGTGTTAGGGATGACTGTGTGTGATAGTGAAACAGGCTATATAATAAGGCAAACCCATGTTTACAGCTGGAGAATTCAACACTTCTATCAGTAATCCACAGAACAGGTAAGATCTCATCCCTTTGAAAACAATCAATAAAGATACAGGAGAGACCTGAACAACATTGCCAACCAAAGGGTCTGAGTGGCAGTCACTGAACACTTAGCCCACGGCACTGAGCACTCACCAGTCTCTCCACCAGGGCGGCGGTTAGGAGCTTTCCTTTGTATCTAATTTTACTTCCATTAGAATGGACATTCTATACAGTTGCATGCAGCTCATTTTCCCTTCCCACCTTGGTCATTCCATATCTTGTACCACTTAGATATTTTCTTCCTTCAGGAAGTTGAGAGTGAGGGCAGGGGCCTCCTTTATGTCTGCTGTGCCTGCTTCCCTGAAACACAAGGGGAGAGGGCATGGAGGTGGGAGGAGGCAGAGATAGGAGGGAGGTTTGAAGATGGGCACTAGCTTCCAGAAATGTTTCTGTGACATCAATCACGTGAGAGAAGGGACCAGTCACTGGCCATGGATCACAGGCAGGGATGGCCGCTGCTTCACCAAATGGCTCTTTTCTCAGAAATCCTCCCCACCTGTTTCATAGTCCAGCAAAGTAGGGTTAGGTGATGCAATAGTTGATTGCTTAGGACGTCACAGGTTGGTCTCCCTCTGTGTGAAACCAGCACTTTCCCAATTAAGAGTACTCATGAGACAGTATAGGAAAAGTTTACATATTGTATATCAAAATATACATAGTATATTATGTGACATGCATTTCATATGTCTGAACATATGCGTATGAATAAGTGAGGAGGAGAAAAATGAGCCATTGCCCTGACTTCCCCAGGGCTTCTGCTTGCAGGAGCCTTCCTGGTGACAGAGATATACTTTTTGCAAGGCAGAATTGGAGGTGAGTAAGAAAGATTAGGGCTTTATGCCTGAAACAGCACAGCACATGTCCGTTCTAGAAAGTACTCGTGAAAGGAGCGTCTGAGTGTTTTTGAATTAGGAACTAAATTACTTTTAGAATTAAAGAATCAGAATAGGGATAGCTCCAGTTACTTATTCGATGAAACAGAGGAGGCTTGATAGAGCTCCTCTCAATGAATTAGGAAAACAACCTCTGAGCTCCTGCTGACAGGACACTTTCTCCAAGTGCTATTAATTAGAATGCGTTATTAGCTAACAGCAGGGAGCAGACATCCTTTGCATGTTAACTAAAGTGCAATCGCCATTTAGCTGGTGGGGCTTGCCTGGTCTTTAAAACTGTCTTAATCATTAGCGAATTAGTTAAACTATAACATCACGAGATAAAAATAATCACAGGTGTCACTGGGAACAAGTTTGAACTGGACTGGTCATCAGATGTCCTCAGTATTGCCAGTGCTGACTGGGGGGATTGCCGGGTGACAGCAGACCCAGCTGCAGACGCAGCCACTTTCAACCTGCCTTGCCAAGGTTGCACAGTATCTTGAGAGCAGTGTGCTGGGCTCGGGTCTGCTCTGTGCTGAAGCAGGACGTGAGGGGGTGGTACTGGCGGCTTCAACTCCAATTCTCAGTCACCCCAGGTTTTACAGCATAGAGTTGTACTTCGTGTATTCCTGTTTTATTTTCTCATTGATTATTAATGACTCTACCTTGAGAGATTTTTTGAAATGATGGTAAAGCTCAGCCAAACCTCCTTGGTGGTTCTGGAAGGATTGCTTCAATATTAGCTCAGAGATTGTGAGCAGAGCCGGCATTTTCATTTAGGGGTGTTTTCTAAACAAAAATATTGCATGCGTGTGCATGTGAAAGATACACACAGAGACTGAGAATAATGTGTGTGTATGCATGTAAGACAGATAGAATATGTGTGTGTTTTCTGCATATCAAAGAAAATTTGTCACATTTGCCTTTATGAGTCTGCCTTCCTTATTTCACTGAGTAAGATGATTCCCATATCATCTGTTTTCTTGCAAATGTTCAATTCTCCTTTGTGGTAGAAATAATACTCCAGCAAATGTGCTTGTGTGTGTCATTTTTTTAATCCATTTTTTTGATGGACATCTAGGGTATTTCCTTATCTTGGCATTTGTGAATATTCTTGTATCAACATGGGTATGCACACACACATACACACACACACATATATATATATATCTGAGATATTCTTAGAGTCCATCTTGTCTGGACTCAGGAGCGGGATAGCTGGATCAGTATTTTTTTTTTTTGAGAAATACTGATTGCCACGGTGTTTGCATTAATGTACATTCTCACAAGGAGTGTATAGGAGATGCTTTTTCCCACACCCTTACCAGCATTGGTGGTTGTTTCTGACTTGGGTAAGATGCAATGCCACTATAGTTTTGATTAAACATTTTTTTCACATCTGCATCTGTTGGGCATTTGTATTTCTTCTTAAAACTTGGTTTTCAGGGACTCAGCAGTTAAGGGCACTTGCTGTTCTTGCTGAGTTTTGTTCCCATCACACACATGGTGGCTCAGACTGTAATTCCAGTGTTAGGGGACCCAATGCCTTCTTCTGGCCTCTGTGGGCACCAGGCATGCACAAATACACATGCAGGAAAAAGCTTGTGCTCGTAAATACCTAAAAGCTTAGATGACAAAGTGTTACAGACTTTCTTATGGAATTTTCATACACCCTCCATTCTCTTAACTTGCCACCCCCGTTCCCCTGCCCCCCCTTGTCAGCTTCACCCCTTTGCCTCCAGCATCCCCCTGTTCAGTTCATGCTCCACGTAGTTTGCCATCCTCCCAACGCCTTTCCCTTAAAGTCTCCTTTCTACCATCTCACTGGTTCCTGACCTTTGCCCTCCTTATCCCCATCTAGATACACATATTAAATGGCTAACGCCATAGTCTACAGATGAAAGAGAACAGAGATTATTTGTCCTTCTGAGCCTCAATTACCTTGCTTTATTTGCCATTATACTAAAATTTTAATTTTTCTTTTCGCACAAACAAAATTCCACCAACCCCCACTACTCAAATAAGCTCATTTTCCTAAGAAGGTTGACTCCTTTTGTACTCTCCATAGTGTATAGATGGAAGTTCTGTACCATCTGTTATGAACGGACTATGCATATCTCTTGCAAATTCACATTCAACACTCCAACCCCAAATTCATTTAGCTACTTTGGCATGGGAGATGACAGAGGTATAATGAGGTCTTATGTGGCAGACCTTAACCTAATACATATACTCTTCCATTATAATAAGGTCTCACATTGTTCTTCAACTTGCAGGTCCATTTCCTGTCTCAGCATGCATCTCTGGGAGAAGGTAACCTGTCTCTCATTTCTTTTATATTGTTAGAAGCAGGATACATGATGAAGAAAAATAAGAGTATATGTTCAAATGGAGAATAGAAATTTGCTTTTTAAAACTAAAGGCCAGGACTGTTGAAAATTATTTAAAATTTTTTATATTTCTTTCTCTTGCTGTGTGTGTGTGTTCACACATGTGCACATATGAGCATGTCACAATGAACATATGGAGGTCAAAGAACAAGTTATGGGAGTTGGTTCTCTCCTTCTACCATGTGGGTCTAGGGATGGAACTTAGCTCATCAGGCTTGGTGGTAAGTGCATTTACCCATGAAGGCGTCTCACCAACTCTGAAATTTTATTTGGTGATTACTTTTCTAAGTTCTTTTGGGGCTATGTATTAGTCAGGGTTCTCTAGAGTAACAGAACTATAGAATGAATCTCTCTATATATGGAAAGGACTTTTTAAAAGAATGACTTACAGGGTTGTGGTCCAGCTAATCCAACAGTGGCTGCCTATGAGTGGAGGGTTCAAGAATCCAGAAGTTGCTCAGTGCATGAGGCTGGATGTCTCAGCTGGTCTTCAGTAGATGCTGGATTCCTGCAGAAGTATATTCTCTATCTCCAGTGAAGGAACGGACTTGCTAGTGAGGTAAAGCAAGCAGGCAACAAGAAAAACTTTTCTTCTTTCATGTCCTTATATAGGCTTCCAGAAGAAGGCATGACCCAGATTAGATGTGGGTCTTCCCACATCAAAGATCCAGATTGGAAGTAGATTTTCCCACTTCAAATTAAACAAAAATATCTCACAGGTGTGCCCTATTTGGTGGGGGGAGTTAGTTAATTCCAGATGTAGTCCAGTTCACAACCAAGAATACCCATCACTGGTTATAATTTAGAAATGGCTTGTGGAACTAAGTAACATTGCTTATTTTATTCCCATTTGCCTCTCTATGAAAATTTTTTCCTAAACAAATTTTTACAGGCTTATTTTATTTTATTTTGTGTGTGTGTGTGTACATGAGTGCAGTTCCCTGCAGAGGCCAGAGGCGTGGGATCTCTGGGCCTAGAGTTTCAGGTAGCTGAAGCCGCCATGCTGCCTCAGAGTGCTGAGAATTGAACCTGTGTCCTCTGTAAGAAAGGCAACTGCTCTTAATTGCTGGGCCATTTCTTAAATCCTTTAAAATTTTTTCAAACAACTTTTTAGCAGACTTATTTTAACTATTTGTTTGTGTATGATGAATATTGCTTTCAACATATTTCAAAATGTTACTTTCAATACTTAGACTAACAATAAGTGGTCACTGAATTTATAGTGAATACTGTTTCATTTTAACAGTTAGAACTGTACATCTATTAATTTGCAGTATAGTCACAAAAATGCATAACCCCGTACATTTTCCATTTTCCTCATATTTCCTCCTTCCTTCCTTTTTTCTTCCTTCCTTCCTTCCTTCCTTCCTTCCTTTCTTTCTTTCTTCCTTCTTTCCTTCCTTCCTTCCTTCCTTTCTTACTTTCTTTTTATAATGCTTGGCTTGTGCATACAGAATTGGTAGTGTATACAGTTGGGCCACACCCCTAGCGCTGCACACTCCTCTTTGAGATAAATTTGTAAAACAACTGAGGAACTAATAAGTTTAATTTGTCAAGAGTATCGGTGTTTCATCAAGTGTATTTGTTAATAACTATACATAGTAATCCAGAAAAAAATGGCTTAACATTTTGTGTTTGTAGACACTATAGATTTTTAAAGTTAAAGTTACATTTTTTGTTGCAGTTGTTTATAATAATATGTAAGATATTAAAAATATAAATTACTTTAAGACAAGATGCTTTAGAGGATGTGGAATAAAAGTGGTGATAAAAGCACAATAAAATGTACAACTTAAAGAAGAGTTTGTGCGCATTCCTCACAATGAGAGCAGATAGAGGAAAAAAGAGACATAAAGGAAAGACTTATTTACGTGCATGTGTTTCTGGCTGGTTTTTCAGTCACTGATGGTAACAAATTACTAATGTTATTGGGTTGAATGTTACTGAATCTTACTGAATACAATACAGTATTTTTATATGTAATTATTGTGCACATATACTGTTGTGTGTGTGTGCACATGTGTGTATTTGTGTGTGTACATGCATGTAGGCCATGGTGCACGTGAGGGTCAGAACACAACTTTGTTAGTTGGCTCTCCCCTTTCAACTTTCCATGGTCTCTACCAACAGAATCTAGACTTTCAGGCCTATGGGGCAAGTACTTTTATTCATGAGATTCCTTGTCAGCCCTGAGAACAGTACCTATACTAGCAATATATACCATATTCTGAGAAGTTACATCATTGTCACTTATATAAATGTAAGATGGGAAAGTTTAAACTTTACATTAAAAGTCTGAAGATCCTGGGCGGCAGTTCTGCCTTCTCCTTTGACTGTACTTATTTATGATTCTGAGACCTTTGAGTCTTAGCCCAGTAATGAGAGTTCAGCTGGCTGAGAACAGGAGTCATGTTTCCAGCCTTTGTCCTGTTCACAGGACTTGAAAATGCCCTGCTCATGACAGGAATTGAAATAAAGTTATTGAATTAAGTGTATTTCACTAAAAGGAATCATTTCCCCTCCTCCACTCCTAGCCTTTGTTAGTTAGAACTGATAACAAAAACAGCTGCCAAGTGGAAGTAACATTTGAGCTTAAGGAATAGTTCATTTTTTATCTCTAAAATAAGAATAAGAGAAAAAACCTTGAGAAAAATTATGCACAGTAAACCAATATAATTTAATATTTTTTTATTAATGTGGATACTTTTCATATAAATGTAAGTAGCACCAAGCATTCAACAATATCTTTATGGGCAAAAAAATAGTAGTTGAATGTAAGTTTTTACCTTTATGATAATTTTTTAACATACACCAAGTTAGAAATCAATACAAACACCGGCCAAGTGACCAGAGCAACTGGCAATAAACCTTCCTCCATGTTTTCCTAATACAGAATTTTAGTGAAAAATCATACGTATAGGTGCCTCACACTTTATACACTGTCCCCACTTAGGACACAGATATTGCCTAACAATTTTTTATCTGCTACATATGCAACAAGCTGACAAAATCATGTTTGCTGCATATACATTGGTAAATAACATTTTTATAATTTTTAAGAATTTTAACAAGGTTTGATTTTTGTCCTGCTAGCATAATCCTTATATATATATTACATTTGAATACAATATAGTGTTTTATTTTGTATTTAATATTATATGGAGAAATAATACTATACATAGACCCCTTAATATAACATAACTTAGACAAAAACACATCTTAAAAACAAAATAAAAAAATCTTACAGAATAACCTAGAAATATTATACCTAGATTTAGGATTTAGATTAGGATTTCCCGTGGTATTTCATCACTGACTTGTTTTGTGATTTATTTTTCCCTTGAAGTAAGGAAATATTATCTTGAACTTCTAAACTCCTTTTATTTTAAAGACCAACTTGAGCTGTGTTCTATGCCACAAACTTTATCTTGACAGCATTTCTGTGAACACCAGTTCTAGGTAGCCTTGTGGTGTGCCCTCTATGCTAGGCCCTATCATTAGCTTTTGACCATTGCTCCTCAGGATAGTTTGCTGAGGTAGGAAAGGTAGGGAGGATGCTCTATGTTATCTAAGGCCTTGAGCATCTGTTGGTCTTGGTAAGCTCAGTGGTGAATGGGAAATCTCAGCCAGGAGCACAGTGGAGGATAATTACATTTCTCTGAGACAGAAAACTACAGGATTGGAATACCTTGAGTTTGGGGTCACTTAAAATAAGTAGTTATAACTGAAAGTGATCTTTGGGGTTCCTTTGGGAAACTTTACCACTTTGTTCTTTCAGAGAATGGAGCCAGGGACCATGATTTGATGGTCCCTTTTACATTCGTCCATGTAAAAGTATGAAGTATTGGAACTTTGAGCTTCCCAGAGGCTGTTAGCTTTCTGTAGTAGAGGGTAAGCGCCCTACTCACAGATCTTCACTTCATTCTGAATCCACAGCCTCGAATAAAACTCTGCTGAACCACTTATGCTTACTTTTGACTGACTCCTGAAGTTTTAAGTCAAACAAACAAACAAACAAAAATAAACAAAAAACAAATAAACCCCAAAGGAGAAAAAAAAAACATCAATGTTAAAAAAAAAAAAGAATAATTTCATGTTGGTTTAGACTGAACAAGTTTGACCAAGGAAAAACAAAGAAAGAAATACCAGAAATACCATGGTGGCACACGCCTGTAGTTCCACACCTCGGAGACAGGAGCAGGGGATCACCACCAGTTTGAGGCCTGTCTTGACTTCATAACAGTTCCAGATCACAGCAGTCTACACAAACTCTTAAACAGCGTTTAAGAGAGGGGTAGGGAAAGAGGGAGGGAGGCAGGAAAGAAGGAAGGGAGGGACAGAAAGGAGAAAAAGGAAAAGAAAAAGTTTTCTAAAGAGATTTTTCACATCTCAGGAGTACTTTTTTTTTTTTTTTTAAAGGTGCTTTTCCCTGGGTGGGTTTGGCAGCACTTGTCTGGAACCCTGTGCTTGAGAAGTCAGGGCAAGAGTTCAAGAGTCCAGCCTCGGTGCATGAGACCTTGACCCCTTCCCCCCACCCCGCAAAAAAATTAAGTGTTTTTCTTCAACACACATCTATCTGTCTGTCCATCCATCTGTCCATCCATCTATCATCATCCATCCATAAATGATTGATCTGCTCTACTTTGTGGGAAAACAGCTTGGAGACATTTTAGTTGCCTGCTAACTATCAGACTTGTGTCTTTACTGTAATTAGGGACAGTACGTCCACTCTGGCTGCACAGGCGAGGTTGTGAGACTGCCCTGGACACACTGGGGACACACAACAGACCCTAGTGCCAGCAATAGGGGCGTTAATATAGGACTTGCACACGGTAAAGACAAAGAGAAACAGGCAAAGGGGTGACTGTCACACATCAGGGAACCCCCTTGCTGCGTCCAGAGAAGTTGAAGAGGAGAGGAGTTTTTATTAGGTCTGAGCTAACTTCTTTTGAGACATCATAATTAAAACACTTTTTAACATTTTTTTTTTTTAACAAATCAACACTTTACTACAGATTTCCCTGTGAAATTGATCCAAGTTATTCGAGTTTGGAGGCAATATGCAAAATGCCTGGGTCCTAATGGTTTGAATGTGTCTTATAACACTTCAGATAAAAAAAACCCTACAGGCAATTTAAAAACAAGTGAAGCACAACACAAAGGACTCAAGCAGTGCGGAGGTAACAGGGTCTAGACACTAATATTACCTGCTAATCTAGGCTCTGCAGATGGGAAAATAAAACCTGAGCGTTTAACCCTGCAAAACACATCCAAGAAACTAAAATGTTTTTTTCTCACCATAGGCTGATTTTGGAATCTACAAAAATGAGTTTTTCATCACAAATATAGTTTAACATACTCAGCTGTTCTATGTAAAAAATGCAGAAAATAGTTTGAGGCAAAACTCAAACTCTTAATACATGTGAGAGAAGCTGAAGAAGTGAAGGGTGACAGAAAAGTCACTTTGAATGTGAGCCTTGATGACACCAGCCATTATGTCCTTTGGCATTGGATCTACGGTGAAGAAAAGGCCAATTTAACATGTACTGTATATATGTATATACATTATAGATATGTGTATATACAATCAGTCACAGCTTCAGGTTTCTTAGTCACATGCTTTAAAAAGCAATGGTACGTCAAAACTACTTCAATTTCATTTGAAGAAAATAAACTTCCCTTGTAGAGTAGCAAAATAATAGCCTCTTTAGTTTACTTAATTAGGAATTTTACCATCAAAAATAGATTCTCTAAGTTAAAAAAATACTTTCTTTGGTAATATTTGTTGACATTTCTAATCAGAGTCTGTACAAATTCTTCAAAAGGAACAAAACAATACTCTTGGGTTTAGATGTACAGTTGTGAAGAATTGGTTAAGAGGGAACACGTGGTTGCCTTCTCGTCCGTTCCTGGGGGTTTAGGCAGGTGACCCTCACGCAGTCTCTGAAGCCCCCAGGAATTCCATCTGTACAGCAGCTTTGCGTGGGGGAGCTGAACCGCTCTTCTTCCGGAATTCTGCAGCGATTTCCTCAAAAGACTTTCCTTTGGTTTCTGGAACTTTAAAAAACGTAAACAGAGTGAAGGCCAGGACTATGCCAGCAAAGAGGAAGAACACGTAAGGCCCGCAGAAGTCCTGCAAGAGAGCAAAGAGTTGGTCAGCAGCTGCGTGGCCTGCCCGGTGCTCTGTGGGCTTGCGCAGTGTGGGCCCTTACCGCAATGTACTGGAAGCAGAGGGCGATGATGAAATTGCAGAACCAGTTGCTGAAGGCAGCCAGTGCCAGAGCAGTGGGACGGGGTCCTTGGCTGAAAAATTCTGCAACCATGAACCAAGGGATTGGACCTGGCCCAATCTCAAAGAAACTGACAAAGAGGAAGATGGCTGTCATGCTCACGTAACTCATCCAGGCGAATTTATCCTGAAGACAAAGAGAACATCGTAAGTGGGACTGGCGGCGGCTGGCTGCAGCCTCCTGGAGTTCTCTCAGGCTGAGTTCAGGAGTGGGCATGGCTCACTTCATCGGGTGTTTGTTTTCCATCAAGTTTAAGTTACTCTGGTTTGAGACAAGTTTGTCCAACCCAAATCTTGCTAATGTATTTGGAGGTCCTGCCCAGCCAATCCCTTGCATTAGGGCCTTTTGATTTGTGTTCCATAGTCACTCTTTCCCTGTGACAAGAAGACCCAGAACCCTGCAAGACGGCCCGGCAAGGTTTGTGACTCCCTGTGAAGTTCTGGAGGGGACACTGGGCTGAGAGGGAGGTTAAGGTGCCCGCTCGCGGCTATAGCTGCAGGTCGCCCCAGAGCCTGCGCTCTGACGGTGGGACCTTACTACTGCCCTGGATAACACGTGACAGGCTGGTACCGAAGTTTCTAAATCCAAGAGCATACTTCCCCTTGCCTTTACAGTTCTCCTCTTCCTTTATTTCAGAAGCCAGTCTCAAGCGCCTGTTACCTACCTTTAACTCGGAAGGCAGGGATGTTTGCTTAAAGATACTAGTCCAGGCACTAAACTCACCAGCAACACGAGTCCCACTGACATGAAGATGGTGCAGAAAAACATGCCAATCATCCCAGCTAGGAACAGGGAGCGGCGCCCTGCCTTCTCCACAAGCAGCACCTGGGAGAGTTTACACAACATGATCTCAGCATTCTGAGCAAGCGGTCATGTCCTTATGTTTACCCTGCTTGCCGACAAGGACCTTGCCTTATATAGTGGGGCAAGGCAGTGCTCTGACCCCATTTTACAGATGTGCAGCTGAGGTGAGAAGTAATGTTTATGTGTGATGGTGGTGCTAGTCTCAGCAGACATGGAAGTTAAACTTTGGCTTAGTGTGACCACGTTGATTTGAGAAGTTCAGTCTTGTGATAGACTAGTGTTTCCACACAGTAGTGAGAGGCTATATATCCTGGTGCCTCCTAAGACTACAGTAAAGTTATGAAAGATCTACGTTTGCAAGGGCTGGGGTGATGTTCAGGAATCAACCATTCTTCTCCAACTCCTCAGTGCTTAATAAAGTCACGTTATGGCCGCTTACCTGGTAACATACAGATTCTGATCACTGTACCAAAATAGTGAGCTCTGTATTTTTCTGGTGGGCCTATATGTATGTTGTGGGAGTGAACTGTGTATTTGAAAAGAGAAGGTATCACAGCAAGATATCAGAGTGCTTCTTCATCCTGAGGGAACCTGTCATTGATTCTTTGTGTTATGAGCCTTTGTATCAATTGGTAAGATTTATTATTAACCAAGATCAACATTTGTTGACTGGAGTCTGACCCAGGGGATCTTGTCAGTGTTGGCAAACACACACACACACACACAGAGACATACACAGACACAGACACACGGATCCTCCCCCCCCCATAATTTCCCATCTCCATGAGTAAATTGGTTATGATCATCAATCTAAGTACGTCTACAGCAATCCAATACCCATAGCATGCTGAGCTCTGTGTTTAAAGACATCTGTGGAGCATTTATCTTCACCCGCAGTGAAAGCCCTCTTCACCTCAGAGGCACACTCGTATCAGGGTTTCAGATCACTCAAGAAAGGACAAGCCAAGAGCCTACGTCTAATTACTGAAAAGTAAGCAAGAAAAAAGTTCCTATATATTTATTTAAAATTTTTATTAATTTTTTGTGTAGTCCTTTATGTTCTTGTTTGTCTGTGTACCACATTCCTTCAGTGCACGCAGACCTAAGAAGAGGGCATTGGATTGGAACTGCAGTTAAAGGAGGTTGTGAGCTGCTGCGTGGCTGCTGGGAACTGAACTCAAGTCTTCTGGAAGAGCGTGCAGTGCTTTTAGCCATCGGGCAATCTTTCCAGCCTTCTTACACATTTAAAAAATTCTCTCATATACTACATCCTGACTACAGTTTTCCATCCCTCCATTACCCCAGTCTCTCTCCCCAACTTCCCTCTCCTCCAGATCCATGCCCCCACTCAGAAAAGAGCAGGCTTCCCAGGCACATCAACCAAATACGGCATAACAAGTTACAATATGACCAGGCACATACCATCACATCAAGGCTGGACAAGGCAACCCAATAAAAAGAAAAGGCAAAAGAGACAGGGACATACCCCTGCTCCTACTATTAGGAATCCCTTAAAAACAACATGCCACTCAGCCATATATATGTGCAGAGGACCTAGGTCAGACCCCTACAGGATCCCTGGTCTCTGTGAGTCCCCCTGAGTCCCAGTCTCATGGTGTCCTTGACCACTCTGGTTCCTCTGCTTTTCCCCACTTCCTCCACAGGATTCCTGAGCTCTCCCTAATGTTTGACCGTTTATACATTTTTGACTCTTTCAAAGCTGGTGGGATGACACATGGTGTTGACATGGTATTATGGAGGTTTGAGAAAACTGGGAACTCTCTGCAGGCACAAAGGCTCTTTACACCTCCTTTCTCTAGGAAAAATATTAACTAGAGAATAAATGATAAAAATGTGTATTTTGAAAATGGAGTTGCATTCTCTCCTGGAACCCAGATGACACGGCCAGCAGAGAAGCGTGGCCAAGCACTGGGGCATCTGCTGGGGGACAGCCCTCGCCTCTTTCCCAGTCTGTATGTCCCTAGAATCTGATTAGTACTGATTCTTTCTGCTCAAGTCTACAAGAACATTGTTTTCAAGTTCAGAAGTACAAAAATCATCTTCATCGTGTCTTGATGTAGTTTGGTTTGCTTCAATGTCTTGCTATGGAGCCTTGGCTGTCCTTGGACTTGAGATCCGCCTGCTTCTGCCTCCAGAATGCTAGAATCACAGGTGTAGACTGCCACTATTGTGACAACCTAACTAAAAAACCTTCCATGCTTTCTGTAACTGTGGAATGTTAAGTGATTAGAACTGATTTGTGTATGTGTGTGAGTTATCTACTTGAAGACTTTTGTAAAAGAAAAGAATGTGCTCAAAAAGTTCCATATTCAAAACAATTGAGATGCTGGTAATAATTACTATTTATAATAATTAATCAATTAAACTCCTCCTGCATTCAAATGAGGCTAGGTAGAGAGGAAAGAAATAAAATTCTACCTAATTTTTCCTTGTTCGGGTTATCCAATCTTAACAACTTGATGTTTTATATAGCAAATGGTATTATTAAGTAATTTGTTTTAATAATAATGTCCATTTTGTAAAAAAAAAAGTGCTTATTTTTTTAAGAGTCAAAAAGGACAAAGAGTCCCTTGGATTGTGTCCCAGCAGTGGCCTTTATTGATTGAAGTGGCCCGTGGCTTGGGCAGGTGCCATCTCGAAAGTGGAGTCACAGGTCCACAACATTGTGTTTTGTTTGTCCTTCTTTGCTTTCTGAGCTCTTGCACTGTTTAGTGAGAGCTGGGGAGCCAGGCTGTGATTTATTGACCACCCAGATGTAGCAGTTAAAGTCCATGCACAGAGAATAAAAAACGAACAAACACAAGCGGCCAAAACTATCACCACCAACATGAAAACTCAAAAGCATTTGGAATATGTATCCAAAGATGACAATAAGCCAAGTCAGTCTCATTTTGAGTGAATTTCATTGGTTGAGAAGTTTTTGTACTTATTATGTCAAAATATCAAACTAGTCCTTGGCTTTAAGAAAGCAAATAACTTTCTTTCGTTGGAGCTGGGAAAGCAATGAGATTTCATATTTTTATCGTTTCTACCCAGACCTCACATATTCCACATATTTATTTGTGTCACCAGGAGATCTTGAACTGCCTGAAAGTTCTGCCCAGTGATCTAACATCATAGGAATTTGCCAAGTTTGTTTAATCCAGCTTGCAGGTTTAGTTATCTATTAGCTTTTAAAATGTTTTCCCCAAGATGCCAGGATGAGATATCTCCACCAGGCAGGGAGAGGCTAGGGAATGCGCCCAATGTTGTTACAATGGCAGGCTGTCAGCAGGCCCTGAGGTGTTTGATTAGAGGAAAAGGACCAGAACTGATTATCGTACAGAGAGATAGTCTTGCCAGTGGGTTATTAATTCACCAAATGAGGAAGTGACTGACACCCTCCATAATGGGAGAGCCAGGGACTCACCACCTCAGTCAGCAGTAGCTGGTGTGTGCACAGATTATCCACTTATCTGTACACATACGGTGCACGTGGACAGAATTGCTGATCACTGTTTGTCCTGAGCCACCATCCCGCCTCCACTCCTGAGGGAAGGAATGAACAGAGTGCTCTTCGAGCTAGAGACTTACAGAGACAGCAGTGAAGATCATGTTGATGGCACCGACGCCAATGGTTGCGTACACAGGTTGGCTGATTCCAGCTGTCTGAAAGATGCTGGTTGAATAGTAAAATATCTGCAAAACAAGAACAGGCCAGCCTTAGGCAGGCACCCTCTCACTGAAGCAAGACACATGGCTGCTTATTTTTAGTATTTGCGGAACCATGGTCCCTAGAATCTCCTAAGGTTTACCTCACCCTCTCTGCAGATAAGATTTCCATGAGTGTTTAAAGCTTCTGGCTGCTTAAAAATTCTTGGCTTAGGGTGAAAACTCCATTACTTCATTTCCTTTATTTGTTCAATTTCCAAACTTTTTGTTAATGTACACATAAGTGAACAGCTCAGTTGTGTTAGAAACTGATTAGACCCATGGTAAAGAGAACTCGGGTTAGGAAGTAGCTCATTTTCAACTCTGAGGAGCCCCTCTATCTTTTTGTCCACGTCCTAAGACAATCACTCTCCCAACATCTGACATGATGGGCGAATTTTGCCAAGTCCTGTACTTGATGTGAATGGAAATGTATTATACGTATTCTCTTGTTCTGGTTTCTTTTGCTAAACATTGTCTCCAGGAGAGTCCTTGCTGTTCTCTGCGTTTGGACACTGTTCACTGTCTCTAATGTGTAGTATTCTGGTGTACCTGCATACTGCATTGTAGTTTCCCATCCTACTGGTGGTTATTTAGGCATCTGCTCTTTTAGAATGTTTAGAAATAGTACTGCCGGGTATATACTTTTTATTTGTTTGTTTGTTTGTTTGTTTGTTTTTTGAGGCAATGTCTCTCTAGGTAGTCCTGGCTGTCCTACGTAGACCGGGCTAGCCTTGAACTGATGGAGATCCACCTGCCTCTGCCTCCCAAGTGCTGGGATTAAAGGTATGTGCCACCATACTTGGCAGGCATATACTCTTATCAGTTATTTTGGTAGAGTAGGTGAGTATTTATACCCAGAATTAGAATCATTAGGTTGTGCTATTATAAATTCAGCTTTGATATAGATGCTGCCAATCAGTTATAAAAACGTGATAAAAGTGCATCTGTCAATCCGTGTGTCTGTCTATCATCTATCCATCATCATCATTGTCATCTATCTATCATTCATCTATTTGTCTATCATTATCATCTAGCTATCTTTTATCTATCTCTCTATCTGCAGTATATCATTCAAATGGAACCATGTACTTCTTTTTGTGTAAATTCCTAGAAATCCAAGATTTCATATTCTAAGAACCTTCTACTTTCGATTGGAGGTTGGCAGTGTTCTTTTAAATAGTGCTCTTTCCTCACCTTGTATTCGTTACAGCTTTTGCCTTTCACTTCTACCCATCCCCTGTGTGTGGTATATGCCTGTGCACATGCTTGTGTTTGTGCATGTGTGCATTACAGTGTGCATGCATGTGTGTATGGAAGTAAGAGCTCAGTGGTGGGTGTCTTCTTCAGTGTTCTCTTATTTTTTGAGAGCGGGTCTTTTCAAACCTGAAGCTCACTTATTGGCTAGGCTGTTATGCTAATGATCCCTGGGATCAGCACATCTCCCAGTTCTAAGCGCTGAGGTTTTATACATAGGAGCAGCTAGACTCTGCTTTGTATGTGGGTGCCGGGGCTCTGAGTTCAGACCCTCATGTTTGTCGTGGTAAGCGATATACCAGCTGAGCCCCTGCCAACCCCACTGCCTCCTTCTTAATAGACCGAAAGTCCCGTTGTTAACTTTAGCAAGCCGCAGAAACAAAGTGAGGGAAATCGGTTATTATCAAACGTGTTATAATGACAGTTGATGTCAGTGTTTGCAAATGTCTTTCAGTGACTGAAAACTAAGCCTCTTTCTCGCTATTTCCGCTCCCTTTGCTCGCTGGGCGTTGCACGTTCTTGGGCTTACCGCATTAATTCCGGAGAACTGCTGGGCAGCATGCAGCATCAACGCCACGAGAATGGGCTGTCGGTAGCTGGAGTCTGTGAAGAGCTGCATCACAGAGACTTTCTGCTCAGTCGATGCTTCCTCTTTTTCTCTTTTCATCTCGTTAATATCTTTGGAGACATCCTCAGTTCCTCTTAGTCTCTTCAAGCCTGTCCCCCAAAAACAGCCTGGTTGAAACAACCCAGATCAAGCAAAACCAAGTATTTTTATTCCAGTCACAATGACACTACAGTTCTTCATGCCCCTTTCTTTGACCTCACAGCGCGGGTGGTAGGAATTCTTCTTTGTTTTGTTTTCCCCTTTTTAGTTAAACTAAATTCTATTTTTTGATTAAAGAAAGAAAAGAAACGGAGAACATTTGGAGTTCATCTAGAGAGAGAGAGAGAGAGAGAGAGAGAGAGAGACAGAGAGACAGAGACAGAGAGAAAGAAAGGGAACTAGGCTTGAAAGCACAGTTCTGAGAAGGGTCATTGAAGGCTTGGGTTAAGTCCTGTAGGACACATGTGAGCTGGGTGTCAGTGAATGCACAGCACGTCAGCCACTTCTTTTTTTTTAACATTTTTATTTTATTTTATATTAATCACAGGTTATGTACTTTGTATCCCAGCCATAGCCCCCTCCCACATTCCCTCCTTGTCCTCTCCAGCCCTCTGTCATTTCCTCCCTGCCCCTTTCCAAGTCCACTTCCATCTAACTCTAGCTTATCAGGTCTCTTCAGGACTACGCCAGTCACTTCTAAGTAAAACACAACACAATAGCCATACTAAGTTCTGTGTGTTCTTTGGAGTGATTACAGGGTCCTCATGTTAATTTTATGAGCACCCTTTCACACATACTATATTGTATTTGCTGATAATTCCTAATGAACAGGAACAGGCAATTCCTTACTAAGGACTTACTTTTCTTCGCTTTGACTTCCTCTTCCAACTTTATATAAAGGTATCTGGGGCTCTCTGGACAGAAGAGGAGTAGCAGACACTGTAGGAGAGCTGGTACAGCGGAGAGGCCAAGTAGGATGTGCCAGTGATCCTGATTGCCCAGAATAAAGCTGAGGCCAGCAATCTGAGAAGACAAGGATGGAGCATGAGCTGCACAGAACTCTGGGACTGCCTTCTACAGCAATACATGAGAAAGCACATTGCCTTTTTAATAGTGATCCTTGACACATGTTTGCACAAAAGGGGAGGCAGTTATAGGTGAGTACCATTTCAACCAAACCAAGAAAAAATGTTAGTAAGGAATTCATCTATGCTTGTTTTCATTCACTCCCGTAGGATGTTTATTCTGGAGATCAACACAATGTGTTTTAAAACACATTTATACCAAAAGCAAAACACACAGTGTTCTTGCAAGCAATGAGATGGAATTATACTGTTAGAATTGCTGTCAAGTGTGGTGATGTGTGCCTGTAAAACCAGCCCTGGGAGAATACAGAGACAAGCAGATCCTAGGAGCTTGGGGTCAATCAGTCTATCAAAAACAGAGGGCTCAAGTTCAGAGACTCTCTCAAAACAAGGTAGAGAGTGACAGAGCACACACCTGACATCAGCTTCTGGCCCCTCTAGCCTCACTTTGTGCATTCATGTGAGCATTACATGGTACATGCAGAGGGGTGGGGCATGACTCCAGGCTTTGCTTTAATATCCCCTCTTAGGTCATGAGAACTTAAATATTCCATAGATAAGGCAATTACATAATTGTGACCAGCATTATGACAACAATTACATAATAAGGACCAGGTTTATGATACCTGCTGCAATCATTTCCATACTTCCTTTTAGATATCTCAATTGTGGGGTTCCAAAGATCCTTCTGAGGACAGAGGAAAGAAGGGAGAGAGAGAGAGAGAAAGAAAGAGAGAGAGAGAGCCAGCTGAAGAGGGCTTTTTGTAATAATTGTTTGGATTTAAATTTCCAGATAACTCACTCAAAGCAAACTCAGGCAGTCAAAAATCTGGAGTTGGCTATTTTTAGTTTTGAAATTCAAATGTTAATTCTAGGAAAGCACTGGGCCTTTCACATGTACTGCCAAATCCCACCAACAACTCCAAGTAGGATGTAAGGAATGGTAATAATTCACCTTAGAACTAAAAAGCCTACTTTTTACACCGCCTCTTCTACTACTGTTGGAAACAACACTCCCAGCCCCTCCCTGGCCATGGCAGTCTGCAATGAGAAGTAACAGCAGGGAGAGAGGACCTGAAGTGGAAGGTGGTTAAAGTAAGGGGCAGCAGACTTTACCTGGCTAATAAGAATGCCTGTGACAAGGGCCAGTTGGTGAAGAGTGCCCAGGGCACCCCTGAGCGTGGTTGGAGCGATTTCACCAATGTACATTGGAACCAGTCCTGAAATTAGCCCTGTGTGAGGCACAAACATATAAATTTAAAATACAAACAGGGCCATTAACTAACAATTATGTAGTACAATTACCATCAGTGTCCTTGTAACGTCACTCCCCAGGTGTTTTGGAGGAACCCTTGTTTCCAAACATGGGCACAGTTTATGCAGAAACCTTTGGTTGATATTATAATAAGTGAAGGTGTAGTTGGAAGTATTAATGGAAAAATGCTTATTTTTGGTAGTTTCTACTGCCAGAAAAAAAAGAAAATTTTACTTAAATATTTTTCACAAAATCAACTCAAAAAAATCAGAAGCCCTCCTGTAAACCAAACACAAAAGGGCTGAGAAAGAAATCAGGGAAACAACACCCTTCACAATAGCCACTAATAAAATAAAGTAACTTGGGTTGACTCTAACCAAGCAAGTGAAAGATCTGTTTGAAAAATCTTCAAGTCTCTGAAGAAAGAAATTGAAGAAGATACCAGAAGATGGAAAGATCTCCTGTGCTCATGGATTGGTAGGATTAACATGGTGAAAATAGCCATCCTGCCAAAAGCAATCTACAGATTCAATGCAATTCCCATCAAAATACCAACACAATTCTTTACAGACCTTGAAAGAAAGATTCTCTGCTTCATATGGAAAAACAAAAAAACCCAGAATTTCCAAAACGATCCTGTACAACAACAGATCATCTGGAGGCATCTCCATCCCTGACCTCAAGCTGTACTACAGAGCAATAGTAATAAAAACTACATGGTATTGACATAGAAACAGAATACTAGATCAATAGAACCGAATAGAAGACCCAGAAATAAACCCACACACCTATGAATACTTGATTTTTGACAAAGAAGCCAAAACCATTCAATGGAAAAAAGACAGCATCTTCAAACAAATAGTGCTGGTCCAACTGGATGTCTTCATGCAGAAAAATGAAAATAGATCCATATTTATCACCCTGCACA
>CM053766.1:45870982-45946209 GCA_028658305.1 Pachyuromys duprasi
CAGAGTACAGGGAATCATATGAAAGAAGGGGGAGTTAATATGATCTGGAGAGGACAGGAGCTCCACAAGAACCAAATATATCAGGGCACAGGGGTCTTTTATGAGACGGTTTCTCCAACTAAGGACCATGTATGGGTATAACCTGGAACCTCTGCTCAGATGTAGCCCATGGTAGCTCAGTATCCAAGTGGGTTCCTAGTAAGGGGAACAGGGACTATTTCTGACATGAACTCAATGGCAGGCTCTTTGACCTTACCTCCCTCCCAAGGGAGGAGCAGTCCTGCTAGGCCACAGAGGAGGACTTTGCAGCCAATCCTGAAGATACCTGATAAACTAGGGTCAGATGAAAGGGGAGGAGGTCCTCCCCTATCAGTGGACTTGGAAAGGGGCAGGGAGGAGATGAAGGAGGGAGGGAATGAGGGAGTGGAATAAAGCTGGGATACAAAGTTAATAAAATGTAACTAATATTAGAAATAATAAAAAAACTTAAAAAAGAATAAAGCAGAAAAAAATTCATGTTAGCGTTTAGTTCATAGTGGCTTAGGTTGTCTTGAGAAAAGAGCCTAGAGGATGTTTTAGTAATCTTCCAAATTTGTGGGATTAAAGGAAGTTACATCAAGGAAAGCCAACCTCCTGATAGAGGCAAGAAATGACTCACAGTGGAGTAGAGCTCTACACATAGGTTCTGTGCCTAGCTTCCATGCCTAGCTGAGTCTACACCACATGGGGATACCTCAAGATCTCTGCTGAGTCGTATTGAGGTGCAGAAGTGTGAAGAGGATAAGGAACTCAAAAACCTTTTCCCAGCTGCCCAGTAAAGACAACTTAGTTTCTTTATTGCATCAAATATCTTAGGCTTCAAATTCCAAATCCAAGAACACATCAAAAAGATCATCACCATGGTTAAGTAGGCTTCATCCCAGAGATGCAGGGATGGTTCAATATATGAAAATCTGTCAATATAACCTACCATATAAACAAACTAAAATGAAAAAAAAACCTGTATGATCATCTCATTAGATGCTGAGAAAGCCTTTGACAAAATCCAACACCCCTTCATGATAGAAGTCTTGGAGAGATTAGGGATATAAGGGACATACCTAAACATAATAAAGGTAATTTACAGCAATTCAATACCCAACCTCCAAATGAATACCGAGAAGCTCAAAGCAATTCAACTAAAATCAGGAACAAGACAAGGCTGTCCTCTTTCTCCATAGCTCTTCAACATAGTACTTGAAGTTCTAGCTAGAACAATAAGACAACTGAAGAAGATCAAGTGGATCCAAATTGGAAAGGAAAAAGTCAAAGTATCACTCTTTGCAGATGATGCGATAGTAAATATAGTGATCCCAAAATTCTACTTAGGAACTCCTACAGCTGATACACACCTTCAGCAAAGCGGCTGGATACAAAATTAATTAAGAAAATCAGTAGCCCTCTTGCATTCAAATGACAAATGGAGTGAGACTGAAATCAGGGAAACACCTTTCACAATAGCCTCAAATAATATAAAATATCTTGGAGTAACTTTAACCAAGAAAGTGAAAGACTTGTATGATGAACACTTCAAGTCTTTTAATAAAGAAATTGAAGAAGATATCAGAAGATGGAAAGATCTCCCAAGCTCATAAATCAGTAGGACTAACAATAAAGATGGCCTTCTTACCAAAGGCTATCTACAGATTTTAAATACGAAGATTTTGAAAACACTGAGCCATTATGCTTTTTATTTTCTTTTTTAAAAATTACATTTGTTTATTTCTTTAGTGTGGGTTGTGTCCCCGTCTGTCTCTCCATGTGAATGCCAGCTCAAAGCCATCAGAATGAAGGGTTCATTGATACTGAAGAGTCTAGTATCTGTCCATTTGTTTGTGGTTTAAATTTTCCTATTTCTATTAGAACTCCTGCCTCTGAAGGTTTGAAACCCTGTTTCCAAAAACTAGTGCCGATTCTCAAATAGGACGTTTAAGGGAAGAAAGGCCCCACTAGCTGTTTCTGTCCAATTCCCTCTCCCTGTGGGCACCACAGTTTTATTGCTCCAGGCAGCCATGTCTGAAATCAAACAGCGTTAGGTGGTATGGTGTAAAAGATGAGGTCGGGCCTTAGCAATGAAAGATAGAGACACCATAACATAGGACATGAGTGCAGGGGTAGGGTCTGAAGACAGCAGTCTCCAGCTGTTGGTTGCAGCAACAGCTAGTGTTCATCTACAGTTCATATCTGCCATTTGTTATGCTCGATGCTTTACATATATTCTTCAGTTCCACCAGGGGCGATGTTGTTGCTATCTTCACTTTACAGGCAAGGAAAGAGAGAATCAGTTAAATAATTTGTCCAAGATCAAACAACTAGAAGTGGTGTTATTGGAGTGGGCAGACACAGATAGCATCACCGTTCATGCTTACTGTACCCCATTGCCTTCCTTCCGCCATGCCATGTCAAGCCCCGTGAACCTCTGCCTAGACTAACTTTGACAATGACGTGTATGTATGTCACTCACCACAGTACAGTCCTGATATGCTTCGTCCGGCAATGATGAGGATGTGTGATGGTCCGAGTTTGGAACACCCCATCAAGAGGGCTCCAGTCAAAGACAGACTGTTTGCTGCCAGCATGGCTTTGATCCTGAAATTTTACAAACGACTTTAAATTTAGCACCAAAATGGGAAGAATTTACTTGTCTTCAGACCATGTTGGGACTTTTACTTATAAATAATTATAGTTATTACTACTGAAGAGCTAGTTCAGGATTCTTGAAGCATGCCTGCTACTTCCATATCTATGAGCTGATGTATGAGTATTCATATTGGGAGGCATTCGTCCATCTGCCTCTTATTTTCACAGAGAAAAATTCTTTTGTTTTGCTTTGTTTTTGTGTTTTGGAGATGAAGATATCACTCTCTAGCCTCGGCTAGCTGGGCCTTACTCTGTAGCCCAGGTTATCCTTGAACTCTCAAGAGATCCTCCTGCCTCAGCCTCCAGAGTGCTGAGATTCTAGGTGTGAATTTAAGACGACACTTCTGATACTTATTCAGTTTTTTGATTTTTCTATAACTTGTTCATTTTTTAAAAATCAGTGTTTTTGGTGACAGAAAAACTGATTTCTGTAGTTGCTACCCGTCATTTATCTCTTTGTGGTTTTGCTGACAGTAAAGGTTTTTAGGTTCTGCTTCGAACTTAAACTTTCTTCTGTGGGCATTGTTTGGAAGTAAAATGTTCTTCTAAAGCTTATTACAATTATCTTCATTTTCACACAAGACCAACATATTTCTTTGTAAAAATCTATAAATTAATATTAGCCAAATGTAAATAATTACATTATTTTTGAGAAAGACTTTCATTCCAGAGTCTAGGCCAGTGTAGAATGCACTCTCTGGCCTAGCATTGTCTTGAACTTGTGGCAATTCCTAAGTCTGAGCCTCCGGAGTATTACAAGTATAGGCATGAGCCACCATATTCACCTGCTGTAAAATAAATTTAAAGATGACAATAGCAATAAAAATATCACTAACAAGTGATCATATGAAAACCACACACAGCGTTTCTGAAAGTTAAGTCAAAAGTCATAAAGCCAGGGCAAGAATCCAAGCAGACAGGTTTGGCAGTGTTCATACCACGGTGACATGTAAGACCTTTGCTTGTCTGCGTTGTTATCATCAGTGTCTCAGGCTTTGATGTCAAGTGGGCTTTCTCTAAGCAAGTATCTTCATGTCCACACATACTTTTTCCTTAGACAATAAAACTAGGTTTCTAGACTGCCCCCATAACATCTGACTGTAGGCAAACCTGGAGGGCATTTTCTTAATTAACGATTAGTGGAGGATGGCAGAGCCCATCATGGGTGGTGCCATCCTTGGGCTGGTGTTCCTGGATTTTGTAAGCAGGCTCAGCAAGCCATGCGGAACAGGCCAGTAAGCAGCACCCTTTCCTGGCTTCTGAAACAGCTCCAGGTTCTTGCCTTGTTTAAGTTCCTATCTGACTTTTCTTGGGTAATGAACAGGGCTATGGAAATGTGGAATAAGCCCTTTCCTCCCCAGCTTGCGTTTTGGTCATGGTGTTTCATCACAGTAGTAGTAATCCTTGCTAAGACAGAAGTTGGCACCATAAACAGGGTGTTGCTGTGACAGACATGACCATGTTTTTGGGAGGATTGTGGAAGGACTTTGGAATTTGGGCCTTAATATTTTATTAAGTATTGAGAGTTCAGTGAGATGTTCTGTAGGAGCTTCAAAGGTAAAAACATCGAGGGCAATGCAGAAGATGAAGGACTGGCTTGTGAAGTTTTAGAGAAAAATTGGGGCCATTTATTATTTTGAATTAAGGGTCTGTGGCTCTGGTTAGCTGAGGCTGAAGAATCAGCTGTGATCAACAAGATGCCAGAACTACTAAAGTGAAACCTTTGCTCTGCTGGGATCCTCAGTGCTGGTTAGCTGGAGCTGAGAAATTAGCGGTGGTTAAGGAGACTAGTATCGTGGAGATGAAAATCTTCTGGGAAGTGTTTCCTGAGAATACACAGAAGCTGTGTTCTAGAAGCATTCAAGGTTGTACCTCATGCTGGCAGCTGAACTTGGTAGAGTCATCCAGGTAGTACTGGATTTGAAGAATTGAAGCAGCCGAGGGCTTGGCACTGTGAGAGGCCAGGAGAGGCTGTTGGTGAAAGGGCAGCCGTAGTGGCAGTTGAAGGCTCAGGACTGAAGGAGTCAAGCAGAGAAGTTGGCCCTCGGCCCCACAAAGACAGCCTATGAGAGGCTGTTGGTGCAAGTGCTGCCCAGTTGCAGCTGAAATTCCTAGCATTATGTAGGTGCCAGTACCATGGATGACCACCAAGAACAGCAGCGGAAAGACAAGTTGTGTGTGCTGCAGAGCGGAGTCGGAGAAGTGACCCAAACCATTTGGAGGAGAATATAGTGAGTGAATCCCAGACATTGGACACGGCGTTATTTATGTAGTTGGAGTCTGGTTTCACTGAGTTCAGATTGTGACTCTGCCCTTGTTCTTCTCTCTTGAAATAAGAAAGACTTTAACCTAATTTTGATTTTATTACAGGAACCCACAGTTGAGATATTTCCAACTTTTAAAAGAGATTTTAGATTTTTTAAAGAGAACGTAGAGAAGAGAACGTATGTGTTAAAGGGAGGGAATTTTTAATGTGTTTGAATTTGTAAAGAGTATGGGACTTTTTACAGATGGGAGTGGGCAAGGGATGGGGGGACAGTATCAAGTGGCCAGAACAAGGCAAGGATTTATCTCTGTTGACACCTTGGCTTCAGTCAAGTACAATGGATGTTGGAATTTTGATCTTCAAAATTGAAGGAAAATAAATGTGGTTTTTGGGGTCACTAAGATGGTGATTATTCATTACAGTGGTAACGGGATGTAAAAAAACCACAGGCTACCTTAAAGCAGGCAGTGTTCTAGCACTGGATAGCACCGAAACTTTAAACCGGAAACTTTAAACTATTTAGTAGTCAGGTTAGGAAATGCGCTTCTTTCATTCCAGTACTTGAGAAGCAGAGGCAGGCAAACTTCTGTGAGTTTACATATAAAACTAGGAGTTTTCTTAACCAAGGATGTTATGGTAGCGTGAGCTTCCTTACATATTTGAAAAGGAGTTGCCTTCATGAATAGTTGGAGTTTACATTTTTATTGTTCCTTGAGTTTTATATAATTTCAGTAGAAGAGAATACTGGAATTTTAATAATTAGTGAGGCCAAGGCTACAATTTATAGAAGGAAATGGAGAGATGAAATGAATTAGAATCCAGCATTATTATGTTAGTTATCAAATTACTTTTTTTCTTCTTTCAAATTTTTTTTGCATTTCCTAAATTTTCCAAGTGTTAATTCTAGTGTAAAAACAAAAAGTAATTAGCACACAAACATTGGATTCAATTAACAACAACAAAAAAATCAATGTAAAAAAAATAACTTGCTACTCTAACTTTATCAGGAGCCTAACGACTTTGGTACATCCATTGGCAAGTGTATGAAGGCAACGGACTCCACTGATTTTTGGCTGTTGTTTTGTTTTGTTTAAATTTTGAGTATGTGTATATGTGTGGGTGTGGGTGGGTGTGTACAAATGTGAGTGAAGATGCTCTTGGAGGCCATGGATGTGAATCGGGTCACCTGTAGCTAGAATCGTAAACAGAGGATTCAGGGAACCAAATTCCGGGGCACTGCATGCAGAGTATTGCCTTTTAGCCACTCAGCCATGGCCCCCCTCATGACAATGATGTTTTTAATCCAAAACATAGAATAGGAACTGGAGTTGGGAAGTGCTTCCTGAACTTCATCTCTGGCTGGGGCTTTGGGTTAGCAGCAGGGAGTGGCAGTCATGTGCCCTGTGTGCAGTGACTTGTCAGGACATGAAAGTGGCCATAGGACATGACTGATACAAGCATCAAATTTTAATTTAAAACTGAAAATAATGTTTGAGAACCGGTGGAACATGGTGGAGCTTTCCTTGTGAGTTCTAAAACTTACAAAGCCAGATGATCAAACTATTTGGAAACAAACCCTGAGTTCACTTTCCAGCAAACACTTCCATAGTAACCAAGACTTACCAGGGGATTATAACAACATTTTCTATTGCTTGACCTGACAGTGACCTAGCTCAGAGGATTACAAGTTGAAAACCCGCTGCAAAACGAGGCGAAGAATGGGAAGATAGCATCTCTCTATAAAAGTTCTGGCAGTAGCAAAATACCAAGGCTGTGTTTATATTTATTTATGAAACTTACCTTCCAAGCTTATCCCCTAGCCACCCACCAAAGAATGAGGCGACCATTCCGCCCACTGCGAAGCTGGACACAGACAGAGACCACAGCATAGTAATTATGTGAGCAGATCCTGAAGTCTCTTCTTCCACCCAGGTGGCTGGCGTGGCATATGCTGGCGTGGCATATGCCGGCGTAGCATATGCCGGCGTGGCTATGAACGGTGGGTCTGTACCATTGACAGCATCGTTACTGAAAGCTCTTCGGTCATCCAGTTCAACACCCAAAACATGTCGATAATGGGATATTATTACCTGAGGAAACAGAGGGGGAAAAATCCGTGACTTCAAAATTCCACACACAGCATTTGATACTCCTTGAACGGTTCATTGGGTGTTTAGACAGGGCATCCTAATTGTAATGTGGAGCTGAATAATAAGTATTTGGGTAGACTGATTTACATTTGGCTGTGTCCTATAAAACAGAAATGACGAACAGAGCCAACAAGAGCGAGGTGGGAAGAGATACCCGAAAGAAGTGTGGAGTATGTAGGAACAGCACCCCGAAATACATTTTCTGCTGCAGGTGGCAGCAGCTGCTTGGCTTTGTGGTGTGGTAGCCTGTGCTCCAGCTAAGCAAGGAGGCTGCAAAGGGCAGTCTCATTAACCTGTAGCCTTAGATTTTTTAAAGACCCGCTAGAGATCTTGGCTTCTATGAAAAGCTTTCCAAGATTTAAATTTTGCCAGCTATTTACACTGAAGAAATTCTTCAGGTAGAGAAGATAGGTTTTTATACCAGTGTTAGTTTTTCACAAAAGATTTAACAGTAACATAAAAGAAAAAAAAAACTACAAGAAGAATCAGAGTGAAAACTAAAGTTAGAACCATATAAGATTCTAGCACTTGGTATTGTATCCTTGGTAGAAGTGACCTATAAACTTAGTCATGACTTTCGAGCAGTTAATGCAGATAGATCCAAGTGGTCATGTCTAGAGTTAATGAGTTTTCAAGATAAAAACACCTTAGATAGAACTGAGATATATCCATCTTCTATAGGTCCCCAGAGAGGTCAGCATATCCCAGAAGGAACAGTCCCTAAAGCTAACTTTATAACCACATTTTATATGGTGCTTCTATAGCCAAGAATATATATCAAAATCGACCCTAAAAGCAGGGCCTTCGGACTTTCCTCCACCTCATTCCCAGCACTAACTTGATCACTCCTCAGCCCCACTAAACTGGGAAGTTCCTCCAGCTGCTTCTTCTCCCACTATGAATAAAGTCCTGTTTGGTAAAGCAAGCTGAACAACAGCAAGATGTGACATCCTCCTATAAAAGATCTGGCCAAGATGGCAGTCTAATAGATGGCTGCCCTTTAGAGACCATATGCAAAGAAAAAGCCTGAAAGTCATAATGCAAACTGTTCTTGGCAGTTTAATATATGGCACAGAAATAGTTGCAGGTGATTTTATCTTCTGTTGTCTCAATGGGAAAGTGTAATTTTTATGCTCATGAAAAATTATGATTTAAAGCTACCTTCAAATGTTATGCAACCAGGAGAAAATGCTAGTCAGGTCCCTGTTTTCAGTTCTGACTCTGGGGCTTGGATTCAAGAAGGGTCTATCTCAGCCCAAATTTTTATGATAGACTAGGGAGGACAGTTTGAGTGGGAATGGAAAATGGGATGTCCAGAAAGGACCCCCAAGCATTATCCCCTGATAGCCAGAACAAGAGGCTTGGCATGATTAGGATGAAGTGCACTTAGTGAGAAAGCATCTTTCAGCCCATGGAGCCCGAAGAGAGTCTTTGTCAGCTAACGGACTGTGGACAGGTGTTCACACCCTGCAGCATCTAACATTTTTCTTAGAACTGTAAGAAATGCAGATAAAATGATAAAACGTGATAGGTGCACTCACAGCACCCATCACACCTGCAGTTTTTTTTCCTTACTGCACTCTTCCCCGGGTGTATTTGCTTCCAGTCTGAGATGGAGCATGAGGGCTGGGTCCTGGTTCCACAATTAAGGGCATGTGGCAGCTGGGGAGAGTGAGAGCCCTCCCTGAGGATCCAGTGCATTACAGAGAACAGACACACAGAATACACACAGAAATGGCAGGATCTATCCGATATGTTTCCTCCCAAAGTGCCTCGTACTTTCTCCACCACAACGGAGAAAATCCAAATTTTTTGGACCCCTTGACTGTTGCTCTAACGCTTGTCTTACTTTGTGCTGAAGGTCTATGGGAAATGGGTAGAAGGGAGGGTAGAAAGCGTTTTAGTGTCAGGTTTCTGAAGTCCCTAACCTGCCGTAAATGTGTCTAAGGTTAGGGTGATACGGTTGTGGAAAGCCTGATGCTAGTTACATAGATGCTTATGGGTGTTCAGTGTATGGAACGCGTCCTTCTGCTGTTTGTGCTTGTTCCCTGGCATTTTTTATTCATGTTTGGGGGACAGCTGTGACTGAATGCTGTGAATTCTTGCCTTTAGACTTCCTGAGCAGGGGGTATTGAGTTAGCATTTTCTCTGAGCTTGGACAACAGCAGTGTCAGAGATCAAATATTATGCACTACTCTTTTTTTTTTTTTTTTGACTCAGAAGGTTGTTAACCCAGGAGTCAAGGCCAAACAACTATCAGCTGTGAGCCAGACTGATGCACATTGTACCTGGCTGCCCCGGATCACCTCATGCTTCCCACGTGGACAGAGTACTTCAGTGTGTGTGGAACATATGATACTCTGGGCAGTAAGAGCTGACAGGATTTGCCCTGAAAGAGCTGTGTGCATTTCACTTGCCTCTTGAGGTGCATTGATCACACCAATGTCATATCCAAACTGGAAGGAACTCAGCACGGCAGTGAAGACAGTGAAAGCCAGGGTTCCAGTGATCTGAGGGATGAAACACAAAACTTGGAAGCACCGATTCCCACCACCTCAGCCCCCGTCTCTGCCGCATGGCTTTCCCACAGCCTCTGGTTCCCTCCCCGCCCCCACCCCCCAGCCATTCCCAGTGGCCCTGTACTCAGTGAGAAGGTGTTGTTCATAAGGAGGTTGTTCACCATTTTCCTTATATTGTTAAAACCGAAAAAAAAGGAGCCCACAAAACAAACAAACAGCCATCAAACCGCAGCAGGACAGCTTTTCCAGGGTACAAACTTACCCTTTGCTTCTTATATACTTGTGAATGCACACACACACACACACACACACACACACATAAGGGGGGGGGAGACTGGGGACAGGGGAGAGGGGTACAGAGAGAAAGCAGATACCATAGACCAGGCAGGTTCTGAACTCCCCGGCTTGTAGTTGAAGATGACATTGAACTTCCGATCTCTCTGTCTTTACCTCCAGAGTGCTAGAATTGTAGGCATGCAGCACCTACCCGTTGTATGGGCTTGTGGGGGACAAACTCCTATCTTTGGTCAGGTTAGGTGAACACTTCAGCAACTGAGTTTAATCCCCAATCCCACATCAATATTTTTTTCAAGATTCAAAGTCAGAACTGAGAATTTGAATGGCTGCTAAAGGGAAACAAGAACTCCTAGCACAGAAACAGTTTTGCAGCAGTGTTGGTGAGAGATGGGCACTTTCCAGATAGTTCCATACCACAAAAGCACGCAACACTCTTCTAAGACTTGTCATCTTTACAGGCTCTGTGGCACCAAGGCGAGCACCTTTAAGGATTCCCTGTGACCAGGCCTTGAGTTGTGAGTTAAGCCATGTTGCTTTCTCACCAGCTGGAGGAAGCTACACTAGCTGCGAAACATTCAACTCACAATTAATTACTCATCCAGTCAGCCGGCAGGAGTCATGCAAATGAATTCACAGATCAGGGTTTCTCAAACAACCACTCGCAGAAAGAACCCCAATGCCATTCAATAGGGATGGTCAAATAGACTCACTCGTATCATGACACACATCAGATACATACAACACACTATGCAGCTCAAGAGAGTGATGTGAACAGATGAATTGGCCTTTGTTATTGCTCGGTTTTTGTGTGTGTGTGTGTGTGTAACAACCATCAAATGTTTATTTCTAGATACACATTTATATTAGTGACTTTGCATGCTTAGGTTTTTTTAATTTTTATTTTTTATATTAATTACAGTTTATTCACTTTGTATCCCAGCTGTAGCCCCCTCCCTCGTTCCCTCCCAATCCCATCCTCCCTTCCTTTTCTCCCATGCCCCTCCCCAAGTCCACTGATAGGTCCTCCTCCCCTTCCCTCTGACCCTAGTCTTTCAGGTCTCATCAAGACTGGCTGCATTGTCTCCTCTGTGGCCAGGCAAGGCTGCTCCCCCCTCAAGGGGAGGTGATCAAAGAGCGAGCCAATGAGTTCATGTACAATCCCTGCTCCCCTTACTAGGGAACCCACTTGGACACTGAGCTGCCATGGGCTACATCTGTGCAGGGGTTCTAGGTTATCTCCATGAATGGTCCTTGGTTGGAGTATCAGTCTCAGAAAAGACCCCTGTGCCCAGATTTTTTTTGGTTCTGTTGCTCTCCTTGTGTTTTGAGACAAAGTCTTACTGTGTGGCCCTGGATACCTTGGAGCACATAGTGTGGACCAGGCTGGCTTTAAACTTAAACAGATCCTCCTGCCTCTGCCTCCAGAGTGCTAGAGTTAAAGGTTTGGGCCACTATGCCTAGCCTGATGTTTTAATTTTATTTTACCTATCTATTTATTTTTGGTTTTTTAATATTTTTCAAGACAGGGCGTGGCTTAGGCTATCCTTGACTTGCTTTGTAGACTGGGCTGGTCTTGAACTCATAGCAATCTTCTCGCCTCTGTGCCATCACACCCTTGTTTTGAAGTGGTAAATGAAATTGTAAACCTTAGCGCGTGATTAATCATATGATTGAGTCATTGATTTTTTATAGTGCTAGGGATAAGACCCAGCGCCTTATGCCAGGGAAACCCCTGCCTCCAGGCTGCAGCTTTCGCTCACTAATGCTTTTAAAAGGACTCACAAACGAATGCTATTTGACTTGTACATAAAACGATTCTTCGAAAAAAAAAAATAAAAAAGTGAATCTGAGGCTAGAGAAGTGGAGGTAAGAGGGATGTTTTTAAATGATACTGTTAGATAGTGTACAGGGGAATGCTGTACATGTCATCACATAGTTTAACATTGCAACCAAATAGCACAGAATATGACAGGTGTTCTGCTGGTGAGTGAATGAGTGAATGGGTTACATGAGCATAGATTTGGTTTCCTTGTGTGTGGTTTTTATCCCCCCCCCAATTCACACTGTCTATTTCCCTTATAGGATCTTTGGTTTTTGCCTGAGTCATGAGATTGTAAATCTCTGCACTCCAGAATAAAGAATAAATAACTATCTCAGACCCTGAATCTCTAATAAACCTCCAGCTCAGTGTCATCAACAACAAAGTATCACTGGGCCTTCTTGGGGACCCTAAAGATTTCAGACCACCAACTCTGAAACAATACTCTACTTTGGGGACTTTGTACAGGTATAGCTCTTAAAGCCCTCTCGGTCCCCACCCCCAAGTCTTTCTATTGCCTCAGAATCTCACTTGGGTAGTGGACTCTGTAAGTTTACACAGTTCCCTTCTTTTTACTAGCTTTAGGTGGCCTTTATGCAAGCTGGTTCTGTCAGCAACTTTGTTTCCTGAAAGGATTGCAGAACAGGTGCAAAGATATTCTCTCTCCCTCTCTCTCTCTTTCTTTCCTTGTCTCCCTCTCTCTCTCACCCTCCAAACATACATGCATGCACTCATATGTCACATATATTATATATTTATTACAACTAAAGACTCATATTTACACATAAGAATGGCTTATAGACGGGAAAGTAGTATTTAAAATATGCATGCATATTTTATGGCATACAAACTATATGGCCTATAATGTATAGGCTGATACAAGGTTTTGAATGACTTTCTAAACTGTAATGAGGCATCTAAAACTCAGAAAATAAGAGCTAAAATGGGATTCCATTTACTGTGTGAGTGGTTCATCCCCAAGTCATCTTCCCCTCAAGCTGTTTCCCCCCCCCCTTTTGTTTACAGAACGTAATTACCAGCAGCAGCGAGGGACCAGTATGTTGGGAGGGCTTTAGCACACTCTGCATCACAACAGTATAGATGTAGCACAAACAGAGCTCAGAGCCCAGCGCTGGTGAGGCCCCCTGAGTGCCTCGTTGCTCTCTAGATGACTTATCACACTTATTCCTGCTTATTCCTGACACTCATTTTCCATCGATGCTGTAAAATTCCCTACCAACTCAGTGGCTTAAACAATGCAACCCAATCTGCCTGATAGGTCTTTGGATTAGAGGCTTAGTCTGCATCTCTGCAGACTGAAATCAATGTTAGCAGACCATGTTCCTGTCTAGAAACTGTATAAGAAAACATTTAGTTGCTCATCGCTTCATGGTGGTAAGGCTCTGAGGTTTCCTACTGGTTGTGAACTGCCCTCTCAGGTGCAGAGGCTGGCACGTTCCTTGGCTACAAATGTTCTTCCTCCATCTTCACAGCCAACAATGGCAGGTCATGTCCTTGTCACATTGCATCCCTCAGATCCTGGAAAATTCTTCACTTTCAGGTAAGCATAATATTTGATTTAACACCTCTGGATGACCCAAGAACATATCTCCTCATCTCAAGGTCCTTAGCAGATACTATATCTGCAAAGCCATCTAGATGTTATTGGCTGTCTATCCAGTCTGAAAAGTTTTGTTTATGACAGGGAAATTTTATGAAAACTACTAAGCACAAAAATGTCTCAACTACCCTTATCTACCCATTCTAATGGCAGAGAGATTGGCACGGGCAAAGAGCTAAGAAAAGTGATGAGAACTCAGAGGGGATCTCTCTTAGTCCAAGATTTGAGTTAGAATAGGGTTTGCCTATTCTGCCAAAGTGGAAGAAAGTCTTTTCCTAAACTTCTTAAGGGTTTGTCTATTCTCTCAAAGTGGAAGAAAGTCTCTTTATAAACTTCTTCACAGGCTGTGAGACACTAGGCTGGAAACATTTTTAAAAGCCAGTTTTTACTTGGGGATTAATAAATTTTGGTTAGAGAAACTAGTTTTCATGTCTGGTTTGAAATATACTGCAGATAAACGTGGAAGGGTAGAACAGAAAAAAAGCGTGTGGTCAGTGAGATGGCTCGGGTGCCACTGAGCTTGATGACAAGTTGCGTTCAATGCCTGGGACCCACATGGTCACATGGTAGAAAATGAGAACTGATTCCTGAAAGTTGTCTTGTGTGCACATGTGCACTGTGACAGTGTACACCACACACACACATACACACACACACATACACACACACACACACACACACAGAGAGAGAGAGAGAGAGAAAGAAAGAGAAAGAGAGAGAGGGAGAATAAAAATGTTAAACTGAATAAGGAAGGAACTGAGCTTTAACATGAAACAAAATGCGGCATTTATTTTGTAGCCTAGATGTTATATGTCATCTATTGGCAGAGACAAGTAATTATAAATGCCAGAAAACTGAGAAAGGGGTCCTAGATGGCCTCTAGTATCCCTGTGCCTTAGTTCCTTTACCTATGAAACGGCCATGCCAGGCAATGGGTGGGGATTACAGGACTGGCATGCCATGACTGTGCTCTTGGATAGGATTATTGTAAAAACCAAGAGGTGAGTAACATGGTCTCCTTTAAGTAGACACAGCAAATGCATTTCACCCAGATGGCCACCATCTCTTGAATGGTTGTTTATCAACTTTCATACATCATTAATAGTATCCAGACGGGCACGCAGAGCAGGTGAGATGGCCAAGGAAGCCATGTTCAGGAGGGTTAACCACAGCTAGTCTGGGGCAGGCATCCCAGGAAGTAACATTTAAACTTCCAGTTCTATGTAAAAGAGCAGATTATCCAGTGATGGCTGATTGATGAGGAAGGGGAAAACACATGATTTGCCTCCACATGCTTCCAAAAGCCAGGCCAAAGGCGATTTCACATCCAACTTTGAAAAGGGCCAGATACTTCTTATACCATAGAGTTTTCAGACTGAAAGAGATTTAAAAAGTGACAGATGTTTCTTTCTGATACCTCCATTTTTCTATGGAAGAAATGGAGGTCTCAGAGAACATGCCCCTTGTCTGAATTTCTGTGCATTTTGAACATGTGTAGACTGACACTTTAACTCTCCTGAGTGCCACCTGTTGGTCATCCCCTTAAACTCCAATGGATTCACAAAGCTGAAAAGGTTGCTCTTT
Source organism: Pachyuromys duprasi (assembly GCA_028658305.1). Taxonomy (NCBI): domain Eukaryota; kingdom Metazoa; phylum Chordata; class Mammalia; order Rodentia; family Muridae; genus Pachyuromys; species Pachyuromys duprasi. The sequence continues at coordinate 45,885,918 of CM053766.1, forward strand.
CTGTCAGTCCTCACACCTTCTGGGTTCTGTCATTAAACAGTTCGTTGGTCCCTGAAGGATGTTCTCACATCTTAGTCTCTAAAGCATGAAGGGCTTCATGAAAGCCTGAATGTGTACCATGAGCTGGTGCTGCAAGCATGGGACCTTCCTTCTGACAGCATCATCTAGGCATAATGGCTGCTGCCTTATCATAGTCACTGAATCTGGATGCCATCCCTGCAGTTACATATCCATCATTACAGTTTTCTCTACTATAGCTTTATCCTGAGCTGTAATACTCACAGAATCACTCTTTAAATATGCATTATACAAATACATAACTGACATTTAGACACTTGCCCTTTAAGCCTGTCTCATGTTGACTTTTACTTATTCTCAAGCTCTGGAGAGACTACTGCATTCGCAGATCACTAAAATAAAGCGTAGATAGTCTATATCATACCCCAAGAGTTCTTACTTTAGCCCAATATAGAAAACACAAAGCTCAGTTGATTTGATCTCAGTCTCAGCAGCACATACAGCATTAGGATCCACAGCCAAGCCTGGCTGATTCCTCAGCACGTGGTGTCATTCACAAAGGAATGCTCAGCAGAGTCCTTGCCCGGTCAGTATGTAAGGGCCCCACTCTTAACAGGGGTATGGATCCCTTAACTTCTATTATCATACACAGGGATTGGGGAGAGCTTGTAAGCACACAAGAACGACATCTTTCTGAGGGTTTCATTTGGGAAAAGATTCTATCTACGGAGATTTTGAAATACCAGAGAAATGAAAAGCCCATGACTTTTATTTTGCTCACCAATGATTACCTAACATTTACCACATTTGTTTCTTAGTGTGTATTGATTTGGCTGAGCCACTTAAAAATAAGCTGTAGATTATCTGTGTCACCTCATTCTTAAAGACTTCAGCAACTACTCTCCTTAAGGATAGAGGCATCTCCCTGTCTGGTTGCAGTACTGTCACACCCGTGAATACAGCGGAGCATGCTAAGGCTAGCTAAGAGTAAGCCCAGCATCAAAATCCCCCAGAGAGCGCTCCACAGGATCTTTTCTTCTTCTTCCTGGGGTCCAAGGTAACCTGCAATAGTGCTGTCAGACTCAGCCTCTTCTCTAGAACTCTCTCTCTCTCTTTTGTCTTTCATATATGGGATATGTGGGATTCCAGATCTACTTTCATGATTATCTTGTTAACTCACCCTAGATCTTGGGGGTGGTAGCACATTCCTTCAGTAATAGGCTATTTAGAGACACTTGGGAAAGTTATGCAGCTAGTATATATATATAAAACCAAAACAGCTAGTATCCTTAAAACTCCAATTACTGAAGAACTTGGGTCTGTTTAGCAGCAAAATGGATTAGTAATTGACCAGGTAAAGAGGTAGCTTGGATCTGTGTTAATTGCACCCAATGTCACCAACAGCTTATATGAAGAGATTCCCAACCTCCTCAAAACCAAATTCAAAGTTGCCCAAGGTTGCTTTACCTTGTCTTCTGACATTGTGTGTGTGTGGAGCTGTCCTCTTTATCCAGGTCCTGTGCTGAATGTGTGTGAGTAGCTCACCAGCCAGAGCCCTCAGCTCTGGTTATACATTGTAGGAGGAGGAGCAAGCAGAGGTGAATTCTAACCTTCTTAACAGAGGCTGGATATTGATGGGAATCCAATCAATATGCCCTTTACCTCAGTGACCTGCGGCTTGAGTGCCTCTGTCCCGCCAGATTGTAGGTCTCCAAAGGTGTAAGTTACAAACCAGAGGCAGGCATGTCTTAAGGGCTGCTGAGTGTGGTGTGAAAGGGACAGGTGACAGGAGAGACCCACGGGGGCTTTTGTAGGCGCCGAGGTAGGCTGTGTTGTGGAGAAGACAAAGTCAGGAGGGTGGAGGGTGCAGTGCTGTCTCCTCTGCAGAAAACTAGTGACATGGGGCTTGTCCTCAGTGGGGCCACATCAGTTACCCGAGTGAGGTTTGGAGGGGTCTGCGCTGGGGTTTGAATCACAGCGTTTTACTGAGGGTGACTATAAGCAAGTGAATGACTGAGACTTTTCTGGGCCTTAGGTTTGTACTGTTTGGGTTTTTTTTTTTTTTTGATGAAATAGAGATAATAGCATATACACTTTGTTTTGTTGAGGGGCTTGCAGGAGATAACATGATGTGTTTGGCACACACACACACTTTCTATTGTTATTAATTCAGTGTATTTCAGGATGTGATGGCAGAGCCAGATGTGGTGGCACACATCTGTAATGCTAGCCCTGGGGAGGCTGCCACAAGAGGACTGTGAATCGGGGGCCCATTGGATCATGTGAGACTTGCAGTCTAGTCTTGACTAAATAGAGAGACCCCCGACTTGGGGGGGAGAGTGCACTTGTGACAGCCTTGAGTTTTCAGTGAACTCTGCTCATATGTATTATGCCCGTTTCTTTCTAGGAATCCCTTATGCCATCTGATCCAAAAATAACGAAGGAGATGCCAACGTTAGTGTAGTGTCAGGGTGGCCGGCAGCTGTGGTTGCTGGGTTCCACAGAGGCCCATAGGGAGCCAGCTCACAGCAGAGGAAGTAGAAGAAGCAACAGCAAAGAAACATGAAGGGGTGGGGGAAGAAACTGGATTTAATTGGTCTAACATTTCCCCCACCTCTCCTCACGTCTGCTCTGTGTGTTTGTGTGTTATGTGCACGTGTGTACCCCTCTATGCGGAAGCTTGGGATTGATGTTCAGTGTCTTCGTCTCTCACCGTCCATCTCATTATTTGAAACGACCTCAGAAGCTCTGGAAACTCCATGTTTGGGTGAGGCTGACTAGCCAGGAGATCCACTCCAGTGCAGGCATTATAGGCACTGCCAGGCTATGCCTAGATTTTCTTTTTTTGAAATGTGTTTTGGGGACTTGAACCCAGGTCCTTTTGCTTTCACAACGAGTACTCTTACCCACCAAGCTCTCCCTTCAGCCCCTCATTTCTGTAAGGTGACAGACAGCACGGGGAACACTTGGGTTTAGGAAGCAAATAACCCAAGTCAAAGCCCCAACTTCAGCGGAGCTCAGCTGACATGTCACCAGTGAGTCGTAGTCGCTTCTTGCCAGGACTTTACACTGAAGTGCAGTATACAATGTGTAGTGTCTTAGAAGGCGGTACGCCGGTGCTAATAGCTGTGGCATCAATCTTTATGGCGTTTCTTTCAGTGCCAGGAGCTGCTTAGCACTTCTCAGGGCTTGACTGGCTTAATTGTCACAATGTTGGTGTGCTGGCAAGGCGGTGGTGTCGAAAGAGTCGCTGTGCTCTGCTTTGGCAACAGGCTTTCCAGCACCCTATGATGCTGGGTGCAGATGCTCGCCTCCAGTCCTCAGCAGCACCGCGGACGTTCCAGAGAGAGAGCAGACGCCCTGGCAACTGTTTTCCACTGACTTGGCTCTGCACAAAACACAGTTGTGCCACGCTCAGGAACGACAGCTGCCCCGCATTGCTTTTTTACCTTTGTTTTTTGAAGTCTGCTTGGAAGTAATGGCGTTTGTCTTCACCGAAGCTGCTCCCGGGGAGTCCGTGACTACTGTGCTTTCCTCCAGCAGTGGCCAGAGGCCAGGGACGCTGCTCCTCCCACATTAGGGGCGTGACTCCTTTAGACTATGCAGCTTTTGGGGTGGCTAAAACTCACTGCAGACTGTGGATGGAGGGAGCATATTGCACAGGTTGATTTTGGCAGGTGAACGCAGACCTCAGTCGGACCTCATGAGAGGCTGCAAATGTAGTTCACGGCGCACAGAGGAGCTTCGGGTTTCTGTGGGATAAAGACTGGTAACAAATCATGGCTGTTTTGCATTTTGCCCCTGGGATGACGTCTGTCACTTACCGAATGCCCAGAACCATTCAGAGGTCTTTGCTGCACTGCAAAACCAGTTCTGTTCAGGATCCCCTGTCTTAGTGCTGAGGTTGCGGGCAGGAACAACCTGTCTGGGAGCTAGGGATTGAGTTCAGGTACTTTAATTTGCAGAGTAAATGCTGTTACCCACCAGGGGGTCTCCCCAGACCTGGCTGTATACTTTTAAGTCTTTCAGGTCACATCCTGATTACATCATCAATCCAGAGAGGAAGTTCTGAGAATTGTACATGGTAACCTTCATTTCTCCCCTTTATTATCTTTCTTTTTCGTGAACTGAGAGGAATCAGGTTTCTGTTTTTTGTTTTCTCTCTAAGAGAAGCCTGCTGCATTCCTCTCTGATTGAGTCAGGGGCAGGTAAGGGCAAAAGGCATGAGTGCAAACTTAGGCAAACCAAAAGGGCAAGCTTTCCGTGGGAAGAGCTTTACCCTGAAGGTCGGTTCCCCCTGACCCTCCCTGGTCCTCTTGTTCAATTGCATTTTCTCGATGTCAAGCTTGATTTTTTAATTAACTTTTTATTTTTTTAATATTAGTTACAGTTTATTAACTTTGTATCCCAGCCGTAGCCCCCTCCCTCAATCCCTCTCAATCCCACCTTCCCTCCCTCATCTTCTCTCTACCCCTTTCCAAGTCCACTGATAGGGAGGACCTCCTCCCCTATCATCTGACCCTAGCTTATCAGGTATCTTCAGGTCTGGCTGCAAAGTCCTCCACTGTGGCCTAGCAGGGCTGCTCCTCCCTCAGGTAGGAGGGGGGAGTCAAAGAGCCAGCCATTGAGTTCATGTCAGAAATAGTCCCTGTTCCCTTTACTAGGAACCCACTTGGATACTGAGCTACCATGAGCTACATCAGAACAGAGGTTCTAGGTTATATCCATACATGGTTCTTAGTTGGAGAAACAGTCTCACAAAAGACCCCTGTGCCCAGATATATTTGGTCCTTGTGGAACTCCTGTTCTCTCCAGGTCATACTAACTCCCCCTTCTTTCATATGATTCCCTGTACTCTGCCCAAGGTTTGGTTGTGAGTCTCGGTATCTGCTTTGATATACTGCTACGTAGGGACTTTCAGAGGCCCTCAGTGGTAGGCTCCTGTCCTGTTACTTGTTTTCTCCTACATCCAATGTCCATCCCATTTGTCTTTCTAAGTGAGGATTGATCATCTTACCCAGGGTCCTCTTTCTTGTTTATCTTCTTTAGGTATACAGATTTCGGTATGTTTATCCTGTCTTATAGGTCTAGTACCCACTTATAAGTGAGTATATACCATGTGTGTCTTTCTCCTTCTGGGATACCTCACTCAGGACGATCTTTTCTAGATCCCACCATTTGCCTGAAAATTTAATGATTTCCTTGTTTTTAATTGCTGAGTAGTATTCCATTGTGTAAAATATACCACAATTTCTGTATCCATTCCTCCATTGATGGACATCTGGGTTGTTTCCTGGTTCTGGCTATTACGAATAAAGGTGCTACAAATATGGTTGAGCAAATGTCCTTGTTGTGTACTTGAGCATCTTTTGGATATATGCCTAGGAGTGGGATAGCTGGATCTTGAGGAAGCACTATTCCTAATTGTCTGAGAAAACACCAGATTGATTTCCAAAGTGGTTGTACCAGCTTACATTCCCACCAGTTGATTTTTAAAGTTAAGTCACATTGTGAAAACTGTTTGCAAGTCTCTACGGGTCTAGTCTCCTTTGCCCAAGCAGCGAACTCTCACACTGCATCTTGGCTTAAGAGGCCCACTTGAGGTAGGTCTGATTCTTAGGCTGTCTTTCCTACTCAGGGTTCAGTCATCTGCCTCAAATTTGTCTGTCATAGTTCTGCGGAGACAGACAGCAGCCACAGATATGCAGGATCTTGTAGATCACGGGGAGTTGGCTAGAATTCACAGGAAGGGCTGTGGGAAATTCCCAGAGACAACAGGCAGCAAAGTACTATGCTCTATTGTTTGTTTTATGAGTGCCTGTAGTGGCTGGCATGCAGCTCAGCTGATGGAGTGTTTGCCAGACAGGCGTGCAGTCCTGGTTGAGTTTGATGCGGAGCACGCAGGAAATCCAATGTAGTTGCACGGATTTGTATCCCAGCATCTGGGAATCAGAAGCAGGGAGGATTAGGAATCAAAGTCATCCTCACCTACTTAGGGAGTTCCAGAACACTTAGGGTACGTGAAGCCCTGACTCAAACAACAAGCCAATCAGAATAACAACCCCAAAATAGAACAAAAAGACAATCTCTGCTGTTGTGTGAAAGGTGGACTGGGTGGGAGCATCAAGAAAAATGAGAAGCAAATTGCAAGAGCATGGTGACCATTATGCTTGCTTCTGGCCGCCAGAACTAATGGTAGGGAGAAAGAGAAGTAATGAGCTCAAGGTATGTTCTGGCACACAAAGAAAATGGTCATGCTTTTAGGAGAAGGGGTATGGGAGATGACAGACCACTTTCTTGCTTGTCAACCTGGGGTAACAGACACTACTTACAATTAGAGGTGCTGGAGGTTTTGTCAGGAAGAGCAATCCAACCCTCCCTCCCAGACCCCATAAGAGTGAATCAGATGCACTCTTCTCCATTTTTTAGAAGATTAAACTTTTCAGGCATTTGTCATTCTACGTGCAGGTCTAAGAGACAACATGGAGAGCCCACCTGTGCTTTGCCTTGGTTCCCATAGTGATAACATCTTATAAGACCATGGTTGTAGTTCATGACCAGGTTATTACTATGAGTGGTCAAGGTATAGTTTGCCCCTGGCAACACAAGGACCCTCAGACTGTATTCTGTAACCCACTTTCGTGTTGTATTTCCAGACTCTTAAAATCAGGGCAATCATCCTTTTCTCCAATTGTGTGATTTTACCATTTTGAGCATGGTTTAAAACTTAAGAGAACATTCTGCTTTACTCAAGATCTGACGGTGGAAATGTAACTCTCATATGTGTCTTGTGACCAGAGGAGACACTGCTCCAAGGTGGCAGTTAGATGGTTTCACCATCCGGCACCAGTGGATTTGTGTGGTCAGAGCAAAGGTAATTGGTGCATAAATTGTAGATTAATCCTTTAGTTCTTCCAGAGCTGGACCCACAATGAACGGAAAGGAGAGGTCTTCAGAGGCCTAAGAGCAGCAGTGATCTAAGCATGTTCACTGTCAGCTGTCCATCCTCTGGGGATATGTATAAGCCTATTGATTCAAATAATGAAAAACTGAGCTATGTTGTGTAACCCAGATTACTTACTTGCATTTTACTTGAGTGTATCTCCGTTTCCTTGGATACCTCAATGCTCTAGAAAAGCCGCCTAGGGAGGTTATTAGTTCTCATACCCCATGGCTAGAGTGAGGAGCTGCCACGCCAGTATCAGGATGGTCCATTTAGGGGATTCGACTTAGTGCTGTGGGAATGTGGACTTACTTTGAAGGGAACCTGAAGACTTATTTCAAAGAAAGCAGGTGAGAGCCCTGAGGAATGATTAATATAAGATCCACAAATCCCACCTACACAGATGTCTTTCACAGCCACATTACTTACTCACATGCAGTAAATGAATCCTTCCTGAGTTCCTTCCGATTAAGCTAATTGAACTAAATTACCCATTAGAACCTCATTGTTTTGAGTTCTATTTGTGTTAATGGTGATTCCCCAAAAGGTAATGCTGTTTTTTTGTTTGTTTGTTTTTTCATTTCAACAAATTTCATCATCTCCTGAGGGCAGTATACTCTGATGTGGGCTCTATTATAGTTCTCACTTCATAGATGAAGAAGCAGATAGTTGAAACCGTTTAGTAATCTGTTCAGTGTCACAGGATTAGGTAGTATCTAAGATCCAGCTGGATTGGGATTTTTATTTATTTATTTATTTTTTTTGCTGTGGCCTCTTCTCCGTTGTCTTCACTGGAAAACATAGATCTTACAATTCTTGTGGCCCACACCATGGGCTGTTTGGTCCTCTCTACATTTTTATGCTGCAGGCCTCTTAATGAACAATTAATAACTAGTGTTGACCACTGTGATGAGACAGTTTCACTGTGAAGGGTATTAGGATCCCTTACCTCCTCACACTCTTAGCCCCACCCGCAATCAAAATAGATTTTTTTTTCTGTTAGGATTATCTATACAGTAAGAATTCCAGATACTCTTTGCTCCAGAGGGATATGAAGAGTACAGTGTTGAGGCCGCTGAGTTTGAACCATTGAGATGATTCAGTTTTAGAAGGCTTTATTTTGAGCAAATGTTCGAAATGATTTACTGGCCACACACACACAGAAATATTTTAATTTCAGTTGGGTGTGGTGGTGTACACTTTTAACCCAGAACTCTCGGAGTTTAAGGCCTACCTGGTCTACATAGAGAAGTTCAGACCACCAAGGGTTACACTCAGAACTTGTCTGAAAAAGAAAAGTTTTAATTTTAAGCCTTATTACATTTTGTATCTTTTGTCAGATGGGGTGGTGCATGCCTGTAATCCCAGCACTCAGGAGGCAGAGGCAGGTGGATCTCTGAGAGTTTGAGGCCAGCCTGGTCTACAAAGTGAGTCCAGGACCATCAAGACTACACAGAGAAACCCTTTCCCAAAAAAATCAAACCAATCAACCAACTAACCAAACAAGCAAAATTTGTATCTTTTAGAAAGATAGAAAATCAGTTATGCTAATTGTAATTAGGTCATGATTTCTTAGAGTATGTCTTAGAGATAAATAAACCAATAAGAACTGAAGCCTGAATTTTGATGTCTTAGATTTAGGAAAGAATATTTCATTAAAAAATGAGTTATTTTTCTGGCAGACAAGAAGGTAAGCGTTGATTGCATGAAAAACTAGCTGGAGAAGGATGAAAGGACAGTAAAAGGCATAGAGTTTGAGTCTCCAGAAGAGCCTGGTCAGGTTGACATGGATTCTTTATTGTGGATGCTCTGGGACCAACACTGACTTCTTGGATTTCCTCTGGAAATGAGCCCTAGCAGGGAACAAAAGAGGGCAGTTGTGATCCAGGGACATTCTTACAAAGAGCATCCTGTACTACACCAACAAGGGAAAATAATAAGCATGCCATTTTCTTTATTTTTATTTTTAAAAAATCTTCCTCCTCCTCCTGCTGTTTCTTTTGTTTTCTGAAATAAAGTCTCGTTTATACTAGGCTGGCCTTGACCTCTAGTCCTCCTGCTTCCATGTCCCGAATGCTGGGGTTATAGAAGTATGCCGTCCCTCCTGGCTTCTTTTCCTTCTTTTATAGTTGCCTAAACTTTGCTCCAGTAGCTCTTTGTGGCTAGATTAATGAAGAATTAGTGAATTCTGCTGGTTAATATTAGGCTAACCTGGAGAGACTTATGTGATCCAAAATAAAGACCAGGCATCAGTCTCACGGGACCACTCTCTTTGACATCAATCTGATGATTTTAATAAATAAATTGTACTTTAATAAAAGTACTTTAGAAAGCTTAGAGGGTTGGAGTGAGAGAACACCTAATGACACACACACAAACTGAAAAGACATGAAGGAGGAAGGGGAGGAATATCCAGGAGTTATAATAATCTAATAAGACAATGGTAGATCCAGAACCACAGCAGAACAACAGAGAAACCCAGAGTGTGTGAAGTAGTAATGACTATAACAAAAGAAAAGTAAAAAGACTGAGCTTCCTCCTCCATCGTACACTGCACGGTGAGCCTGAGGGCCATTATCAAAGAAGAGTAACTATGGGAAAAGACTTCACTTAAGTTACTGACACCGTCCTACAGACTGGAGCCCCAAATGGAATAAACGGAAGAGGAAGTAGCCCATGGTTGTCATGGTGTGAGGTGCTCCATCATGTCCCTTCTCTAACAACAGACCAAGACTGCTGTAATTATGAGAAAAAAAGAAATCTTTTCTGTCTAGTCAGTTTTGCTCAAATACCTTGTCACTGTCATAAGAAGTCTGTCACATATGCACTGCCTGACTTTCATTCCTCACCATGAGTAAGAGGAAAACTAAGGTTCAGACTATTAGAATTCTGCTCTTGTGTTTAAACTATTGAGCCATAACTTAATTAGGAGTAGTAGTTCTCACACTTATGAGAGTAGCAGTTCTCATTCTGGAGGTGCTCTAAACCCTAAATCACCTCACAGGGTCATTATGTCAAACGGGACACAATACATTCAATTTTACAGTTTATTAATCTTCATCTATTTCATCAAAACAGAAATTAACACTTGAGTAGTACTAGGTATTGTTGGCATTTTATTTTAAAATGTGGTAAGAATGATTAATAACATCCAAACTCTCTGAAATATGTATTTTTAACACTTAGCATACAAGATATTAAGTAGATATTATCATGGCCTTTTCAAATAGTTTGTTTTAGTAGATTTTCTTCCCCCATCTCTCCAAAACCCCTGCTCCCCAATCCCTTCTTGTGACTCCACTCCCCCAATTCTCTTCTTTTGTGTCCCATATGTCCTTTAGTCTATTCCCATATTTCTTCATCACTTATGTTTATCCTCTCTTATCTGCTTTCTAATTTCTTAGGCTTTATATTTACATACACAGCTCACATGCATGTATATACAACAGGTTAAGATCTGCACATAAAAGGAACATAGGGTTTTGGTTTTCTGAGTCTAGGTCGCTTGAATCTGTTTCCCTCAGTATGGCACAGAAATCCACAGACAAATAACACACAGTTCCTCAGTGCAAGCCTGAGTGTCTGGATACCTTTTTCTAGCTCTGCGGGCTTCTTCTTGTCTTGGATCAGCACAAGGAAGAATCCAATACCTCACGACTCCTGTCATGTCGGTTGCTTTGCTAGTGAGCCCCTAAACTTGCTGCACATGGCTTTGGAAAGAAGGGAAGTCTAGGATGTTTCTTCAGAACCCAAGGCATCTTATGAAATAGAAGTCATGCTCACAAGGCTTTGGAGCACCATACCACGGAGGAGAGACCTGGCTTTGCCCTTTATCTGTGGGGGCTGGGTCTGCGAGCACAAACAAGCCTTGCTTCACTTCTTTAGACATCTTTTGTAAGACAAAGCAGATGAGCTCCCACTGTCTTCTTGTGCAAGATGGGCACAACATTGGCTTTGTGGGATTGCTGTGGAATGGAAGAAGCTAGCGTGAGTGTGTGTGCAGAGCAAAGCCAAGCACACAATGGTCACTCACTGGTATTTGCTGCTAATATTTTATGCTCCCAGTTTCTGTGACTCTTTCTTCTCAACAAGATATCCTCTCCAGCAGCTGACATGGGTTGCTGGGGACCTCTGTGCTGGCTAGCTAGATGAGCCATGCTCTCTTTTTACACTTGCAGTTTCTGATATTTGGCCATCATGGAATTTTCAGTTGGAAGAGCAAGGGGTCACTTACTGAATGGGTGTCCCATGGCTTTGTACTGTTTATACCCCAGCGGTTTGACAATCTGTGGCAAATCGATTTGACAGATGTGTATTGATGGCAATTTCTCGTGAGCACTGTCCTCAATTAATTAATCACCAGGCAATTTAATCTAAATTGAATGCTACTGCTGCACACAGAAAATTTTTGTTTATAATCCTTGAATCATCCCCGTTTAAACTAAGTCAATTAAAACGCTCTGTTCCTAACCACTTTTTCCAATTGAATGTCCTAAATGGACACAATACTCTGCAGGGCATCTTTCTGCTATGAGCTTGTGTCTCTTTAATGTTCTCAGGTTAATCATTTTCAGACACTTTTGGAGCTATTTTCTGCCACTGCCTTGAAAAGCATTTGCAGTTCATTTGCAGGCTGCTGAGGGAAACTGATGAGGTGGACATAAAAAAAGGGAGCGAAGATCATGAGGTCCTTGTTGAGGGTTAACAAGCTCTGTTGCCCGGTGTTATTGATCAACAGGTCACCAGTGAAAGGAGCAGTGTCAGGGCCAGAGGAGTCTCATGTCAGCTGTTTATGAGATAGGAGTTCCAGGAATGTACGGAAACAAGCAGATGGCGCAATCCCGTGCAGACCGACAAGTTGTTGACCCAAGGGCTCCTTTGTCTCATGGATCTCTGAGAAATGAGCAACTTCATTAGCCCTGTCCTCCCCAGAAAGCCCTAAATGTATGTGCAAACACTGAATGTGCCTCTTCAGATGCATTCTGAGAGTCAGCGGTAAGATTAGCACAATAAGCCCAAATAACACGGCCCCTTCCTTCACAACCTGAAGTTACCTTCTGCCTTGGAGCAGGATGAGTGGATTTGGTTAAGCACTCTGAGATGTTTGGGGAAGGCAGCATTTTGGCTCTTCAGAGATTCAAAGCAAGGCTGGAATCAGAATCCAAGGGCACTGCAGCTGATAGTGCAGTTCTGTGGTCTTTGGAGCAGTACTCTAAGGTTTTCTGGATGTTCTGGGCTACATCAAAGTGGAGATGGCGAGCATGAACCAGCCTTTCTTCGCAGTGTGCAGTCTACCTTATGACTACACTCTGTCTCTTCCCCTGGCTTCTTTCTGTCTTTAACACCTCTCCTTAGGAGATTCTTTCTGTAATGAAAGCTTGGGCACAAGCTTCTTTCTCTCTGAGCCATCTGCAAGAACCCACTCAACACACCAAGGCCATTGCCTTTGCCTTGCCACTGATGGGAACAAATGGCTCCATGTTTTGCCATGGGTGTCTAAGAAGAGTCAGGTAAAGTGGAAGGAGTCCAGGCTTGTGTGATCTGGCACCAAGCTTACATCCCTTTCCTGCCGCAGCCTCTGGGCTGCTTGAGCGACTCGCTCACCAGATGGGTAGGCTCTGAAAGGTTAGGCACTAACTTCCCAGGAGGATTCTCATTTTTATGCTTTGAGTTTATGCAAGGGTAAGGGTTGGGTCTCTTGCTGATGTTTCACTCTGGAAAGTGCAACGAGTTTCAAGTGTTTCACTGGGGATAGTGCCCTGAGTGGCAGATTCTCTTCTACTTCGTTTCTGTTGATGATAATCCTGGCAAGAGGCGCACCTTCTAACCCTCTTGTCCTTATCACAGGCTCATCAACCAATTCACCCACCAGCTTTTCCAGACTTCTTGTCAAAAGAAAGCCTGCTTAGCATTTTAATTCTTTTGCTTGCTGAGCTGAGTCAGCTTCGCCTGAGATAACAGCTCCAGATGCTGGGACCCTGGAACACTGATATTTGAAATAGCCACCGAGTAAGGGAAGAAGACAGCCATCTCGGGAGCAGATGTGCCAGGCAAGGCTTTGTCTGTTGTCACTGTGAACTGTCACAAAGATTGCAGCTGCAAAGGGAAGAAACTGGTTTTGTCTTGAAAGCTGTTGTATTGACAAGGCAAAACTGAATCTGAGGAATGGGCTTTTTTTTTTTTTTGTAAAAGTCTTTCATTGAAGTAGTTATGTTGAAAAACAACAAACAAACAAAAATACCCCAAACAAATAATCAAAACATCTTTAAAGTTTAACAGGTGAAGTAGACTTATACATAGTATAGCAGGAATACAAACTCAAGGCACCAGATGGAATATGCACCAAATCACAGATAGTCAACAAAGCGATCTGGTATTTTTGTTCGTTTGTTTGGTTTGGTTTGGTTTTTCAAGGTAGGGTTATTCTAAGTAGTTTTGGCTGTCCTGGAACTCACTGTTTAGACTAGGCCTTGAACTCACAGAGAACTGCCTGCCTGTGCCTCCCAAGCACTGGGATTAAAGGTACGGGCTACCACTGCCTGGCTGTGATTTTGGTGTTTTAAAAGTGTATGTGTGAGGACAGGAAAGCATTTGATCTTGGTTACTTAGAACAGCATAAGTAAGAATACAAACACACACATACATACACAGTCATATGCATACACACATACATGTACTTTCATGCACATATATACATATATATGCATTCACACGTATATAAACACACAGATTTCTTTCCTATATATATGTAAAAATATAGTATAACTTAATAATAATAATTCTTTTATGTAGCTACTCCTCTAAACTCTCTCTTGTGTCTTACGGGTACGCTGTAAGAACAGCTGTGGAGCAAGTTTGCACAGATCCTACCCAGGGGCAGGCAGAGATGGTCTGACCCCTGTGCCAGGAACAAGAATCAGGCTGGCAGAAGTCACTGTCTGACTCACTCACGCTCTTCTGATTCCTCAAGTCTGTCCTTCCATATATCGGGAAGCAATGTCTTTTTCTCTGTGCCGGCCTTTTCATTTTCCTTTCACATTTGCTGGCTGCCCCCAGGTGCTGCCGTTGACATTTGTGACACTGATTTGGACATTCCTGCTTCTTGGTGAGCTATTTTGCTGGTTCTCTTGTTTCACAGAACGGGGTGCTCTTCTCCCCTCCCCTCCTTGGTGTTGTGGTAATTAACAGAGATGGCCTCTTACTCAGAACCCTTAGCTAGAACTGGGCGAGTTCTTTCTTGATCTGTCTCTAAAATAATAGAGGACTTAGAATAAACTGCCCGTTAAAATTAATACCAGGGAGAAAATTTAAATATTACAGAAATACAACCAAAACACGTGGACACAGATACAATGATGACACATTTCCAAGACACTGGGAGAAAAGGTGCATCCATGAGAAAGGGAGCATAAGTATACATTTGAAAAAAAACAGATACAATGCAAATAAACAGCAGGAAAGGGTTAAAAACAATATCTAAAGGTAAATGCAGAAGCATAAGTAGAATATATTCAAAGAACATGAGAAACAAAATGAAGACTTTAGAATCACAAAGAAGCAGAGATAAAGACAATAAATAAAGCAGAAATAAAGATAGCTACCAAACCAAATATAAAGGCAAAATGTCTGAAAAAGTCACTTATAAAAGATGAGTGTTAAATAACCAAATTTTTACTCTGAACCTAAATAAATGCAGACTTGAAGATTAATAATAAGACAGTAAACACGAAGAAGCAGTTCAGAGGGATGTCAACGAGAACGTCCGTAAACAAAAATGACAGCCATTAAATGTGCTTTTAAAGGAACATTTTCTGCACACTAAAAGGTATTACAGAATTAACTTCAAGATAAAAGTGAAATGACTTGACATGTGAGTCCTGTGCCATGGCCGTCTTCTGGCTGAGTTGATGTGCCGTAGGGTAGAGTCTCCCAGTAGGAGGCTCAGGTCCCTAAAGCACAGCAGGGCCTTAGGGAACAGGAAGGGTATTTCCACTGATAGCCTACTCAGGAGTTTTAACTGTAGGTGACCTGTGAGGACAAGGACATAAGATGGCCAATTAAATCACCCCGCATCTTCTCTTCTCAAAATCTTACACAGGAAAAAAAAAGCTGCAGCAAAGATGAGGAAGTAGTGGTTTGGAGACTTGGTTTCTTTTGTGTATGTGTGTTTATATTAATGTGTGTATGTGTGTGTGGGGTGGCATATGCATGCTCAGGTGTGTGTCTGCCTGTAGAGGCCAGAGGTCAAGTTTGAGTGTCATGCCTTGGCTGCCTCATTATTATTATTATTACTATTATTATTATTATTATTTTTCAGACAGGGTCTTTCCCTGGCTTACAGTTCATCAACTAGGTTAGACTGGTTGCCAATGAGCCCCATGGGTCCACCTCTTTCCACTTACTACTAGAATTACAAGCAATAACAATGGCTGCTTTGTTTGTTTGTTGTTGTTGTTTTGTTTTCACATGGGCTCTGGAGACAAAACTCAGATCTTTATGCACGCACAGCAAACACTTTTCTAAGTGGTTTGTTTACTTGGCTCCCAGGCACTTGGGTCTCTGTACTCTCTGGAAAATCAGTGATCTGTGCAGAGTGGAAGAAAGAACGAGTGTCCAAATGTCGTGTTTCTTTGAGGTTGTGACGCATCGTCTAGGATGATGGGATGAGCATACCAGATGCTGGCTTCCATGGGGAGGGGCTGTGAGAATGGTGCTTTAGTAATAAGCGCCTGACTTAGTCTTTTGATCAGGAGCATTTGAGTCAGTGGGACAACAGGGAAGTTCCATGCTGCAAGGCTAGAGCTCCCTGAGGAAAACTGAGCTGCTTAGTGTTGCAAGAAGCAGCTGAAAGAATCCCCTCGTGGGGTGGGGCTTGGGAGCACATCCCATCAACACGTGGAAGTAAACAACTGTCTTAAGCGATGTTCTTCTTTCACTAGAGGCCAGGAAGTGGGCTACCTTTGTGTTCTGGAACCCCTGTGGCCTGTGAGAAAGATGAGCCTGGGCCCCAGAAGGCATGATGTATATTTACATGGCCAGATGACTGCTTTTCAGCTCTACCAACACTTTCTTTGTCATGATGAACCAGTTGCTGTTTTTTGTACCCACATGCTCTTCCATTCCTCTGGGTCTTTGTTTCAACTGCTCTAGCTAGCTAGAAGACCTCCTTGTTTTCTGTTCTAATAGGCTGGGGAAGCTCACTTTTTAAAAGCTTCCATAAGCTTCTATAACCTTTGTTTTATAACAATGTCCTCCATATTGAAAATTCTGTCTCGTGGGAAGCTTGTTACAACTCAGGAAATACATGAAACTTATGAGGCTTAGGAAGTTCCTGAATCTTAGAATATTTATAAGGATTCCCCTACAGTTACATCACCAGTAACAATTGCTATGAGGAAAAACTCTGCAACCTGTCAAACTGCCAACTATATACAGAACTCTAGGCATGTGTGTGGTTTTGTTTTGTCTTCTGGTGATGCAAGTACCTTTGAGTCATTCATTCTCCTGCAAACAACCTCAATAAACTGCCTTGTGTCCCAAACTAGACTTTGATGGAATCATTCTTTGGTCTGTTGCTAGTTCCTTACCTTGGGTGAACAGATACTCACTTGTGTCTTCCTAGAAAAACTCAGAACAACACTTCTCTCTGGTTACACCAAAGTTTCTGCATTCCTCTGTCAAAGGATAGACTCTCCTGTTATCATCTAAGAATGTGTCTTCCCTGCCCCTTGCCCTCTTTATCTCAGCTACCTAAATGGCCGCTGCTCCTTGGAAGGGGGAATGGGAGTAGGCAGGGGTAATTCTTCCTCAGCAGCTTCTAGCTCAGCATCCAGTGTGGGGCTGGCTGTACATAGCACAGGCAGTTTGACCTTGCTTATCCTCACATACATAGAATGGGCAGGCCATGCTCTAGTAAGATCATAGTTGGCTCCAGATGGCATATGAGCTGACCAGAAAATAAAATAAAAACAACAATTTTATTGTTGCGAGTCCTCTAACATTGAAAAAAAAGAGATAATGTTATTAGAATGGTCTAAACCAATGATCACTAGCATATTTCCTACATACAGACATTGCCATAAAACACAACCATGCCACGAATGGAAGTTTTAAGGGCCTCTGCTGGGCTGGGAGTTATAGGAAAGGGTTCAGCTTCACAGTATGTTCCCCAAGCATTGTCTGTAGTTGTGTCCTTCATGTGGAAACGTTGCTTATAAAATAGAATTTTATTTGCAAGTATTTGTGAACTTTTTTCCTCTGGCATATATGACAGGACTCATCATACTTTAAAAGACTGGAATCAGTCTTTTTCTGACAAAGCACTGGAATATGGTGAGTTTTGTGGTGACTTCTGTCTCACAACATGGCCAACCTTTGATGGTCCTGGCACATATAGAGGTTTCTGGAATGTCACATGAGGTTACTACCACTTACCGTGATATGGCCAGCCTAGGTTATAGATTCTGGGTAGGTACCCACTAGGCTCCATTGTGGGAGGATGATGTTGGGTCTTGTCTCCACAACTTTTGAGAAGGGCGGTCTATTCCTGGACTGAAATAAGTCTGGATATTGTGAGTCTTCTTGAGTAATGCTCCCATGTCCTTCTGGATTTCACTATCCGGTGAAGTGTCAAAATCAAAACTGAAGCCTCCAGGCTCCCAACATTAATGCCAAATGGGAACATTTAATGAAATGGGCAGTTATCCCTTATCACCATCAGTCTCAAATATGTCTGAATACCAACATGATGATCATCAGCTCCAAATGTCTGTAAGTGATGGTTAGAAAATTCGCTGTGCTCACCCATTTGGTCATTTTTTACTACATTGGTGATAACTTTGATAGTTTGGTAATTCCAGCTCTGAAAACCCCTTTTATTAAGTTGGCTATGAAGAAAAGGAAACCTGGGATCATGCAATCTCTGAAACCACAATTCTGCCAACCCTGTTCTTATGACTTCACTTGGTAGGTTGACAGGGAACAAGAAAATTATATTTTGGGGGAGTAAGGCCTGTTTCAAATTGTTGTCATCACAAAACACAGACAGAGCAATTTGTAACAATTAAAAGCATACTGTCAAATTGGTGTGATACACTTTTAAAGAAAGCTAATAATACAATATTTTTATGTAAATTATACTAAAAACTTATTTTAAAAATAATGTTGGACTTTTAACAATTGAAACTTTTGGTTTCTAGATTGTTCTGGATTCTGGTAACATTCTGGCTATGTGGAAGCCTCTGACTTCTATTCCCCATCTACACCGGTAACCATTTTTCTGTAAGGGACTTCAGACATCTGCACCTGAGCATTCCAAGTCCCCTACAGGGTTTTGGTCCTGGAAAGATGAAGACCTTGACCCTGGCTATTTAGAATGAACTATAGAACATCTTTCTTTGCCTCACCATCTTTGTGAGAAGACACAGGAAAAGAGGAACAGTTCTTTCTTTGTTACACTGCTTCAGTTACATCATCCACTAACTTATTTTTTTAAAATATTTTTTTTTATTAAGGGAGGAGATAAATACATGATTGAACAAATTGAACTACAAGGTGTGCCCTTTACAAGACTCAGTGAAACAATGAACCCATCAGAAGGCGTGTGTCAATATCCTACAGTGAAACTTCATGCAACAACATTTAATGACACTGAATATATACAGATGGAAAAGGCTGCCCAGGGAGGCCTCAGAACTCCTGCCACTTGAAGGATTATTAAGACCCAAACGTCATCAGGAACTTTTGAAACAGAAGGTCTTTGACTATTGTGGTTTTTAAACATTTATTTCATAAAATAAATTAAGGGCCTTCTCCCCCTCCACCCCCAGATCTGCATATGTTTCTTTGCAATGACAATAGCTTTAAAGGGACCATTATTTGTGCTTATCTGAGAGCTCTAAACTGCTGGGTTTCTTAGTGGTCTATGTAATAGCTTCTCTTCTAATCCTGCAACTTAGTTTGTGAAACGATCCATGAAGCAAGAAAGGATAGCCAGGGTCAAAGTCAGGTGTCTTTCCTGCCAGGACTGAAAAGTATCAGGGTTTTCCATTTATATAGAAGAATAAAGCTATGGTCTATAACTTAATGGCCTCTGTAGATGGCGTTTTAATTTTGGTAAAGAAATTAAAATTAACCACATAGCTTATGCCATTTTGATTTCAAACAGTTATTGTTTATTTTCACTCATGTATCCATTCAATAAACATTTACCAAGTAGCTACTGTCTGCTAGGTATTCTTCAAAGCACTTTAAAGACAGACCCAAGAGCAAAATAGCTGATGAAAAGAGCTATGAATGGTGGTAAAGCAGAAGATGGTCATGGGTGGTGGTCTTTTATAATATAGCCCTCTGAAAGAAAAGGAGTATATGTGAGCAAGATCTCAAGGAAAAGAAGGAGTAAGCCATGAAGGTATGTGATGGATGAGGTTTCTGGATGAGATATAATGAAGGGCCATGCTTTGAGGGTGTTCTGGGTGTTGAGACTGCATGGCTAGAGCCAAATGAACAGAGAAAAACAGGTCAAAAGAAGGAGTTATGGTAGTTGGGGAAGGCCAAAAGTTAGGGCAGATTATTTCAGTGGTTTTATTGGCCACATGAATATGTTATTTTAAGCCATCTGGCAGTGCACTGTAGAGCTTAATAGAATGGCTTGTGTTCTAAAAGCAACATGCCAGTTAGAAAGTGGCCAGGGCCCAGATAAGATCATGATACTCCCAGAATCTAAGGAAGGGCACATTTCTAAAATATGGTATTTCAAAGGGGAAAATTAAGGGTGACAAAGAGATTTTCTGGTGTGGAAGAATGGACAGTTATCTGTGGAAGATGATGAATCAGTTTGCTTTCTTGGGACCCAGCATATATCCAAAGGATGATGCTTTTTAGGAAATTAGGCATATGAATCCAGCATTCAGGAAAGAGGCTGGGGCTGGAGATAAGAATGTATCCTATGACATTGTGTAGATGGCTTCTAAGGCTCAAGACTGAAGAAAAGGGCTATCCAGTATTAGCTACTAGCACACGCCAGCAAACGGGGAAGTGCATATGAGCCATTTCAAGAACCAGTTCCTGACTGTGTCAAAGACTGCAGATTAGCATCATGCAGATAGGGAGCTGGTTGCTGCCCTGAGCAGGGAGGCAGTCACTAAAACCCTTAGCAAAGTGACTATCCTGGGGATGAAAGACTGATTTAAAAGGTTTCAAAAGGCCAAGGAAAGAAATTCAGTTAGTGAGTAGACACAGTTACTCTGGGGTAGTGGACCAAGAGATGGAAGTAAAGTAGAGTAGTAGGGCCAAGGAGCGGGTTGTAACTCAGGACACTGTATCATTAATGTGTGTAACTGCCAGTAGAATTGAAGACACTTGTGATGCCAAAGAAAAGGGAATATGGGTAAAAGAATGGCCTTTGTTCGAAAAGGATGTATAAGACACACAATGGGCCAATGGGAAGAATTTTCCACCATGGCTTTAGGAGCGTCTATAGTCATTCATAATAAGGTTCACCAGTCAGGATCAGGAAAATGAGAAGCCAGAGTTTTTGTAGGCTTGTCATATGAATACTAAAATCGTCAAGCATTCGAAGGGTAGTGGGAAATGGCAGGGGCCACGGATGAACACATGGAAACATGGGAGAGTGACTGAAGGGGACTCAGGGACTTTCTCAGTAGATGACAGAGCTTCAAAGAAGAGGGTATTGGGAAGAACAAGGAGAAATGGCAATGAGGAGTTAGCATGCGTCTTGTTCCCGTTAGTACTTCAGCATACGCATGTATGTAATGTAAAATAGCATATCCCAAGTTACAGGTCTAGGTACTCTTTGGCATAGAGTCTGCCAAAGTCTTCCCAAATGCAACACGGACACCTCTAGAAAGCACTCGAAGATCTGTGGTATAAGTGAAGGAAAGAGCATACTGAAAAATAAAAGTTCCAGGCTGGAAGAATTTTTCAGGAAGATACACAGGTACAACTATATCCAGTTTCACCAGATTTTTTTAACCATTCAAAACACTTTTGAAAACTAGAGCCTTAAATATGTAAACAATCATAGACCCTGCAAAATAATACTTTTCTAGTGTTGTGCATTTGCCATCTCTCTGCAGTCATGTTAACAGTGTAAGACAGCTAAAATGTCAAGAAGAAAAGTCTTTTTAAAACATGCGGTTTAAAATGTACTTAGGCTACTGTCCTTTCCCCCACTGCTGCTACCCGACAGGTGAAATTCTAACACAGGCAAATGTTTCAGATTCCTCAAGCAAACTACCGTGATCATTGCTATGCTTTAACCTGGGGGAGGGATTCTCAAATGGGGAGATTGAAGCATGGATATTTGCTGTCTATAAGAGATAAATCATCAAAACCAAACTCATGCAGAGTAAATGAGTGCAAAGAGGATTACACACAGCTGGAAATCCAGGAACCTCAGGGCATTTTTTCTTTTTTCTTTTTTTTTTTTTTTTCAAATAACCATTTTATGTTATCAGTTGCCCAAATCTTCTAAATGGCCATTTTCCCTCAACTAACAGTCCAGATCCATAGGATGAGCTGGGATTTTCTGCTCTTTTCACAAGAGAACATGTTGACACTAACATTTCTGAGTGTGGTGGTTAGACATTTTTTCTTTCAACTATATTTTTCTAGAGTCATCCAAATGTTTATTGAGATTTCGATCTGACTTAAAATAGTACAAACCTTCTCCAGGGAGCTTTCGTTTAGAAACTTTCGGGGAGATCTTTGTTGTTCTGTGTTGTGGGCCTTCATGGACCAGCATAGACAGTGGGATGAAGTTCAAAGCACAGGATCGTGACGGGATATTATTTAATGCTGTGCAAATTGTTCAATCTCAAAAATGTCTATGGAGAAATTTCCAGAACAATGTCACAGTACGGAGATAAAAGTAACACTACAAAATACTTGGCAAAAGTGTCCGTGCTCTCAGCTCTGGACCTGCAAACTGTAAATCGCTTCTACTCTTTGTTTGGCTCTGGAACAGAGAGCATTTTATAGCCACTCTATGTGAGGCTCATGGAAGGACAATTCATTTTAGGGTCCCTATGACTGCTGTAGCGAGCAAGGCCAAATTCGATGGCATTTATGTGAATTTCCAGCAGGGAAATAAAGACTTAGACTTTAGGGGCTAAATTTTGTGTTACAGTTCTGTAGTCTCAGGGACATTTGGCTTGCATGTGTTGTTTGAGACAGTCAGGTTTAACTTTCCAGGAATGAACTAAAAGGTAATCCATAATTTACAACTGTTGAGGTGGTCAGAACATAGTACTAGAGAGTCTCTGGAGTGTTTGGATCAGGGTCAATTTTCTCATGTTTTCCTGAAACTCGTTAAGATCAAGTGTGATCAGCACCTACACATTCTTTCTTAACAGTAATGCAGTACATTATAGTGTAGAGCAGTCAGCATGAAGGCAACGGTGCCTGTTTATGCAGACTTTCCAACACAGCGCACACAGAACGCTTGCATGGTTTGGGAGCACAGTGACAGGAGCTTGTACACACAGTAGCAGGGAAAGCGGCTTTTAAAGAGAACTTTGTGGAAGGTGAAGTCAGACTTTGGCCCTTCTTTGTCAATGGACAAAACTCAAATGGCTCAGGCCTGAGTATCACGCCTCTTTCTACACTAGTGCACAGGAAGGACCAGAGACACAATCATCAGTGCATCACAAGAGCAGACAGAAAACTGTTAGGAGAAGGTAGTGACAACCAGGAATTACAATGACTTTAAAAAATGTGAACTTGATGCAAGGTCTGTTAGGTGTGCATCCCAGAAAACAACAGTAGCATGGCAGTGTTAGAGACATCGAGCCCTGTCCACGTGGCCTCGTAAGAGTTTGTCCTTATTTCTAGGTATGCTATCGCATCAACAACAACAACAAGTTTAGGTCTCAATGTTTGTTTAAAATTTCTCCAGAAAGACACTGAGCTCCATCTAACTAGGGCTATCAGATTTCACGTGGTGCTTGATGTAAGTTTTGTTTGTATGGTGTGAGATGGTTGTTTATGACCTGAATGAAGTCGGTGTGGTGGAAGATTGACAGTTCATCCATATCTACCATTCACTGAACACAGGAACCTGAGCACAACGTCCTGGCTAGCACTCGGCTACAACGGTTTCCTTGTGGGTCCCAGATCAAGGCTGTGGTGTAGGCATGCTCAGTGTGCTTGCTGCACGGTCAGCATTGAGAATTGCATTGAGTATGGACAGGTCTATTAAAGCTTAATTTGGGGGGGGGGGCTATTCCTTCTTGTAGAAAAACAGAAACTTGGCTAATTCTAGGAGAAAAAAATCTTTTTAAAGGAAAGATCAAAACAGAAAACATTTTAAGTTACAACACACCCACCAGAAAAAAACAAACAAACAAAAATCAATCCCAAATTTGGGAACTGCATGAAGAACCGAAGGGCACCATTCTGATGTATTTTGCATGACCAAGGTCTCATGATGTCAGGGCTGAGACCTGTCATAAATGCCAGAATATTTACTTTTGCTTCAAGGAATTCTATAATGTATTTTAAGGAGCAGAGATTAGTGGGGCCCTTTTAAATTTGGTTTTGCCTTATGCTCAGTGCAAAATATTTGTACAAAAATATAAAAGGCATGGCTTGATGTTTAACGTCTGTGTTTTATTTTGTTGGCACCAGAAAAAGCTCATGTTATGTTATGTCACTGTACATACTGTAAACAAGACGGCATTAGTATGTTTTCTTATGATTTTTTTGTTCCAATGAATCTAGATTTTAAAAAATACATTCACAAACTACCTTATGTTTAAACACAATGATTCCCTTTTATTTCTTAACTGTACCCAAAGTCCCACGATAAAAAAATCATTTAAAGCTGTGTGTTTTAGATGTATCGCTTAGAAATAAGAACAAAACAAAACGAAACATAAAAACAAAGATCAGTTTGCAACATAATTTAAGGAAGCCTCTGGTTCAAATTATCACAGCAGCAATATAAAGAGCCTGGTGGCAATCACATTCGGAGACACATCCATATTATTTTTGTCCACGTCAACATCCAATTACAGTAGTTGCTGAATTCAACCCAGAGCTATTGCTGAATTTGTCCCATGGAATTTGTGAAGACAGTGTTGTCTGGCAGCATAACCCCAGCAGTAAAAATGAGAACGGGAGGATTTCATTGCTTTTGAGAGCTAGAGGGGCCGTGATGGGCACATCGTGGTGATCACCTGAAGACCACCCTCACTACATCCCTGCGTGTTACCTGCGTCAGATAACTGCAAACAACAATCACCTTCAGGGGTTACAGAATCACCTAGCCCAGAGCTCAGAATACATCCCTTTCTCATCCCCTTTGGCCAAACCACCAGATTAAAAAGGTACCATTTTCCTAACATATGTTTCGTTCTCATTTATAGTACACAAGCTGCTCATTTGTTTAGGCAAAAATCAGTAGAACCACAGTTTCTGTCTTTCTTTTTTTGATCCGTTTACAGTAATTGCATTTTTTAAAAACAAACCGCATTAGATTTTTGTCATTGGAGATTTTTTTCTCCCTCCAATTTTTAAAGAACAATTTGGTCAACTACTGTTTTGAAAATATTCAATACAGCTGAGATTGCCAGTTGAGCTCTCTATATGTCTCCTGGATATAACACCGCTGTGATGAACAGAGAAACAAAAACAAACGAAACGAGGTAGGTTAAAACAGGAAGCACAGCACAGATACCGTTTTGCAACACCTGGATACCATAGGCGGCCATGCTTATAGCTCTGGGAAATATCCCAGTCAGTCACATAAAGGTTCAAATCATTCGAGTAAGGGTTTTTTTTTTTGTTTTGTTTTTTTGTTTTTTGTTTTTTTTTAATGTTTGTTTTTTTTTTAATAAGGACACAAGTCAACCTGAACTAAATACATACACATCTCTGCACAGATGTTGTTAACAGCATGTTGGGAAGTGTGGAGGAACAAAATGTGATTAGGGTCTTAGAATTTTGGCCAAAGCCTTGCCTTCAGTTTCCCTAAAATCTGAGCTGTTGGTGCCTGCCGTGTCTGTGGCAGGTTTATGAGTCTAGTCCCTTGACCCAGTGAAAACACAGGCAGCTCAGAAACATTTATTAGCAATTCTTTCCTGTCACAGTTTTTATCTCGAGAAAGTGGCACCCTTGGGAGGGAGCTGGGTTTCCAGAGCTTGGCTGTCATGTAACCAAAGCTCCAGGAAAAATCTCTGTCAGTCTCAGTCCTACCAAAGCCTGAAGTAAGGGACCTCTTAGCAAGGAGGCTTTGTGCCTTTAAGAAAGAACATGTATGTATTTACATAGACATATTAGCTAATTTTCAGAAGCTCCTTCTGGGTGACCCACCTGTCATCCCATCTTTTGCCCTGATCTGTTGCATAATAACGGAGGGACACTTGCATCCCAGAGTCCCTCCCCAATCACAAGCCCACTCAACTCAATGGCATCTCTGTACCATTCAACACCCTCCATTCTAGAAAGGGCCATATCAAAATACGGCCTGTCAGACTCACAAAAGTGGTAGTTGATTTTATTAGATTAAGGCTAGTAGTTTAGCCATTTAAAATCTATTTCCCCAGAGAGGAGAAAACCAGCTATTTCGCTTCTCTTTCAAATATTCATTAGTCAGTAGCAATAATAATAATAAAAAAGACAAAACAAAACAAAACAGCCTCTTGGGTTGGTGAAGGCAAGAAAATTCTTAAATTACCCGCCTATGCGGTTATGGCCTTCAGTGGAGGGAGATAAGGTACATTTATTGTGCTGTCTCTTACTACTGGGAATTGGAAAATTTACAACATAGCATATACTTAAAGCTAGCAGGCAGACAGAATTTAAAAAAGACTAATTTCCCAGTACGCATTTCCCCCCATTCTTACAAAGTAAGGTGGTAAAGAAAAAAAAAGGTAAAACATTCAAACCAAGGGAACTGAAATGCCAGCATAAACACAGCTTAATCATAAGAGCACACAATATTTGTTTCTATCCCTAACTCCGAAGGGCACACAGTCCACCTCTGTCCACAGACAATGCAGCATCCTCGGGATCTCCCAGACACTCCCGCCACCTTTCTCTCCTTCTCAACCAGGCTGCAACACTGAAAGAAGGACCATATTGGGAGAGATGGAGGGAGAGGAAACGGGGAAAGCGGTATGTTCAACCAGGCCTTCTGATTCTGCCTCTAGACTGGCATACGTCCACATGAGTTATGTTCTTTTACAATAGAAATAACGCCATGAAGATAAGTGCCAAGTGCTCTTCTGTTACCAGTTCATCATGGAATTTCTGTTGAGGGTCATGAAAAACACTTGGCTACTTCCTCCAGATCGCACGGATGCAAAAAATACCTGTTTGAAATTAAAAACAAGTTAGTTCAACTTCATGGTTTTTTCTTCCCCCTTCTCTTCTTCAACTGTCCAGCCATTTTCTCTAACATGCCCTATCCTCACCACGTGTCAGCTGTTCCAATGGCCAGTGTTTACAGTGACTTCTGAGATAGTGTACTGTCTGGAGACCCTCATGCCCTTACATATGCTCCCTAACATTATTACTTATTGCTGGACTTCTGGCGGGGACAATGACGATTTCTAAAAAAGGTACAGGTGCTGTCTTTCTCTCCCTTGTAATCGATATGGAGTCAGATGGAAGAGAATCCCTTTAAATACCTGAAGTTACAGGCAAAATTTGGGGGGCCTATCTACAGTTTGTACAACTTCAGTGTTCAATTTTTAAACTTGAAAACAAAGAAGTCAAGAGTGGCTATGGTTGATTAGGCTAAGGTGTTAGATCCATATTCAGTCTGGTGTTCCATGGGTTAACACTTAGTCTCTGCTGATGCTGGCAGATCCCGGGCCAGAGGAGATAATGGCATTAATAAGCAGAACCACAGCCCATTAGGTCTGAGCCAGCTCAATCATTTTACCAAAGGCCTGGGAGAAGTGAGCAGAATTTAGATTACTGCTTGCTTGAGCTGAATGTCAATGAACCACTGCCCCAAGAAAATAATATTTGGAGCTGTGCAGTAGCCCTTCAGTGAGCCAGTGTTTGTGGTCTGAGGAATGAGTGTGTGTCACTAGTGAAAAGTCTGTGCTACTCTGTCTCCATGGCTTCTTAAGAAGCTTGTGGAATTGATTGACATTTGGGTAAAGCTACAGAGGGAAGTAAGGCTACTCTACGGGGTCAGTGAATCAGAGGACAGTGAAGATTTGCTGAAAAGAAAGGGTTGCTGTTTTCCCTGGTCGTGGGTTCAGGGATTTACCCAGAGGCTCCAGCCTGAGTGTATGGGCTGGACCAGGCCTGCTGGGGTGGGTCATCAAGAATTAAAGTATGGTTGTCTACACTCAGAACACTTCATATCTTAGCATCTAGGACTGCAGAAGTGTTGGAGTCTTACTTGATAAATCTAGTTTCAGACATACTCTGATAAGACCCCTGGTAACCAGCCTTGTCTCCCACAGCTACGGTCCACTAGACCACACCAGGTCAGAAGCAGCTGGCCAGGTTCAAAGAATCCAGACCCACATTACTAGGGTTGGATGACAACTAGCCTGACCTCTGGGGAACTGGGGTGAACAAAGAAGTGTAAACAGTTCAACCCATCACATTCTTTTCTATGTGGACATGGTTGTTAGGCTGAACGTGGTCTCAGTAGGTGGGCTCACAAATCTAGATTAGCTACTAGAGACTCTGAATTACTCTACATGGAGGGCGGGACTGAGCATGACCACTTCAGTATACTCCTGTAAGGTGACAGATCATGCTGGCCAGACATAGTCACTTGCACTAGAATGTGACCCCCCTGTGACATGTCAGGAGACACATGGCTGAAATGAGACAGGAAGGACATGGCAGGAGTTGAGTTTGTGACTACATGTCTTAGAAATGAGTGACATTTTTCAGAAGTTCATATTTTTACATGTCAGATGTTTTACACTTAATATGAAAACTAGGTCCCATTAGTATCTCTGTGAAAGGCCTAGAAGTGAAAACATAAGGCTAATCCACTGTGAGATGATTAATGATGGGCCAGCTGCCCTAAGTGCATAGGAGAGTTTACAATGGTTGCTAAATTACCAGAAGGCCCTTGGGCCACAAAAATCACCAAGAGTCTACAAGGAAGTTCTAGATGTTTTATGTGGGCTTGAATGCATGAGTTATAGGTTCTGAATGGTCGCATGAATCAAATCAAGTAATGCCATTTCAAGATAGTTATTGATCATTTTACAGATGTGACTCAAGTCAGTATAAAGGAAAATGAAGGTTTCACAGGTACCTGGTGGTCTCTTAAAATGCAAACACTAAAGCAAAGTTGAAACGGATTTACCTTATCATTTCTTTCACATAGAAACTTTAACCTTTGAGCTCGCTTATGCATAAATACTCCATCCAAATGTCCTGTTTCCACTGACCGGATCTCAATAGCTTTCTCGCCCCAGCCCATTATCTGATTGGAATGAATGTAGGCTGTCAAAAGGAATTTCCAAAACTGCATTAAAAACATTAGATAGGCAACAACTCACAGTATTTGTTCACATCTTAACCACAAAAAGACAAAGGACTTGAGATTAAACAGACAGAGCAAGTCTTACAAGGATTATTCACAAATTTTTTGTTTTGTTTTGTTTTTTTTGGTGGACTCAAATGGTTGTTTCACATTTCTTGACTTTCGGTTCATTTGGGGGCTGTAACTGCTGAAGGAGATAAGGAATGGTTAACCTACCCACAGATGTGGGCATTTCTCCCCATTGGAGCACCACATCCTTCGTGATCCGGCCGTAGGTGTTCACATACACCCCCTCATCCTCATAGCACACGAGCATTTCCATTCCGTCCGTTTTAGGCAAGATGACAATAGCATGGGGGGTGATATTGCCCTGAATCTAGGAGACAAAGACAGGCCAAGAATTACTCCGCTTAAAAACAGGATGACCGCTTGACTTTTATCCTTCAAGTTATAAATGAAATTTTATGTCATTTTCACCGTCGATATTGAAATCTACTTTAGTTTAATCATGGCTCTTATCAAATGCAGCAGGCAAACACAAACAAAGTTATTTGATCAAGAATACAATGGTTCTTAAGAACAGTAACACCAAGTGTATCTATAGTGTGCCAGTCTTTGGACCACTTGTATACATCATTTCTAATCCTTAGAAGAGTTCTCCATCATAGAAAGCTTTGTTGCAGACGAGGGAACTACATCTCCGGGTTATGTAACTTGACCAAAGCTACTCAATTATTTGGTGATAGAAGTAGTCTCTGAGTACATTTTCTAACACTGAAATTCATGGGTGTCCCC
This sequence comes from Pachyuromys duprasi, assembly GCA_028658305.1. Lineage (NCBI taxonomy): Eukaryota > Metazoa > Chordata > Mammalia > Rodentia > Muridae > Pachyuromys > Pachyuromys duprasi. The sequence continues at coordinate 45,915,164 of CM053766.1, forward strand.
TAGAATGACTGCTTCCACATAAAGTGAGAATGCCAGGTACTCACAAAAGGCAGTGAATACATAACCTAGAAAATTCACCTGGGAGCTCCAACATCAGAATGAGCACTTTAGGGGAAAAAAAATGGAGAATTACATTACCATTGTCACACTGCTAAAATAAGCATAGATTGACTGGTTTTACAGAAAAGGAGGCGCTACTCCTCCTCCTGGTTGACAATGTCACATCATTGCAACATGTGCTTGACAAACAGGGCTTTGGAGGATTGAAGATGATCACAGTGATGACTCAGCATCTCAGCTATGATGAAGACATGCAAGTAAAAAGCTAGAAAACGCAACAGTGGGTGACAACTGCATGTGTGTAAGTGCATCAAAACAGCATGCGGCAGCACTGGGCTTCTTTAAAATACCAATCAGGTATGGGCTAGCCTCAGACTATCCTGAGAGTTTGTTAGCCTTGGGATTATATTCATGAAACATAGCTTACACCACAGCAGCTCTCACATGTAGATCCATGTAGCACTTCCATTAAGGGTAGTCTTTTATGCAATGTATTAGTAGAGTAAATCGAGTATCATATTGTTGACAAGAAGAACCTGAATATGCTGGATGCTGAGCCAATTTAATGATCATGGTAATTACCCTATAGAATAGGTAGCTGGAGTTTTATCTTACAGTTGGAAAAGCTGAGGGATGGAGAAGTCACCTGGCATGACTACTAACAGCAGAAAAGAGAATCTCTCCTAGAACTTAGTATCTAACCATTCTCTTTCTCTAACATAGAATAAACCAAACTTCTTTTGAAAACTGAAAACAGGTACTCAGTTATGGCATAACTTATGCATGTGAAGTCCAAAACGACAAGATGATATCTTCAAAGTAATTTAATTTTTGTGCTACTTAGCTTGACAGAGTAATAATACTTTAAGAACAGTCTCTCTACTTAGTGATATCCAAAGTTCACCAACATTTATAGATTAGCATTATTTCAAGTAAAAATAAGCATAACCAAATCTCTCTACAAGTAGGCTGTCATGCAGGGGGCAGGAGACAGTCAATTCCTGAAACTTACATGGGATGGTATATAGATATCATAGGAGTTTCCAGAATCAACATCAATTACATGGAAACCAGTGTGTGAGCCAAAAATGACCTTTAACCTTTGACCTTCTTCTACTGTGAGATCAACAAGGAGAGGCTTATGCTGTAGATCTGCAAAAGACTTTAGAAATCACCCCATTAGTATCCACATCATTCAAAGAGGTTGTCTTACTCCTAAGAGTTTCCTTGGCCACTGAAGGAAGTGGCTTCCTTCAGTTGAAAAGGTCATCCTGAGTGAGGTAACACTGACCCAGAAAGATACACATGGCATATACTCAAGTATAACAGGATTTTAGTCATGTAGTACAGGATAGACATACTACAATGCCAACTCTAAAAACACAAGTCTGATGGGCATCTTAGGCTTCATGTCAGCCACTAGTTAGGGGAGTTGGGGATATCTCAGACATGAACTATGTTGCCTGATTTTTGATTACTTTCCTGTGATGGGACTTCCCTACCACACCACAGGGAAGGAAGACAAACTCAGTCCTCATGTGAATAGATGAGCTGGGGTGTGTAGGTAGGGGGGCTATTCTGAGGAATATGGGAGAAGGGATGTGGGAGGAAGGGTATGACTGGGAGGAGAAGAGGGAGAGGCCTATGAGGGAGATGTAAAGTGAATTAATTAACAAAAAAAAGCTGAAAAGGTCACTTTCAGGTTTAGGTCTGACTTCAGGAGGAAAGCTGTATTGTTTACTTCTGTTCCTCTCTTTTCTTATTATTCACAGTAAAAACAATTTACAGCTATCAGTTTTGATAGTGTCAAAATTGTGTGTTAAAAGCTTGCTGACTGTCTGCTGTTGATCTTTCCTGTATATTTTTGGCCTTTATCCTCTAGAGAGTGTGCAGTTATCTCTGTGGCCCCCTCTTTCCCATGTGGTAACCAGGTTTAGCTGTGGTTGCTGCCTTCCCAAGCAGAGCAGCGCTATGTTAAATATGTTGGAGATAACATAGATGACATGGAAGAATAAATAAAGATCCAAAAATCAATTACAGTCACAAAGGTAGAGGAAGTAAGGTCCAGTGAGAAATGCAAAGAGAAAATGGGAGATAAATTCACATTGGACATAGGCTATGTAATCTGAATGCCGCAGTGTGATTGAAAGTGATTATTTTTTTCTGGCAGTTAGGGCTCATCTTTTATAATCTGGGGTCAATGGGATAAACCACATTACCTTCCCATTCTTACTGAACCTCAGGAATACCCAACATATCTGTGCTGAATACAGACTAAGTCAAGGCAAATGGATGCAAAGGCAATCAGAAGAGAAATTCAGAGGAGTAGGGGTCTTTTCTGCAAGTGACTGCCTTCAGCATTCAGTTCAGAGATATTTTCATGCATACAGTTAATCAAAGAATCAACTAAGTCTTAGAGACTTGATTCTGAAATGTTAGCCATAGTTAGCACGCCTGGAGGCCCAGTACTGCCACAGAGCTGCCGCTTTCAGGGAGGACCTCAGACAATACTTGCCGTCCAGTGGCTTTATAAGGGAGACTGTTGTGCAATGCTGTGTTTGCTAATTTTCCTGATAACTGTTCTAAACTAAATTCCTCTTAAAGTCATAGACCTCCAAGGGAAAAGGGCTATCACTGATTTTAATGTGATGAGCTGTGTAACATTTTAAATACATAAGTCTTTAGAAATAATAAATTTAAGAATTGTTCTTAAAACACATCTCTATATAATAAAACTGATATTGGCTTATATGGAAAAATAGAACTTGGATGAAAATGGAGAAATAAACAAGAAACATTCATGCTTACCTTAAATGCCATGAACTTGTGATAAGGTTTAGGGGCCCAAGCATATATCTCTACTGCATTCTTTAAGGCAATCACCAAGAACTTGATCCTTTCATATTTAACTAAAGTGGAAAAAAAAAGAGCAGGAGTTCAGAAACCATGCCTAAACTTTTATCCAGGATTGTTTGTATTAACGAACGTAAGCACCTGTCTTTATGTGTTTACAGTTGAGAGTGGTGTTCTTGGAACAGGTTATTATTATTGTTATTGTTACTATTATCATTGACACGCAAATTTAACTTCCTTTAGTGTACCTGGTTTATAGAATGCTAGACTTTAGGTTTATAGTAAAGGATTTTTCTTCATCTAAAGATGGGACTATTTCACTTTAGACATGGATATGCAATTTGATAAGGACCTACACCATTTTCTTATGTTAGTTTGCCTGAATTTTATGCTTACTTGAGTATAGTTTTGATAATTAACAAACTTGTGTAGTTAGAATAATTAACAAACTTGTAGAGGCGTAAGCTTGTCAAGTATTATTATCTGCTTACTCACATTCAAATTATAATGATTCTGGGAAATAATTATTTATATTTCTAATGAAAGTTGAGCTGTCAAGGCAATGAAATGAGATAATCTTGATCAGAAGGGCCAAATTAGAAGTGTTCAGAAGGCTGATGGGAGATGTGTAGTTTAAACAGGAGGCAGACAGCCCCGTATTTTTGAAACACATTTTACAGGTATATGCAAGGCACAACATTCAGAAATGTTACCATCTCCTGCAACTTTGTGGCTTTGTAATTACACAGTCCTAGTTTATATAATAAAATCTGATCACCAAAGTATTTGGGCTAAATAGTTGTATGTAAGTGTATGTAATAAAATCTGATCACTAAAATATTAGACTAATATGTCAAATAATAATAGCAAAATCCTTCTACTTAAAGGAACTTCTAACACTGTTTTCATAGCTATGTTTAGAAGCAATTCTAAACGTTTTCCACAGTCACCCTTGAATTGTCCTGCTTCTTTCTGCAAACGATCATGGCTCTTCCACGAAGAAAGCCACCATCCTCAAGAGAGCACCACATGCAGACATGCAGCTGTCTGCTGCCTGGTGGGGATGGTATGGCTGTGTCTGATACTCTGCCATACACTCAGACCAAGGTAAAAGAAAACCACAGTTTCAGAGTATGACAAAAAAGAGGATCAGGTAATCCTGATTCCCAAACAAAAGCACCTGTGGAGCCTGAATGTCCCCAGACTGCCCTGGAAAACACACTCCCCCATGTGGTCCAGCTTGTGAATGGTACTGTTCAGCATCCCCTCAGCGCCCTGCCTTAACTCCATAAATCCTGCTCAGCTGGTTTCCATGTGCCTGGCATCGTTCTCCCGCTGGGAAGCAGCACAGACAGGCGGTGGCGATGCCTCTTGCAGGCACTTAAATCCTGTGCACATCTCACAAACCTGCAGAAACCTCCCTTCTCATCTCAGTTCCAACTGACAAGTTTTATAGGTAAATATTTCCAGAAGCCACATTGTCACCCCCAATTCCAAACATGGACACTCACTACTGATTTCACAGCATGGAAACAATCGGTTTTTAAAAACTATTTCCTCTTCCATGCAGCTGCTGCGCAAAGCTCCTGTATATACCCTGCTTCCTACCTCACACTCTGAATGTTCTCATTTCAAGGTTTGGGTTAAAGTAGTCTGAAGAACTCCAAAAAAATTTCTGCTCACAACTAAGACATGTAGTACACCATGATGACATTTTTCTTTCTTTGATCTTTCTCATTTCCCCCCATTTCCTTTCTTTGTATGTATTTAAGTAGATGTGAACTTCCTGCTAGGACATGTTTTTCAACATGGTCCAACAGCCATAATCTACTTGTGCTATTTCATTTTTTTCTTGTGGCACTGCTCTGCTACCCTACACAATCTTGCCTTGCAGGTCTGTGACAAAGTGGTCTCCTTAGGTTCCTTTGCCAATTGTTCAGGGCATTTCCTTTATCTTTCTTCCTGAATCACTACCTTTTCTTTTCTTTTTTTTGTTGGGCATATCCTCCAGTAGCTTTCTCAGAGATGGTGCATGAAACGAAATGTTCTGGAGATATGACATGTCTCTAAGTGTCTTCTTTCTGCTCTTAGCATGGATGCATAATTTGTTAGTAGGATGTTTAATTTTATATGTTAATTTGGCTGGAACACATCCTATTCATCCTATTCAGTCCAACATTATTCTAGGTGTCTCTATAAGAGTTTTCCTCATGAGAATGATATTTGAATTAGTAGCCTGGGTAAAACAGAATGCAGTGGGCTTCAGCCAATAACTTGAAGATCGGAATAGAATAAGAAGGCCAAAGCCTCCTGCTGTTCTCAGGTGAGACATGAGTCTTTCTGCCTCCAAACTCAGGCTGACCACACCTTCTTCTTGGGTCTTGAATCTGCTGGGGTTCTAACTGGAACCCCACCATCAATTCATTAGGTCCCCAGGCTTTTGGACTTGAATTAATTTACACAGTGACTCTCCTAAGTCTCCAGGTCCCCAACTGGAACATTTTTTTTGAGGGGGGGAACAGGACTTTTTAGTTTTCAAAGTTATGAGAGCCAATTCCTGATAATGAACCTCTACCACCATCTGCATTTCTCTGCCTCCGTTTCTACATACACAGCGGGGTGGGTATTTTACCTCTAAAAACATTCTGTGCTATAGAGGGGGCAGAGCATATTTTCTGTGATAATGCCGCATGTATTGTAATGATCTTGAACATCTGACCTTCTTGCTTCCATTTCCTGTACCATCACACCTACTTTGTCTAATGCTAGCCCTGAACTGAGGGTTTGTGCACTAACAAAGGAGCTATGTCCCAAGCCCCTAGTTAAAAATAAAACTGCCTTTGGAATTTAAGGCCTTGTTGGATATACTTTCTAAGCATCTAGTATTGTTTTTGAAAAGTCCCAAGATTCTCTGATCTGAGACTATTGTATATGTTGTTTGTTGAATTTCTTATAACCTGAGGATTTTAAGGACTTTCTCATTTCTTCTATAGTTAAATACCATCATTATGAGCTTTCTTTTTTTAGGTTCTCAGGATCATTTTAAACTGTATGTCAATGCCTCTTGTCTAGAAGATGTTCCTTATTCTCGCTCTGGTCTGTTCTTCCATCTCTACTTACTATGTTCTCTCTTACTGAAGCTCATCTTTTGCACCTTCTTGGGTCGATAGTTAATTTCCTCATATTTTTCTCCTTTAAAAAGGGTTTATTGATATTTCATTGTTGTTGTAGGAGGTGATGGTGTGTGTGTATGTGGTGTGCGTGCATGCACACTTGTGTGCCAATGCCATGGAGGCCACAAGGATGTCAGATACCCTGGAATTGGATAGATGTTTGTGAGCTTCCTAGTGCAGGTGCTGGGAACCCAACTCCATCCTCTGGAAGAGCAGTAAGAGCTCTTAACCCTGTCTTTTCTCTCCCTGTAGGGAGTGGGTGAAGTCCTGAGTGAATATGCACTATGACCACGTCAAAGACCATAGCACTTCAGACTCATGAGAACAGCAAAGCCTTCCCTTCCCCAGGTCAGGCTCAGGGAACTCACATAGCCTTCTCTTGGCCCATTTGTGGATGTTGGTAATGTGTACGGAAAATGATGACTGCTTCCTTTTCCAGGATATTTATAGTCTGAGACTGTTCCCCTAAAGAGACCTGTAGGGAAAGCCGCCTCTTCGTTCATCTGCACATATTAACCTTGCCTCCGCCTTTAGCTGTACACAACAAACCTGCTCCCTAGATTGATACTTACAGGAGTCATGTAAAATGAACACAGACATTAGAGCCTCTCCATAGCAGTGCATAATGCACACGAGCTGAGCTTTTTTGTACGTGTGCCTGTTGTTTCTTCATTCCCTGTCAACCCAGATGGGGCATCCCCAGAGCTGTGCAGGTCAAGGGAGATCCTCATCTTGTTTTCAGTTCTCCTCCATAGGTAAGTCCTCATTCTCATTTTTCTCATCTTTATTCCTGCTAAGATAGTTTTTGTCTTTCACTGACATAGCCAACTCTACTCCATCTTTAAAAATACTCCTATTCTTCTTTTATTAAAACACTTTTCCCCCCACATATCTATAAAATGAAGTTTCTTTTCTCCTTCCTGAAATTTCCCACCATGCATCATCTTCTGACGTTCTTACTTCCTGTTTCTTCCTCCTTCCTGCTCTTGAGATCTACCTACCTGGTCTCTGATAGAAGCAGGCAAATCAGCTGCCAGCAGTCACTTTAGAGAAGTAAGGTAGGGAGCTTCCTCCCCAGGACTTCAAATGTTAGTATCTGCACATTTAGTTTTTCCTAAAGACAAACTTTTCAGTCTCCCTCTTTGGGAGTATAAACATGCAGCCAGCATTTTGGGAGCTTTGTGGGGGAAGGCTGGTCTACATGTGTGTGTAGGTGCAGGTGTGTGCTCTCCCAAGTCTTTTTGCCATCATACTGGCTGTGCAAGGTCTTCCCCTTTCGCTGCAGGGCTGAGGACAGTGGCCTGCCTGTGGGGGAAGGGCCTGGCTCTTGAGGACTTTTAACTTCTCTACTTTTCAGCAATCCTATTTTCAGCTCTGCTGTGCAACGTGATACTGTGGTCTTCCCTGGGTTTCTGGTCTTTCTGGGCTCTGTGGAATGGATGGGTAATTTTGATAATGTTCTTCCCTGTAGATTAAGAATCCAGTATCCCCAATCTGCTATAGTCAACCCTAGTCACACTGTTACTCTTGTTCAGTTTTATGGCCATCTCTTATTTTCTGCCTTTTCTTCTTTTAATCTATTTAATCTTGGAGATTCATTGCATTTTTATTATTTTATTGTTATTTTGGGGGACTTTGGAAGAGTACATATAAATATTCAAACTGGAGTCTAGCATTTTCTCTAAATGCATTCTTTGAGTTTCACCAATCTGACTTTTGGAAGAATAATTCAAGTATTTTCTGGGGTCCAGCAACATTTTAAGCTGGTGAGACATAACCCAAGAGCAGATAAGACATCCTGAATAAATTAATCAAACGACTGAGACTGAGTATCAAACTCTCTGCTGCTGAGCTGAGACTCACCAACTTTGTAATGGATGCAGCCTTCCAAGTCCCCAACGGTGACCCAGCCCTGCTTCTTTTCCACTTCCGGGTCATTGTGCAGTATTCTGTTTCTTAACCATGAAAGATAGTAAACACGGAGCTTATTCTTCTTTCCTGTTGAAACAGCAGAGTTTTAATTTCAAGCTCTGTGATAGCCCTTCTCTCTCTTCCCTCCCTTACCTCTCCTGGCCTCTTGCTGCCGTCAGTGTGTCTGTGAACCAGCGTGCTTAGATTTTCCTCACTGTCACTTGCAAAGACAGACCCTAGTATTTTGGCCAAACCCACAAATTCCACTTTTTAACTTTAAGCAATTTCTTATTTGAGCAAGTTCGTCTGCCAAACTTGGTAAGTTCAAACTCTAAAACAGAGTAGTAGAACATTCTCGATTTAATCTTGAAGGAGCGCTGGCAAATGGGCATTTTAGCCTACTTCTCCTCTCATTTTCTCTCCCCTCTCTTTACCTCCTCTGTTACATCAACAATTGTTAGCAGTTTTGTTTAATTGGTAAGACAGGAATTTAACAGAAGACAGAAACAAAATTCAGTAAAACAATCTGAGTTTAGAGGATGGTATTAGACAAAGTTACAGTGCTAGGGTCATCAAAAAGAAAAGCAAATAAAAACATCAAAGAAGAAAATAAAAGATGTGGACTTGGAATTAAAAAAATGGTTAAAAGTTCACTTTGGTAAAGTGAGTAAGAGCATTCTCAAGACAATAAAACAGCAGCTTGAACGTATGAAAGACTTTATAGAGAGCAAAATGCATCCACTCCACTTGATTATCTGAGTACCATAGGGAAAATGAGCATTTCTGTGGCTCTTCCTTAATGAGAAATTTAGGCTTATGGATTTTATTTCTCTGATATTTTTCCCATTGACTTCAAAGAGGTTTTATGTTCTACAGATGGGCTATGTACTAGAAGAAGAAAATTCACGAGAGCACTGGCTCAAGCACTGGCTTGGCAGAAGAGTGCACTGAGACTTAACCTGTGGAAGCACAGCGTAGCTGCTGTTCTCTCATGCCGGTGGAAGCCTAGAGCCCAGGTGCTTAGGATAACCACAGCAACCATTGCTCCATCTTCCTGTGCCAACAGGGCCTGAGCAGTTCAAGATTCTTCCTTCTCACTTTTATTATCTCTTTTCTCCCTTTGTGTTCTATGGTAAGAGGAACCTGTTATATTCTGAAGGATGAAGACTTGTCACAAGCAGCAAAATAGAGCCTGACCTTGAATTTTCTGGTAGCATTTCCACTTTGGGTAGATGACAGACAGGTGCGTGGCTTCAGTTTTGATTTGGGAGTGTAGTAATCAAGAAAGCAATTAACCAGAAACAAAGACCACATAGAACTCAATTCAAATCATAGTACTTGTTAACCTTTTTTTTTTTTTTTTTGCAATGACAAAACTCTAAATACCCAGTAGAGAGGTTAAACAGAGGGGATTATGGGTCAAGAGACTGCATTTTTCTCAAACCATAGCACACCTGAAGAGTTAAACTTTCATCTTCAAGGTTCAACCTAGAAGTCCCTGTGTGCTCTCTTTGCACAATAAAGATGAAGAATAGAGCTCATAAACTAAGTTGTCTAATGGGAATGCACCAGAGCCACCAATACTGAACGCCTCCACCTTATTCCAGAGATTCTGACCCTAGTGTAGGGAGCAGTTTTGGTTGTCACATCTCCTGAGTGGTTCTAACACAATGGTTGATATCATAGCTGATGAAGTAAATAGGAGGAGGGTGATTTATTCAAACACTATCAGGAAGAAAAAAAAAACCTTCTCATCAATAAACAGACTCTAGTGCATTTTTCATGTTAGTAAGGAAGCTTACTTGTTGTCTAACAAAGTCTTTTCCCCATTTAAAAAGATAGTGATTTTGTAAAATGAACAAACAAACAAAAACCCAACCCAACCCAACCCAAGCCATAACAGTAAAGATGTCGTCACTCCACCCTCTCGTAGAACTGCTTTCCCACTAGTTCAATAGTCCTTAAGACATCAGTGGATTATAAGCAGATGTTTTGAGAAAAAGGACTGAAGAAACCTTTGCTTGCTAATTCTTCTCCCAGAGGCCTACATTTTGATATTCTCCATCTGAGAGTATGATAGTAACGGCAGGACCAACAGCTTAATAAGATCCTTGCTGAGCTTTAAAGGAGGGGAAGTCCAAAATGCACAGCTTTCTTATGATATTCAGGTTTAAAGCGCAGGTGAGTTTTCCTCAGAGGCCAGATCCTCCAGCATCACAATGCATGTGGGTGATCTCCTCTCAGTTACAGTGTTGTGTATCTCCTGTTGTTTGCTGGGCAGAGACCAGGATGTCACCTTCCCACCTGGGTACACCTGGTGGTCAGGTTATCTTAGTAACATACCTGATATCGTCACAAGAACGTTTAGTCCTTCTAGCACATCCATCTGCTGAAATCGCCTCCGGTTGATTAGGTTGTAGACTTTGCCTTGGCCACTTCTGTCCAAAAGCATCAGACCGTTTTCGGTTCCCACCAGAAGGTTTACACCTGCAAATTTAAGACACACTCAAGGACTGACTTTTGAATGGGCCTTACCCAGTTTTACCTGGATCCCTGTAAAAGCCCAGAGAACAGTTTGGTGCTAATGTTAAAAAAAAAAAAAAGCATAAGTAAGGTAACATGGTAGACAGTGTAGAGGTAGAAGCTACAGCTCACTAGTTACATCACTGTTCCTCTGGTAAGAACTACAGTTTCATTAGGTAAAGTGAAGGCAGCAATGTATCACACCTATCCATTATACTTAGCCCAGAGAGTATTGCCAAAATGAACCTTAGGTAGAGATGTGCAAATAATCAAATTTCCTCATTCCCCCTTTATGGAGTGTCTCTTCTTCCTTGGTGATGCCTGTCTATGCAACTTCTTTCTTCCTATTCATCCAATGATTTCTGAGACAGCTAACCTATCTACCTTCAAAATACAAAGGGTTCCGCTTACACACACACACACACACACACACACACACACACACACACACACACACACAGAGAGAGAGACAGTTCTGTTCTCGTCCAGGAAATAAGCCAGGTCACAAGAAGCTGAGTCATAATGATACTGATTTCAAAGAGTTCTCAGTTACCTAATTCTACCCTAGCACACCTGTAAGCAGGTAAGTCATTTCATCTAGATAATTATAATCCTAAAATTTCATACCTAAACAAATTAGACATCCAGCTACTAAAATGTACCTATGTCAAGAGATTCACTGTGCAGTAGATCTTGAACATCTCTTGGTATACTTCTATATTCTGAAAATGCCAAGCCCTATGACATTAATTGTGGTTATTTTGATCTCCAAACTTCATATTCCTACTACAGAGCCATTGTGGTGAGAATTTTGGTTTCTTAAAAAACCCAGTTATGTTATGTGAATATGGTTTTGTTTTATTCCCAGCTGTGGGATATGGGATGGCTTCAGATTGTCCACAGCTGCTAATCATGATTTGTCTTATGCTCTAGGAGGGATGTGATTTTTGCTGGCTGCAGATAGTTTACATTTAGAATTCGGGGACTCTTGAGAAAGTAAACATGTGAGAGCCCCAGAGGGGGCCTGCAGTAGCTGCTGTTCCCCCTGCTGCTGGTCCCTGCTTTTGCTATTGCTGTGTTTCTATTTGCTGTATTGCTGGTTGGTAGTATTCTGATGACAAATAGTGGACTTGCTCCAAGGAACTTGATGTCCCTAGTCAGCAGGAATTGGTCTAAAGAGTTCTATATCCACTTTTCCCTCTAACTTTCTTTCTCACCTACCTAGTGTTGGAGAGTTGGAAGAAAGGGATTGGGATAGAGAAGTGTGGTAGATATAGAAATCCAAATAAAGTAGCTAAGAGATCCAGGTACAACCGTGGTGCCTCACATGTAACAATTCCCAGGTTTTCTTCTTCTTCCCCGCTGACATGGCAAATGCCTTTAGCCTTATAAAACTATGATGTCCCAATCCAAGCCTAGCAATGGAGACGGGTTCAGATGGAGCACATCCTGTTCTTTCTATGATGATGTGAGTAATAGAGGTCAAGACTTGGACAAAGTCTCCCCACACCTATACTGAGTATGAACCTAGCTGACATCTACAGATCGACTTGATGAGAACATCACACTGATGTTTTCAACTGCAAAGAAAAAGGCTCATCATTTGCTGTTCCTTTCAAGTTTTACTCAGTTACTGCTGATGGTGTGGCCTTGGGCAAGTCACTAAAATATGCTGGGCTTCGTTTTGAGGTAAGAGATAAGGCAATGCCATCAGACCCCTGGCAGGATACTGCTTGAGTCACAAAGAAAACACGTGGGATGCCACGTGTAGCGCTACACACATAGTGCAGTTCTGTGGCTGCTGTCTGCCCACCCCTCTACAGACCATCTTAAATGGCAGGTCTTTCTACAGGAAGTCTACTATCCATCACTCCTTAGGTAGTCCCACATCAGTTGCCTAACAGCTTTGATTCTCCTAATGCGTTCTGATGCTAAGAGCCAAAGGCTTTTAACACTTGAAGCTAAACTAACGAGTGGAAAAACAAAACAACAAGCAAACAAACAAACAAAAAAACAACCCACATACCCCATAGAGCTGCGCAAAGTATTTCTGAGTTGAAGCGTTTCTTGTATTTTCTGATTTCTGGTGTGTCACTATGAGGGCGAATGTTTGTTGGGTTCACATTTACCACTGAAATCTTCCTTGCTTCATTGAGTTTGGCCTGTTCTTGCCTAAGAAGTTCACTGGTAAACAGAGCTTTGAGAAAAAGAATTAGAGATGTTAGTAGGATCTCAACAGGCACCCAGTGGAAACATGGAGGAAGGGCTTGGCTGAGGGTTACAGAAAAGGCACAGGAACCATGAACTTATACCTATTTCACACTCTTAGTAGGATTTCAAAGCATGTCATTCACAGAAGCATTATTTTTTCCATTAGCAAAACAGGCTTAGGAACACTCCTTTGGATGGTGTAGAAAATTAACACTAATCCCACAGAAACAAATATGTCATTCCTGTAATCACAAGCAAGGAATGGTTCCGTTTTGAGAACCCAGATAAGCTGACTTCAATGGTTAGTGAGTTGTAGAAGGCAAAGGAGCAAGGCCATTCTCTTAGCCAGACCTGTGAGGGAAGCACACACCTGGAGTTCAACACAGCTCAACACACATTTATGGAGTGTTCAGCACCACACTACTTTGAGCATAGCATTATACCCAGAAACTGTTTTTGTGAAATAGGCGGTAAGTTTGGAGATCGTTGCGAGGAGGCTTTTCCTAGTATCCTGGGATACCTCTGGGTTTCTTCCAGAAACATAACAGAAAAAAAATCGCAGCGGGGGGTGGGGGGAAGGAGGAAAAGAATTTGCTTTATGAATTCCACAAAATAATACAATTTAAATTGTCTTTATCTTAAGACAGGGCGTGAGCAGTGTAGCCACTGATTTGAGTTCTGTCATGGGGCTGTACCGAAAAGGAAACCTGTTTCTGAAACATCGGGGCCAGCTGGCTTACCAGCAGCAGACGACTCCTCATCCTCTTCGTCTTCATCAGTGGGGGATGTCTGGTACACTCTGGGGTCCACGAAGGGGGTAAAGGAGGCTTTGGTGCTGCTTCCCATGCCGTACTGATCGAAAAGAAAGAAGGAGAATCAGTGCTGTGGGAACAGGGGCGCCAACATGGTTTTGCTCAGTCTTGACAGGGACTTCAGGCTCCTCTGCTTTCCTGTTCCCACCCTAGCCCCTACACAAAGCACGGACCTGTCGAGGCTTTCCCATTTTAGGGACTCTCCAGATACTGTGTGTGTGTGGAGGGGGCAGGAGCTTCACTAGTGATCAGACTACGGGTTTTCAGAAAGAAAAATCACATCAAATTGGCAAGTGGCACCTTAGTATCTGTACTACTGTTGTTGGTCACTCTGCCTACAGAACGCATTTCTACTTTTAAGTCAAGTCGTCATGCATTGACCAAAAGGTCTTAAGAAAAGCAAAATCTAAGGCATGTTGCCATAGCAACAGTCCATCCCAGAACAGTCAGGTAAAGAGATCCCCTTGTGGAAGGCAGCCTTTGGGCCCTTCCAAACCAACCTGATGCCTGTGGACTTGAATCTGATCTAACAGCTTTAAACTTTTTAATCAGAGATTATTTATCCAGGAATTGATGCTTCCTTCCCTTGGTGACTTAAGAGGATGCTAACACCACATGCTTTATGTGGGGACTTGGTGCAGCCACTTAGTTTGTATGCAATATACTTTGAGGACTTACTTTAAATAAGTAAGGGTTTAGAACACACCATAAAGGCATGAAGTCAGAAGTAGAATTCAGAAATATATTCAGTATTAGCATTTGGTGTCATAATGCAATTGAATTTTGTCAAAAAAAGTGCTAGAACTATTTGCCCATTTTGCACATTATCTTCTTTCCTTCTATCTTGTGTGTGTGTGTGTGTGTGTGTGTGTGTGTGTCATGTGCACATGTGTGTGAGATGTGTACATATGTGCACGTGGGGGTCAGGGGTCCCTGTCAGGTGTCCTCCTTGACCACTCATCTACCTTATTTCTCGAGACAGTCTTTAACTGAGCTCAGAGCTCATCCGTTTGGCCTGGCTGGCTGGCTGTGAGACTGTTTCTGCTCTCCCCCTCCTCTGGTACTGGCCTACAGCCATATGCCACATCTGGCTTTTTACAAGCATGCTGGGGATCAGAACTCAGGGCTTCAGGGTTGTGAGGCAGTCACTTACCAACAGAGCCATCTCCTAAGCTCCAGTGTTCAAAATTATAAGAGCCTTTTGTGTGCTTCCTGTTTTAGGCATGCATTTTTGGTTTTCTTATTAGATTTTTATTTTAAAATGAATCAACATTCCTTAGACCTAATCATTGAAGGACAAACTTGCAAATATCCAATTTGATTTCCTAATTAACAAAGATCCACTTTAATTCCCTTCAAGATTTTCCCTCTATCCTTTAGAATCAAATTCCTTTCATCCTCCTCAGGTAGGAGCCCCTCCCAAAAGCAATACTTTGGCATCTTTAGAGGTCCAGAAAGGCGACAGTAAGACATTTCCTCTTAGAGCTGCAATAGCAGCAGCATTTGAACCAAAATTCTGTTCTTCAGGGGCCTGCTCTGTGGGCAGACAGAGGTACTGACAGGGGACTTCAGGTGAAAGCATCTGCCCACACTGCATGAACCAACAACAGGATGCTGAGCTTTTCAAGATGCTCTTGCCCTTGAGACATTTTAAGAACGTGAGCATCACAGAAA
Organism: Pachyuromys duprasi; assembly: GCA_028658305.1. Taxonomy (NCBI): domain Eukaryota; kingdom Metazoa; phylum Chordata; class Mammalia; order Rodentia; family Muridae; genus Pachyuromys; species Pachyuromys duprasi. Next base: position 45,930,381 of record CM053766.1, read on the forward strand.
TTCAGTGGGTAGCATCAAACCCACCCAGCTCCATAAAGATATTGAGAGCCTTATTTGTGGATCTCAGGACTACCACAAAACATGACATAGCCTTGAGTTCATCCAGCGATGTCTAAGAACTGCTTCCACATGGGAAAGAGATCTTATTTCATCTTCCCGGTGCAATCTGAGAACCAATCTCTTATCCATTAATCAGCAGGAACCCTGTCGTTCATAATCATTTCAACTTTGCGTTAGTCAAGTCACACTTAGGATGACTAAATCAACCCAAATGTGAATCAGAACTGTTAGCTTTGAAATATCAGTACTCTGCAGTTTGTCCCAAGTTCTGGTTCAGGCACTTTCACAAACTAGCTGTGTGTCCTGGACAAGTCATTTGACCTAAGTTTCAACACTCTCAAGTCCCATCCATAATACAGGAATTGGGCCAGATAATAAAATGAGAACTTTTTGTTGCTGTATCTATGGTTTCTCTAAGTGGTGGGATAAGCAGCTCTATAGCAGAAAGCAAGTGAACACGTTTCAAAGAGCGTGGCAAAGCCTGGTTCTTCACTATGTCAACGTGTAGAACTCCAGGGAGGGACACAGAACTCTCATGGCTATGGCCTGGCACCTACTTCAGCCCCGGTGTCCATCTCCTGGGAGTGGGTGGAGACACGCCCCAGGCCCTCCGTGGGAGTCCCAGCTGGCGAGTGGCTCTGCTGCACAAGGTCTGGGAGATTGATGTGACCGGCGAAGCCGTTGCTGTCAGTGTGGCCAGATCGTTTCTTCTCTTCAGCCGTCTGAGGGATTCAATGGACAGGGGCCATTAGAGAGAGAGTGAACGAACTGGAGAGTGATGTCGCTCCACACATTCTATACTGAACATGCTCCAAACTGATCCACCAGGGAGAATAAGATGGCACACAGATCAATACTTGCCACAAATGCAATGGACTCCAAACTGATTTACTGGGGAGTTTAGGATGGTAACACTGAAATTTCTACTTTGCCTAAGAAAATAAAGACAGTAAGCCTTGTTAATATTTAAGGAAGTAGACTGACTCTCAGGTCTTATGCTACTGCATGAGGGATGTCACAAGATGGAGGCAGAGCCAGGACCAGATCTGCCAAATTTCTCTTCTGGGGTGTGTGTGTGTTTATGTGTTGTATATGTACCAGATAATTGGATTTACAGACCATATTGTCAGATTATATTGAAACAATTGCCCAAATCCATCTGAAAAGTATTAGGGTGAAATGATACCCACCCCCAAAGACCCTCTGTATTTCAAGAAAATGCAGATGTTATTTACCCAACTCGTAGGGTTCTTTGTCATTTTTAAGGTCAAAACAATAATTGATCACACCCGACAGGAGTCCCAAATCCCTGAAGTGATCCAGCAGATTATTTGAAAACAGGGACTTGCATCCTCTATTGATAGATAATGTTCACCCTTTCAGCATGTAATTGCTGTGCCTTGTGATGTAGGTCACAAGAGATAAAGAGATAAAGCCATCGTGACCGAGAAAGCATTTGAAGTATTGTCTATAGCATCCCTTTTAAAAACCCTTTCAAGCTAATTTATAATGTGGGATAGGAAAGACGGCTCAGTGGTTAAAAGCGCACAGTGCTCGTGTAAATGACCTCAGCTCAGTTCCCAGCATCCACACTGGGTTGTGCACAATTGCCTTGTAACTCCAGCTCGAGGGGATCCAACATCATCTGGATTCTGTGCGCACCTGCACTCCTGTGCACATACCTACACACAAACACATGTAACTCAAAAGACTCGTTGAAAAGGTACTTTATAATACTTAAGTGGATTCGGTGTGGCAGAGCTATACACACATACACACACATGAATATGCGCTAACATTGTTATGGATAGGAGGGCAAGAATTAAATGTTTCAAAACCACTCATCCGGAGATCAGTCCCCTCCTTAAATCCAAGGGAATAAAAAGTATTAAAAGAAAACCTCCAGAGCCAGTGCATGTGATTGGCTAGTTCTGCATTTGCCTTTTGCTCCTATCTAAGTGTAACTTAGTACCCACAGATCAACCATTCTCCATGTCCTTCACTCTCTGCTCCGCCCCAGCCTTGGGCACCTCCCATTCTACTCTCAGACTGTGTGAGATCACTGTTTTAGTTTCCGGATATGAGAGAGGTCATGTGTACTACTTCACTTGATATGATCTCCAATACCATCCCTCATGTCATGAATACTGGAGTTCCCTCTTTTAATGGCTGACGAGTCCTGCATTGTATGGACCGTTTTCTCTCTCCATGTAGAAGGTGATGGATGCATAGGTGGTTTTCACCAGTTGGCAGGTGTGAATGGTGCTGATATAGGAATGCAGACAGCACTTTGCCATATTGTCTTTTGCTTTGCTTTGGATAGTCTCTCAGCAGTGGGACTGATGGACCAAGTGGTAGTTCTATCTTTAGTTATTCAATGCCTTTACATCAAGAATATGCAGAGTCCCTTTCTCCGCATCCTTGCCAGCACATGCTACTTTCAGTCCTTTTGGTAATAGTCAGTCTAATTTAATTTTTGGCTTTCATTTTGGTTTTGATTTACATCTGGTTGACAACTAATGATTTTGAATATTTTTCCATGTGTCCAGCAGCCATTTACATAAGTAGCGTTACTCTGCTATGCTTGTCGACGGGAGCCTCGCATAACTCCTCTAAGAGGCTTCACCCAGAAGCTGATGCAGAGCCCACAACCAAACATTAGACAGAGCTCAGGGAGTCACACGGAAGAGCTGGCGGGGGGGGGGAGGCTGAGGGAGCTGGAGGGGTCACATGGAGGCTCATAGAGACTGAATGACCAAGGAGCATGCATGGACTGGTCCTAGGTGCCCTGCACAAACGTAGCTGATGTGCAGCTTGGTCTTCATGTGGATCATCCAACAACTGGAGTGGGGAGACCTCCCTTTGGATCCCCCTATCTGGGCTGCCCTGTCTGGCCTCAGTGGGAGGGCATGTGCCTAGTTCTGCAGTGACTTAACGTGCCAGGGCAGACATTATGCTTATAGACAGGACCTCCATATGCTCTTTGAGAAGGAGAGGGGAGAGTGGGGTGGGGAGAAGTGGTGTGTGAGGTGGGGACTGAGGGGGAAGAAAAGGTATAAGGTGAATAAATAAATAAACTTTAAAAAGAAATCCATGTTGCTCAATTGTAAATTGTTATTATTTTTCTATTGAGGTTTCTGAGTTCCTTATGTATTCTAGATGTAAACACACTAGCGAATATTTTCCCTGTTCTGTAGGCTGTCCCCGTTACTACCTATGTCCTTCGTTGTGCCTAGTGCTGCCCTTTTGATTGAGTATGTAACTAGTTTACCGAGGATTCCTTGGGGCAGATCCAAGTAATGATTTCCCTTCTGCGTCCTTTCACACTTCCTTCTCTTTGCCCCCTCATCTCTTAGCTCAGCGTTGCTGAATACTGGTGAAGTATGAAACATTTTTCTCGACCCAGAGCAGCTGGGGATGTGGCAGACATGTCCACCATCCTCTAGAGTTGCTATTGGCAAGAAGGCTTGTCATTTCCTTAGTCACTGGTCCAGCATGATGTTTAATATTCATTCATCATTCGCCTGGATTTGGAATCACCTAGGAGACTCCTCTCTGGGTGGGTTTGTGAGGGTCTTTCTAGACAGTTTTGACTGGGGAGTGAAAACCCACCCTAAACAAGTCCTGGGTGACCAGTCTGAGTAAAAGGGGGAAGGAATAGGAAAGTCTGATGAGCCCCCACCCCCAATACTCTGTTTCCTGATGGTAGACACCATGGAACCAGCCACCTCACCCTCCTACCACCATGCCTTCCCCACCAGAACACACTGTCTTCCCTCATACCCTGAGTTGGCTTCCCCAGACTCTGTCTTGAGTGAATAGGAGTGTATGGTTCTCACCTGCACTTGCCTCTGTCTGGAAATGAAAGTAGCCAGTTTGGTGTGTATGAGATAAAAAACAAACAAACAAACAAAAACAAAAAACAAAAAAACCTGCACAAAACACAAAAAACAATACAACAACAAAAAACCCGCCAAGATTTCAAGAGGGTGTGATTCATCCATAAGAAAGCTTGAGAAATGAGCACTAAGCTTAGCGTCATCTGCTTCCTGGACTACAAACTGCCCCAGTGAGGGTCCTTTCCTCATTCATTTTGTCACAGCCTCATCGGGAGCCCACATGGATCCATATTCTCAGCGTTGGGCATTTCATCTTCTAAATGACATTTAGGGAGTTGAGCTCTCATCCATCTTAGTGTTCTTGCTTTTTATGTGCACTAAACAGTTTTTCCCTCCTTCCAACTTCCGTTCAGTACTGAGAAGCCTTTTGACATTTTCCTCTGATTTCCCCAAAGCATAAATCACACCTGTCACTTTAGAATTTTTCAGTGCCTCTTGTATCTGTGGCATTTTCTCCCACTGGTTATTAAGGAAAGACTTGAAGGGCTAGCTAGGAATGTATCTCAGAGATGGAAGAGCCTGGAGCAATGACCCTTGAAACTGCCCACTTTTGAGTCATCGTCCCTTGGTTCAATCAGCCAGCATCTTCTCATCAAATACCTTCTGTGTGCTAGGCTCTCTCCTGGGAACACAAAGGAACTGAACAACAGTCCTGCTCTTTTGAAACTCATTAAGAGGATCCTAATCTCCCGATTTTGATAGCCTCACCATTCCCACTAGAGCGAGCACAAACTTACTCTGTACTGTAACATATGCCAGGTACTGTGTTGAATGCTCTGCACCATGTGCCGCTGAGTGCTCATAGGAGCACAATGAGCTGGCTTTAATCAGCACCACCTTAAAGACAGAGACAGTGTAGTGCAAGACTTTTCTCAAGCGAGGCTTTAAGTCTTGGCTGTCTGGTGGTGGAGTCCAGCGGCTCTGAGATGTACTGTTGCACTATGAGAGCCGTACTGTCATAGCTTATTGGACCAGGAGTGGAAACCTGTGACAAGTGGGACCAAGTTTCCAGTAAAATTGACCATGTAGATTGGGCGATGTGGACCAATCTTTGCCAGGAGCTCAACTGGGCTATGGTGAAGATCTTATAATAGAACAAGAAGAGATGAGAACACATGTTTGCAGACAGGGAGGAAAGGGGTCTGTGAAGAGAACAGGGAAGGGAGGAGGCAAGCAAAGGTGAGGACAAGGAGAGTGCCCATGGGAGCCACCCAATCCCTTGTGCCTTTTTAGCTTCAGGTCCCACCTCTACTCAGGCATCACACTAACTTTATCTTGAGTTCCTTCCATGGAATATGCATACAGCCTGTGAATTTCAACTCTTCTTTGCGTGTTATCTACAACTCTCCACATTACCCCCTTAAACTCTATGAAAGTGTGTTCTTTCTTTTTTATTTATAATAAGGAGAGGCTTCATGGTACAAACTAGTGTTCTCACTTAGTTGGGTAGGCAGCTACATACTGGAGATGGCATAAATAGCTTGAGGAAAGTACTACAAGCAGAGGGCCACTGAGAGGGCCAGGAAAGGTTTCCAGGAGGGAAAGCTGGGGCAGAAAGGAATGGGAAGGAGTAAGAAAAGCAGAATAGCATTTCCAGGCGATGGACCACTGTAGACAAGCAGGCTGGTGAGAGCTGAAATGGCACACTCTAGCAGAGTAGAAAATGGTTCCACGGAGACATACGATCAGACAGGGGAAAGCGGGAGGCTGGCACCCAGGGTGTGCACCCCGGTGGCACTTTTGTGTGACACATCACAGGTAGTACGGCTAGCATATAGAACTTTCTTTTGTACTCTCATAAGAATGAGTTGAGTGAGTGATTTCAATCAACCCTGTGGAAGTGAACTCACACTTAAGCTAAAACTTATCATAATAAGTTTGTCAATTTTGTTTTCTTTTCCTGTAGTCTGAATTAAGTTTTTAAAATACATGTGTTTTTAACGGAGTTTTTTAAAGTTAAGGCTCATTTGATGGTTAATATTATATGCCAACTTAACTGAGCTCCAGGTTGCTCAGATTAAACATTATTTCTGGGTGTGCCTTACACTGTTTTTGAGCATCAAGAAGATGAGCTTTTGAATTGATGGAATTGGCAAGTAGATTATCATTCCCAAATTGGGTTAGCCAGAACCAAGAGGTCCAGAATATAACAAAGAAATTGTATAAATAAATGTTGTGTGTGATACATGTGGGGTGTATTTGTGAATGTGGGCCCACCTGTCATGGTAAAGCCTACAGAGGTCAAAGAATAACCTTGGTATTGGTCCTCACTTTCCAGCTTACTTATATAGTCTCTTTTTGGCCAGTGCTGTGTAGTCCAGGCTATCTGAACACAAGCCTCTGAGGATTCTCATTCATTGCCTCTAATTACATCGTAGAGGCACTGGGATTATGTATGCAAACTGTCAGTTCTGGCTTCTACTGGATTCTGGGGTTTCAAACTCAGGTTCTCATCCTTGTGGGGCAACTGTATTTTAGCCACTGAGCCATTCCCAGAGCCCACAACTTGCCTAGTCCCAGTCCTGCTCACCATGTGAGTTGGGGCACCTAATCTCATCCTTATCCCCTTCTGCACTAGGATCCATACTACCACAGGTGCAGGAACCACTGGATTTCGTGTCCTCCAGAGCCACACAAGCCATTTCCTCATCCCCTCTTCCTCTCCTTCCCGCCCTCCTCACTTCTCCTCCCCTCTTATCTGAATTATCTTGATATACACAGTTTGTTATTTTAAGACCCCATACTTTGGGGCTGAAGAGAAGGCTTACAAGATAAGTGGTGGCCTTGCAAGCCTGAAGACCTGAGTTAAATTTTCAAGATTCACGTAATTCCTGGGTTTGGGAAACAGAGAGTGGTAGACCTCTAGGCTTGCTGGCCAGGGAGCTTAGCTTACTCGGCAAGCCCCAGGCCAGTGAGAGATCTTGTCTCAATGAAGAAAAAGAGTTTGACATTTGGGGAAAGACACAGGGGACCAGCCTCCTCATATACACAAACACATGTGCTTGTACTTACTTGTACATACAATAAACAAAACAAAACAAACAAACTGAAAACCTACACTGGTAAAAGTGGAATGTGGAAACTGAGAAGACAAATGGCCCAAGGTTTCCTCAGCAGGTCAACCTCATACAAGATACAGGTGCATATGATTTTGAGGTGCTGGTGGTCATGGTTATCAAATTCTGGGTGCTTTCTGTAATATGGACTGCTTGGGTGCTGTTCGCACTGGGAATGAGTACGTGGCTCTAAATGTCTCCGTGTAGATAATGACTCTTGTAAACACTCATGTTAGAAACTGGGCTGTTTCTACTTGGAAGAGTAGAAGAGCAACTCACTCTAGAACGCTGTTTCTTGTGTGGTAAGCTCTCCTGATAGTAACCTCCTACCCCGGAATTAAAAGAACCCATTCATGACACTGGGAGTTTTATATTCCAGCACCTCACAATGCCAACCCTGGCAGCCAAAGTCCATTCTTCATCGAAGGCATATGTGAAAGCATTCTTCAGAGCTTGCTTGAAATAAATCTGAGCAAGATGCTGTGTGAGCTGGTCGCCTAGTTACAGCCACACCACCAGTTTTACCTCAAAGGCCTTGTTCTTTTCAAAACTGCAGTTTCTTTCTTCCTCACAAAAGTGAGAGGCTCTGCCTTTCTGGACAGCAAAGTCTGTGACTGGAGATCCCTAGCCTTGCCTTATTTGGAGAGAGAGAATGACCATTCCATCTATGCTTTAGAGGGAAGAGTGAGTTGTGATAAGAAGCCAGAGGGGACTGGATTTTACGGTGATGATGAAAACAGTTAATTTTTATCAAACACGTTTCTAAGTAGCCTATTTCATGTTGTCAATCATCTTATAAAAACATATGCTGCTATTTATGAAGGGTTTGTTGTGTGTGTGGGGGGTGCCTGCAATTGATGCAATTCATTGATCCTTGTTCCCTTTATTAGCTGCGGCAGTCTCCCCACAACCCAGAGCCTGCCAATTCTGGCTAGTCTAAGTAACCAGCTTGCCCCAGGGAGTCCCTGCCTCTGCCTCCAGAGTGCTGAGACTTCAAGTGGCCACCACACCTGCTTGGCTTTTTGTGGGTTCTGGGGATCCAGATTCCAGTCTTCATATTGTGTGGCAAGCACTTTATTCACTGATATACATCTCTATAATCTATTTATGAAGTTTTACAAAGGATGAAAACAGATGTAGAGAAAGACGTGGTGGCATTTCCCAATGTTGCTTGCCATTATTTTCTCAAACTCGCACGAGATGAGCTGAGAAGATGGTTTCCCATTTCTTGGGGGGGCACTTCAGGTTAATAAAGATAGCACAGGAAGCACAGTGGAAGGACAGGGACAGGGAACATGCGATTCCCACCAAATCATATCCCCAAACTTAATGAGCAAAAAAAAAATCTTCTCACAGGCTGGAGAGAAGGCTTAGCAGTTCAGAGCACTGGCTGCTCTCCCAGAGAACCCAGGTTCCATTCCCAGGATTCACATGGCAGCTTACAACTGCCTGCAACCCCAGGCCCAGCAGGTCTAACACCCTCTTCTGGCCTCTGCGGACATTAGACATGCACCTGTTATACAGACCTACATGAAGATCATATGTATAAAGATACATTTAAAAATAACTGAACAAAAAATTAAAAATTCCTCAAAATCCAAAGTTGAAAATACATGCCAAAGGTATGCGTTTTGGTTTTTGTGTTTCTTTGTTCTCTAGGCCCAATAGTTCACTGTTTTTTTTTTTCAAAAGTTAATTTAATGAGCTACGAATATAGCACAGTTTCTTGGAACTATTGAGCATTTTATATGGACTCCATAAGGATGAAACCATGGGGGAAGAGGCTCACAAAACCGCCATTGCTGTTAAGAGAGGCCATTCATTTCTGTTTTCCTGGTGTTGGGAACATCTGTGTTTTCCAATTTTATGTCCCCAGACTCAGATTTTATATTCTGATTTGCATAGTTCGTACTGAAGAATTGGGACTAATGCAATTAAGTCACTCTGTAGAAACTTGGAGGACACAAAAAAGAAGATGCCAGACAAGTAAAATCACTCAAGTGCTTAGAAGCACAGGCTCCTATCCTACCCGTTAGCCAGCACATTTACAATATACGCTATAAGCATTCTATATAAAAGTTTGAACAGAAAGCCCACTTTAGGCCTGCATTTCCTTTTGACAGCTGTTATGCCAAACTCACCTCTCTGATCATCAAGGTTCCTTCTCTTGAAATACTGCTGCCGAAGGTGTCCGCATGAGAAGTCTCCAGCCCGTGCGTCCCGACCATTCCCATGTTGTACTGCTCATTGCTTCCTGGAGCACCTGTGGGTCTGAGATGGGAAGAACAGTAATCATGGCATGGTATAAATTTAGGGAAAATACCTTTTCCTGTCCCCACTTGATATTGTGGAAAATGCACATGCCATAAAAGTTGCCATTTATATTAATTGTGTGATTACTGCAATGACTTTAGGGACATTCTGTATTAATGTTTCTAGATTGGGCTTTCTGTTTCTGCAGCATCTTGACTTATTTTTTCACCTTATTCACAACTCAGACTGTGAAAGCTTTCTGCTCTCCAAGAAAATACTGGAAAGAGTATACAGGTATATGACACACTACTGACTTCCTCCCAGTCCACGGCCTTCTTGACAAATGGGAACCTTGACCTACTTTTGTACCTGCTGTTTCCTCTGCTTGGCTCTTGGCTGCTCCTTCTCCTTCCTCTACTTTTATTCCAGGAGATAGTTTATCTAAGATACTGTCTCAAGACCTGTCTATGTCCAATCCCACCAGCCTTCACAACCCTTTAACAATGCTTACTGCCATTTTTTAATTCTTTAAGATTGGTCTCTCTCTATCTGTGTGTGTGTGTATGTTTGTATGTGCACAAGCATATGTGCACGCCATATCATGTGTGGAAAGCTGGAGTTGGGTTTTATCCTAAGGACATCCACCTGCTTCCTTTGAGACAAGGTTTTTGACCTGGAACTCACCAATTAGGCTAGGTCAATTAGGTCAGTGAGCCTCAGGACTCCTGTCTCTGTTGTCCCAGAAGTGGGATTAAAAGCACGTGTCACTGTATGGCAGGTTTACACAGATGCTGGATGTTGAACTCATGGGTCCTCATGCTTCCCCCCAGTCCATACCTTCTTGACAATTGAGAAGCTTGGTCTACTTTTTTGTACCTGCTTGTTTCCTCTGCTGGCTCCTTCTCCTTTTTTTTTATTCTAAGAAATAATTTATTCACTTTATATCGCAATTATAGTCCTCTCCCTCTTCTCCTCCTGTTTCTATCTTCCTTCCCTCTTCCCCCCTATGCCTGTCTACTAGTCCTTAAAGAAAGGAGGAGCTCTCCTCCCTTATCATCTGACCACAGACTATCAAGTCTCATCAGGACTGCCTGCATCCTCTTCTTCTGTGGCCTGGAAAGGCTGCCTGCCAGGGGGAAGTGATCAAAGACCAGGCAACAGAGTTCATGTCAGAGATAGCCCCTGGTTACCTTACTAGGGAGCACACACGGAAACTGAGCTGCCTATAGGTTGCATCTGAGCAGGGAGCTTAGGTCCTCTCCATGCACAGTCCTTGGTTGGTGCATCAATGTCCTCAGGACCCTCTGGGCTCTGCTGGTATTCTTGTAGAGCTCCTGTCCCCTTCTGTTCCTTCTATCCCCACACTCTTCCATAAGTCTCCCTGTGCTCTGCCCAGTTTGGCTGTGAGTTTTAGTATCTGCTTCCATTCCCTACTGGGTAGAGCCTTTCAGAGGACATCTATGGTAGGCTCCCATCCTGTTCCCTCTCTTCAACAGCTTCTGGTGTCTAGCCTCTTTTCCCTTCTGAATGAGAATTAAGCATCCTCCCTAGGGTCTTCCTTGTTATTTAGCTCCTTTAGGTCTGTGGATTGTAATATTGGTTATCCTGTATTGTATGACTATTATCTGCTTATAAGTGAGTATATACCATGTGTGTCTTTCTGGTTCTGGGTTACCTTACTCAGGATGATATTTTCCAGATCCATGCATTTGCCTGCAAATTTCATGATGTCCTTGTTTTTAATAGCCGAATAGTAATCCATTGTGTAGATGTACCACAGTTTCTTTATCTATTCTCCAGTTGAGGGACATCTGGGTTGTTTCCAGTTTCTGGCTATAAAGCTGCTATGAACATAATTGAGCAAGTGCCCTTGTTGTATGGTAAAGTATCTTTTGGGTATATGCCCAGGAGTGGTATAGCTGGGTCTTGAGGTAGAGCTGTTCCCAATTTTCTGAGAAAGCACCAGATTGATTTCCAAAGTGGTTGTACAAGTTTGCATCCCCACCAGAATGGATGAGTTTTCTCCTTTCTCTACAACCTCTCCAGTATGTGTTGTCACTTGAGTTTTTGCCATTCTGATGGGTCTAAGATGGAATCTCAGAGTTGTTTTGATTTGCATTTCCCTGATTACTAAGGATATTGAACATTTCAATTTGTATTTCTTGGCCACTTCTTTTCCATGTAAATCTCACAGCAACAACTAAATACAATAATTCTTCAGTCAATATCTTCTTTCAGATGCTTATGTGGTCACTTCTACCAAGTCCAGTTTTTCTGAGTCATTATAAAGATTTAAAATTCACTGAGGAGATTTGATTTACGGGTCAATTATTAGCCAATATCAGGTATTAACAGGCATTCTATTGTCCACTGTGTATTTTAATACTTGCTAAATATTTTTAACTGAGGCTATGTTTTTGCTCAAGTTCATTTTTATACTTTGCCTTTTATGAGAAATAACTACCTCATCTGTTTTAGACTGTTTGAAGTTATATTTTATATTACCTTGATCAACAATAATTCTTATAGGTGGAACAAAAGCCAATCTGTAGTTATTCCTTAGTTAATTTGCTTTTTATATGGTAAGCAACTCCTCTTAGCTAGCCCAAGACAGTCCTGCTATGTAGGAATGTTCAGTTATTAACATTTTGTATATCTATATTAGGTTTTGTGCCTCATGCTAAGTGCCTCTACCATGTACTATTCATTTTGTATGTGTTCAAGATAATGTAATGGCTTTTGATTACAGAAAATTTCCAAAACTTTCCAAATCACATATTCAAATCACCTCCTTACACATTTCTTTTCAAAAGGCAAAGTGCAGCCCACGCTTTAACACAGCAGGCCTGAGTCTGCGTGGCTTATTCTTCCTGTTCCCTGACCCGTTTCTGGTCTTTCCTTCCTTTGCTATTTTGTGACTATCTCCTCCATGGGATCTTCTTAACTGTAACAGGTCTCTAAGACTCTGCTTCATTTTTGTACAGTCTTTTGGCAGGTTCTAATCAACGGTCTTTGTTATGACCACCCATTTATCCTGTAATAATAAATAAATACATCTAAGCTCTTTATTCAATCACTTACTGTTTTACTTCCAATTGGACATATATATACCTGGTTGGCAGCTGAGGTCATGACCTTCCTCATGTAGTATTTATTGAATAAGTAACTTTAAAACCATTGGTTCATTGTACTAGAAACTCCTCACCATTCTTGATATCACCTTCTCTCATTTTCCCTATGTTCAACCTGTGTCCCTCCTATTGTATTTTGTAACTATATCTCAAATATTTTTCTATCCTTTTTTTTTCTTTTTAAGGTGTCTCAATGATGTTGGCTTCTCTTTCATTAATGGTAATCTTTCCCTTCAAATTCACTGCACAGTAGACTGTGCCGCTTTTTTTTTTTAATTTTTCTGACCTTCAGTAGGCCTTTGTCAGCTGCAGCTAAAAGTTAAAGGTCCTTCTTGTAGTTTTAAAGGCATTACTAGGTTCTTGTCTCAAATGGAAGTTTTAAAGGAAATCCTACTCTCTTCTAACCCGGGCAACATTGAACTTAAAGTTGTTTTCTGCACATATTATATGACAAAACCTGTGGTGTGTTAAGTCTGACCTGTTCCCCAGTACCTTTATTTTTCTAATCTCTGTCTTTGCCTAGATAATACATCTTTTAACACATAGGATGGTTCAGACGGCTTTCCACCCTGTTTGTACATGGTCCTCTGAGATTTTCTATCATGGCATCAACACATAGTTCTTTAGTGATCAGATCTTATCTTTGTGTCCTTGATGTTGTGTGATACATGTGATTTTGTAGAGGCACCTAGTGAGTGTTCAGTGCATGACTGAAAGTTTTAGGGCCAAAGGCTTTTCTTAGAGTCCTTAGTGTCCCTAGTAGAGATTTGATTCAGGCTTACTGTCAAAGCACAGGCCTTTTGTATACTGATGAGGGATGAGCTGTAAAAGCAATTAGACAACTACACAGCCAGTTCTAACTTTTCTCATCTTATACTTAACAAGGTATCTTTGGTATTGGGTTTGCAACTTAAGTTTTGATAATCCAGTGGTTAGTACAGAAAAGCAAAATAATTCTGCTCATAGGACTTTACAGCACAAAGAATAAATCTAAGGTGTATTCATTTAAAAAACGAGGTTGGTTGATGCTGGACAGGTGGCTCAGAAATGAAGAGTACCTGCAGATTTTTCAGAGCACTGGGATTCAATTTCCGGCGCCCACGCGGGAGCTCACAACCACCTCTAACTCCAGTCTCATGGGACCCAACACTCCCTTCTGATTCCCACCAGGCATGTACACACTGCGCAGACACACATGCAGGTAAAACATTCATACACATAAAATGAAGCTATCTAAAAAACCTTAAATATTAAAAATGATGTTGAAGGCTTCCAGGTATGTGAATGTGATGCAGGAATATGCTTTGCAGATACGTGAACTACTTCGGTGAAGAGGGAAGGGTGGAGAGGCCACTGGTCTAAGCAACCTCCAAATTCCCAAAGAGAAATAATCTGTAACACAAGTAAATTACCTCTAGCACTTCCTTCCACACAGAAAGACAGTCTGAGAAATTGTCCCAGCCAATGAGAAGAATCTAAGAAGTTGTAATAACTAAATGCAACAATAGCAGAACAAAGTCCTTTAGGGTAAAAGCTAAGCAAGCCTGGCCAACCTGACCAGTCAGTGTTGATGCTGCTCATTAGTTATAACACATGTAATGCTGATTCCACCTCGAGACTGTATGGAGAAAGTGATGGGGAAGACATAGTTGAACTCTGGTATTACCTGATTCTCCCTTAAAACTGCAACTACCATTAAAATGTAATGCTTACTAACAATAAAAGAATGGTATTGGGAGAAAAAAAACTGCTAAGACTCAAACAACAAATATAGCCTCTTATTTCATTAACTATCCATTGTTCTACAAATAATTTTTCTTAATATAGAGCTTGCGCAAGAAACCTTATTGCATTAACTATCCTTTGTTCTAGAAGTAATTTTTCTTAATATAGAGAAAAAATAAGGTAGGAAAAATAAGCTATCCAAAACCCTATGAAGATGGTAAAAAAAACAAATTAAATCAAAACAAACAATAAAATCCTACCACTGATTCAAATGAAAAAAGTATAGGAAATTTCCTCTAATTAGACTACTGGGTTGGAACAATAATTTCCCTCTAATTGGATTTGTCAAAGTGCTCCAGGAGGCACTGATTTAATTCAGCTCCATTCAATTCAATACGTGCTTTTTGGGCACCTGCTTTCCAAAAGGTCCTTGGTTTGGCCGAATGGAGTGGAGAGAAAGGCTGAGCGAGAGATGATTCTTCAAACAAAGCAGATAGTCTCAAGAGCATAGGAGTGCTACAGATCCACTCTACTTCCAGAGGAAAGAGGGATAGGGTGGGTATTACTGCTCCAAGGAAAGGGATGTACTGGGAAAAGCACATCTGTAGGGACACTGAAGAGTTCATCACTGGCCACAGGAAAGTACAGGCTTGCAAGGACTGAGGAATAAAGTATGGCTAGGCACCCCAGAGCATATAAGACACAAGAGGCTACAGGACTTGTGAAGGAGGCCCTACAGTAGCTGGGGATGTGGCAATGAGGTGGGACAGTGAGAACGGGAGGAGGAAAAGGAAAGCCATGGGGCTTTCACTGTTCAGGTGGCATCACGTGAGACTGTACAAAATGCACTGGGTTAGCAGCACATGGTCACATGGTTATCTTTTTATTAAAAATTATTTTCATTTATGTAAATTGGTGAGTGTGTATCACATGTGTGGCGGTGCCTGTGGAGGCCAGGAGAGTGTGTCGGGTACTGGGAGATGGGACTACAGGTTACAGTGAGTCACCTGAAGCAGGCCTATATTCCAACTTCCGGAAAAACAGTGAGAGTCTTAATCCCTGAGCCATCTCTTCAGCCCACAGACAGTGCCTTACTATACTGTCCCGGAGTGTGGGTTGGGAGTGGAGGGGGAGGGTGTTGACACAGGGTGTCTCTTCAGCTTGCTCCTTATGACGCAAACTGACCTTGTTCTTCCTATCATATAAGCTGTTCACTTTTCCTGAATATAAGCACAGGCCATGGCTATCGTATATTTGGACATAATATATCATATGCTTATAATAAAAGTTCTGTGAGCAGGGCACAGGGGTCTTGTATGAGACAGTTTCTACAATCAAGGACCATGTGTGGATGTGGCCTGGAACCCCTGCTCAGATGGGGCCCATGATAGCTCGGTGTCGGACTGAAGACCCTAGTGAGGGAAACAGGGACTGTTTCAGTCATGATCTTGATGGCTGACTCTTTGACCCTCCCCCATACAAGCCGGGGAGTGACAGACTGGCTAAATCCCAGGGGAGGACATTGCAGCCAGCCCTGAGGAGACAGGATGAGCTGGGGTTGGATGGAAGGGGAGGAGGTCCTCCCCTGTTGGTGGACTTGGAGGGGGCGGGGAGGAGGGAGATGAGGGAGGGAGTGGGAAGGTGGGAGGGAATGAGGGAGGGGGCTATGCCTGGGATGCAAAGTACCTAACCTGTGATTGATATA
>CM053766.1:45956101-45968353 GCA_028658305.1 Pachyuromys duprasi
AGAATGAACACTTAACCAACTGAGCTACATCCCTATACCATATCCTTTCTTTAAAGCTGCTTGGCGTTGGGCCCAAAGCAGCTCCCACACCTCCCATGCTCTGACACCATTACTAAAGTAGTCATTGCCTCATCACAGCCAGAAGGAACAAATGGTTATCTATTGTCCCTTTTAGTGTACCAAAGGGCATGCTGGGCTGTAGGCTCCCTCAGTCTCACAACTTCCTGTGGCTATTCTCAACTTCTCACTCAGCCCTCTGTCCTAAATTTCTCAAACTCATGGGCTTCCCTTCCCCCACCTTCTCATTCTCATATAACCCTGCCATTTCAGCCATGCTCTTGTTCTACACCTCTTGCTCCATCCTATCTCCTTTGCTAGTACTCCCTTTGTCTTCCTGTCTCACTCTCCTCAGTCTTTCTCTGATGGCCTGGCCCAGTCTTGCCACCATGGTCAGCTTATTGCTTTCTCTCCCTACCTTAGATTCTTCCAAATGCCTCTGGCTATTTGCTCCCTCATACCTACAACAAAAACCCTCTCCTCAACCATACCTTGGAGCTGTAGTGTTATTAGTTTATACATCTGATGCTGAAACACCCAGTTTATACACACTTGGGCCCTTCATGTTCCAGCAATGAAGCCGTATTCAGATAGCCAGGCCCCGTGTCACAGAATACTAAGTTTTGGGCCAGAAAAGATTAGTCCATAAGGCCCAACAAATAGCAGAAGACTGTCATGATACTTCATGTGAAAACCCATGTGGAGAGTGGATGAAGCAGTGTACAGGAAGAGCCCAGGTGTTCTGAACTGCTACTTCTAACATTTTTTTTTTTGTTAAAGTGCTGAGCAAATATTGTGGGTGTGAGCTATTTCTCTTTCTTTTTTATTTTTTACAGGAATGTTGCTGAGCAACAAAAGCACCCAAAGTCAGAAGAAGCAGCCTAAGATGATCCACTCAGTTCCTTCTTAATCATGTATGATTTCCACGACTTCCTTCTAGATGCTTCTAGCACACAGTGGTATTCTTTGTCCTCTGCTTTTTTTTTTCCTTTGAGTCATGACTGCAAGGCCAACTACATTATATTGGGATCCTTAGGTAAGTGAAGAGTTCAAAGTTCTTAGGAAGCAAAGCACTCACAGCTGGCCTACTGGGCCGCGTGATGTCTCTGGATTCTTCTGGTTTCACCTTGGAAGGCTCATGGGGCAGCACAGGCGATCCTTCTGACTTACTGTTGGCTGGAGGAGAGAACAGGGACAAGAAAGAAAGTGTGACCATTAGAAAAGCCTGCCTTGCCTTCTGAATGAGAGACGGGAGAGATAGTACTCACTAGGCAAGCCATTGTATGTCTATGGGAAACCAGTAAATGCTCAGAAAAATAAATTGAGACACAACTTAGGCCTGAAACCCAGAGGTCAACAGTAGAGATGAGTACCTGCAGGAAGCACTGCATGCACTCACTACCATTTACCCAGTGCTTACTGTATCTCGGGCACAGCAGCCAATGCTTTCTTTCTCTGCTGCTTATTGCAACTAGTCCTTGCTCCAATCCAATGGTGTGGCACTATTTTCTTATTCTCTAGATGAGTACAGACTCAACAGATGACACGCCTGGCCCGAGGCAACATTAAAGCTGTGACCTTAGTTGGGGATCCTTCTGAATTTTGTAAGTCCTCTTCATCCTTATTTCAAATGAGCTTCCAAATTAAAAGTCTAGGCTCATTTTCTTTCCTTATCATCCCTTCATCAGAACAGGCTATTCTGATGGAAGTTTATGGAGAATATAGAAAGATTTATTTGATGGAATGAGTTTTAAGAGTGGACTGAAAAGTGATCTGAGGTCTTTAAGGAAAAAAGAATGATGCAGGATGAGGGAGGTGCTGATGATAAAGGGCCCAAGAATAGAGAGAGGTGTGGAAGAAGGCCTGGGGTGGGGTTGGAGGGAAGACTCCCAGCAGCCACAGAGTGAGAGCCGCTGTGCTGTTCAGCAGGAAAGCTCAGAGTTTCTTGTTTGGTGTGAATACCCAGAAAGGGATGATCTGCAGTCAGAAGAAGTAAGGGGATGAAGGAAAGAGTATAAGAATTAAATATGAACTTGTTCAGGGAATTCAAATGGAATGGGTAACCCTGATCTTCATTACAATTTGCTCTAAAGATGCAAAGACTCCAGTGGACATTTTAAAAAGTTGATGGGACGGCAGTTGTCTGAATCAGTGTCAAAACAACACACAGCACTCTAGGACAGACCACCAATGTCAGGGAAACGCTGAGTGAGCTATGGGACAATTCAGATCAACTCGCAGTCATGGGTGTCACATGTTAGAGTTCAAGCTTTAAAAAATTACATAAACAGGGATTTTAGTAGAGGAGGTAAACTATGGTTGTGTGTACTAAAGGGGCCATGAAGGAAATTAGTGGTTTTCTTCTGGGAGAGTGACTCATCAGCACATTAATATTTATCAACTTGTACTTCAGAAAGTCTAGTATTAATTACGTGTAACCAAATTTATCTTCTGAAGAAGGTGACAAAGAAAGAGTGAATTTGGACTACTTAGAACAGTATTTTGCTAGGTATTAATTAATTATGTTCTTTCCATGTGTTTTTTTTCATTACCATGTGTGTGTATACACACACACACACACACACACACACACATACACACGCACTTTTTTTTTTTTACTAGTAGAAACAACCAGAAGAGTCAAACATGTCTTAAGGTAAATGTATTTCCTTCTCTCTTGAGTATTTATCTTATATTGTTTTGTTTTTTTTTTTTTAGGAAAATTCATTTTGAGAAATAGCTAAGATCAAGAAGCATACTTGGAATGATGGAAGGGATTTCTGGCACCATGGGAACTAGACAGTAGGGTGCATGAGACCAAAAATGAGGAATCAAATGGAAATGGACATTTGGGGAACTGGGAAGTAACCATATTTTGTAATAACACCTCTGCTTGGAGATCTTGACTGGAAAACACTGCAAACTGAAATTTTAGGCAGGCAGACTGGATTGCTTGCTGTTCACACTCTGATGTCACATGCACAGTGAGCGATGGTAGTCCATTCCCTTCAGGAGACAGAAGCATTAGCCGCCAGATGATTTTCAGCCTTGTACAAGAGCGGCTGCCTTGCTGCCAGAGTGAGGAAGTGACCCTCTCCCCTCCCATCCTGTCTATAGCTTTCTGCCCAGGCATGCTCGAATGGAGACAGTTAAGAAACACTTTACCCCGAACTCTGGTTCGTTCGCTGGATCCGGCTTGTGACCCAGGCTGAGAGCCTCCTTGGGAGCTGGGCTGGGAGCTGGGAGTGCTGGAGCTGGAGGAACTACCACTGCTGGTCCTCTGCAAGGGGCTCTCCAGGACGGGCTCTGTTCTGCGGAGATCAGGGTTGCTGCATGGACGGCAAAAAGCAACGGCTACGGGTCAACATCCGAAATACTCAAGGTGCTCCAGTGACAACTCATCGGCAAGAAAACAAATTCCCAGACTTTAAAAATGAGCTACACATTTGAATAGACATAAAAAAAAAAAGACACATAAAATGCTCATCATCACCTCACTTTTATCGAGATGGTTTCGCAAAAAGAATGATAGCCATCGCTGCTGAGGATGTTGCAAAGGAAATCCTCATATACTCTATTGGTAGGATGCAAATTAGCGTAGCCATTATGGAAAAGATTATGGGGATCCCTCTAAGAATTATTAACAGATCTATGATGTGACCCAACAATTCTGTTTCTGGGTATACATCTAGAGGAAATTGTATGAAAGAGATGGATGTATTCATTGTTGCACTATTTGTAACAGCAAAACATAGAATCAGAACATATCCACAGATGCACCCGTAGATAAAGAAAATATGACATCTTTTTCATATCTGCAGCACATACATATTTTGTATATACGTATGTACAAGAAGACTTGCTCTGCATGATCTCACTTACACAACTCAGGGTAGCAGAGAGTACAGTGTGGGTTATCAGCAGCTGTGGGGTTTGGTGTGGGGATAATGCAATGTAAGCAAAGAAAGGTTTCGATTAGACAGGATGAACAAGCTTTGGAGTTCTGTTGTGCACTGTGGTGCCTTTATTTAGTGTGTGAGTTTAAAGCAGAATCTTTTTGATAAAAGATCTCAGTTTACACATTACTGCTGTACCACAGCCAGCTTTGAAGCAGATCCTAAATGTTTTCATGCCCCCGAAAGGTAACTTTTTCGGTTCACAATTTATACATCTATCAGAATATCACATGGTACACATAAATATACGTAGGTTTTACTTTGTACGTATTAACAAGGCTGTGTGTGTGTGGGGGGGGGGAGTAATGTGCTATTGGTAGAGACTTCTGAAACCCTGTACTCAAGGGGCCAAGGAAAGATGGAAACTACGCTTTCCTGATGGGGCTATAGCCAGCTTCTGGGAGGGCAGGGAAAGAGCTCCACACTCAGTTCTTGGGTCAACACACTGAAAGCAGGAGCTCTGAGTGACTGTTGGTGAAGCTCATGAGAACCAGGATTTCTTTTAATAAAAATGATGCTGTTTAATGTACAGTAACTATTTTTTGTGGGGACTGTTTATATCTACAGGGTTAAAATAAATTTGGGTCCCAAATGCAAACACCCCCACATTAGAAAATACTTAAAATGATAAATATTTCTTTCGTAAGCATCTTACATCATCAACTTGTTATTTTTCGTAGAAAACAATTGTCTCTAATCCTCAAATAATGACTTCTCCCCCAATGCTCTCTTTTATGAAACAGTAGTGATCAGGGAATTACTAATAAATTCTCAAATTATTAGCTGTAAAAGCTATTATAACCAAATATATTATCGACTAAGAGTGGTGGATGGTTCTAAAGTTTCTTATACAGTTCTGATTTTGTGAGATGATGATGTCACCTTCTTTGTATTTAAGAACATATTAAGAGAATGGTGGTGGGGCATGCTCTGGAATGTTCTCTATGGTGGCTGTGGTGACATTGTTCAGTTACTCACCCTACTGAGCTTTCCTTTGATTCCTCAGTCAAAATCTTGTTGACTCACATCTAAAGTGAGTCCTGGATTAGGATGAAGGCTAGAGAAAGTCAGGCCAGGAGGTATATAGTCAAGTGATATCATTGCCATGGCAATGAGATATATGTGGTAGAAACAATAGTTAACAGGTCGCAACCCTCAAAGCTATGTGGAAAGAGACTATAAATGCCATTGCTGTTTGGGGGTAATTCATGTGCATTGAGGGGTCACAGGTAGTATTATATAGGAGGGAGACATACTGGGAACCTGGCATAGTATCAGAAAGACTGGGCATAGCCAGAGCAGAGACAAAAGCTGGTGTTTTGCTTGTGCATATGGATAGATGTTAAGAAGGGGCCAGCAGGATAGATCACCAAGTCTGTGGTAGGAAACAGGAGGTGCTGATCGGAAGAGAAGAGGGCATCGGCTGGCACTAGCTCTTAGTGCTCTCTGCCTCCCATCATGGGCCCATTGTGAGTGCCTAGCTAAGAGGAAAGGATGAGCAGACAGAAGGCTGCAGGCATGTTAGGGGTCCTGGCTATTTGCAGAAATATCTAGGATGCACATGCGTCTTTGATGAAGCTTGGAGCTTCTTCTAGTATGACTCTAATTAGATCCCATGAGCATTTAAATCCTGACTTGGGCCTCATTAGCACAGGTCCTCTTCACTGCAGCTCAGCATCCCAGATACTGATTGTATTAAGTTGCTACTCTTGCTGCCTCACACTAAGAGATACTTCATGTCTGCGTAACGGCACGGAGAAACAGGGGAACTTAATTTTTTCTACCTTACTTTTTTGTTATTAAAAATATGAGTAATGTGAGAAACTGTCATATGGTTATTTTTCTTTTCCCTATTACATATGTATGCTCTGCCTTACGGGCTGAAAGGTCTGAAATAAATGTTCATAGGGGTTCAACTTCAGAATTCCATTAAATAAAAGATTTCCCTTGTTCACATATTAACCAAGACTACTTGTATCTATGCAGGCAAAAACTTAAAATATCCAAATACATTTCTTTAAATGCTAACTTTAAATTTGTACATTTTCTGTCCAGG
The DNA here is from genome assembly GCA_028658305.1 of Pachyuromys duprasi. Classification (NCBI taxonomy): domain Eukaryota; kingdom Metazoa; phylum Chordata; class Mammalia; order Rodentia; family Muridae; genus Pachyuromys; species Pachyuromys duprasi. Next base: position 45,962,171 of record CM053766.1, read on the forward strand.
AAACAGTGATGTTTGCTTTATAAGACCAACATTGAGGGAATATGTGGTAATTATCCTATGTACTTCAATTATATATAAAAAAGTCAAAACAGAAAATAAGAATTACAACATAATTTTTTTCACCCAAAGTCTTGGGCCAAGTCTTTAATTAACTGGCTGACTGCCAAAATCCTTTTTACTTTGTTCTTTGACAACATGGCCAATAAGGAAAATTACTATGAGATTTGGAATGGGACAAGGAATATTTAATCACTGATCATTGTTTTTGTTTCTTTGTTTGTTTGTTTTCTTTTTTTGACTGGGCATTTCTGGCTTTATGTAAATCTTTTCATGCTACACGTATTTAAACATTTTAATCTTCTTTAAGAAAGTCACACAAATCAAATTAAATATTAAAGTGTCCAGAAGTTTTAAAATATCACTATTTTCACATGATCAAATAAATCTTTCTTTAAGATCTCCTGATCACCCTCATTGGATGAGTCCATTGACATCCAGGAGCATGTGGGTCCTACATGTGAAACTTGAGCTTAGCCAATGCCCAGTTTCATAGGCAGGAGGAAAAAGGGCAGGAGACTGTGCCATCATCCACTCTTACCCCTGGAAGGAAGCTGTCAAATACTGTTTCTAGGTGAGTGGGAAGCATCTGAGATACAGATAAGTCCCATAGGCTCACATCCTTTAAAAGGACTGTTAACAGACCCATAAACCACAGGGTGAGAAAGCTAGGGACAAAATGGTGTCCTGTCAGGCAGGCTACCAAAGTTCAAATCTTTGTCCTACCACATCTCTGACACACTGGGCAATTTGCTAAAGCTCTGTTTATTTCAGCCCCGCATCTATAAAATGAGGGTGATGAAAAGTCATAACCTTGGAGTCACTATATGGCTTTAACAGTTAATATTTGTAAAGCTAGTTGGTAAGGTGGCTCAGAGGGTAAAGACACTTGCTGCTGTCCTACCATGGTGACCCAAGTTCAATCTGTGGAACCCACAGACAGCCAACTTCACCAAGGTGTCTTCTGACTTATACACACACACAAACAAAATTTAAAAATATTTGTAATACAATGAAAATACTACATAAGTACTCCAGCACTGTTTATTAAATGCTGAAATAAATACAAGTTGCCTCAGAAAGAGAAGACAAGGTACTGAAAAGCCTGCATGCAAATACTTGTTGTTCTCAGGAAGCAAAAGAGTGAGCTAATGGAGAGGTAGTCCTATGAGAAGGAAGCGTTTCCAGAATAGCAAGGGTCTGGCTTTGTTGTACTGGCCACACACACTCAAGTGCACACCCTGACTCTAGATTCTTCTATTTAGGGATACTACATAGTTACTATTTATTCAAGCACGTGCTTTTCAAATTGTTATCGATCATCACTATATAACACTTGCCCCTAGGATCTGGGATTCACTATTATAAAATTGAGGAAACACAATACAAACTTCTTAACCTTCAGGCTCTGTCTAATTTTCCTCTTTTGTTCACTTAGCACATCGTTTGTTTCATACCCACATCAGACTATGGTGGCTCTTCTATACGGGGTGACTCAGGGACACAGGATCTTATTTTGTTGAAGCATTATCATCTTGAACTTTGGGTTCCTAAACTGTCCATAAAGAAGAGAGAAGTCTTGCTTTTAAAAATAATGCTTGTGAATATGTATGTGAGAGTTTGTGTGCAAGCAGATGAATGTGTGTATGCGTGTTTATGGAGGCCAGGGTATAAGCTTAGGTGTCATTCCTTAGGAGCTGCCCACCTCTTTTGAGACAGGTTCTTCACTGGTCTGTAGCTCATCATAATTGGCTTGACTGGATGATCAGGAAGCCCCTGGGATGCCCCAGTCTCTGTTAGTCCACTGCTGAGATCCTAAGCACATTACCACACCTGATATTTTTGCATGGGTTCTAGGTATCAAACTTATGATTTCTTTAAGTAAGTTCATATACATATTGACTCCAAAGCAAGATAAGAAAGAGGCAAGACTCCATTTGTGCCCAGTGGTAAATGCAGCCCAAAGAACATGAGGTGCACTTAGACTGTGGGCCCTGGAGTCCCTCTCTGAATACTAGTCTCAAGGCCACATATAGTCCTGCACATAGCATGGTATTGATACACATTAGTTAAATTTAGCAAAGGAAATAACAAATAATACTAAATTTCTTGAATCTTTTCTCTACTAAGCTGTGCAATTTTCACTGAAATCTTCTCTAATTTTTCCAGTTTCCCTTGGGAATCACTTCAGAGAAAAGGCAGAAAAGAAATTAAGGAAATAGTGACCAAGTATAGGAAATACAGCTTACAAGTATTGTAAAGCAGTACAAATCACTTAAAAGCACGCCCCCTTAAAGGCTTCATTGATGCGTGACCATTTATTGAATGGAGTAAAACAACTGTGAGGATTAAGGTAGGAGGTACGTATCCCAGTTTTGATGCCTCTGTCAAGTTCTTTTCCCTGCCATGGGACCCACTATGATGCCAGGAAGAAGACCCAAGCAAAGGCTTTGAAAACCCTGTGCATCTGGTGTTTTTCCTTTAGAAATTCTTTTCTGAGATGGATAAAATTGAAGAAGCCAAGAGGCAAGAACTTGGAGAGTGAGGAATATGTGACCGAGCAGGCAGTTCAGTGGCCTGAGTGAGCTCAGATCAGTAGAAGAACTTTTCAGTTCATTTGCAGAACTGTGAGAAGTATGAACAGTCACTTCAGCCCAACCAAGCCTTAGGGCTGTTCATTGCACAGCAGAGGTGCAGAAAAGCTCGGCATCTTACCAGATGGCTCAGTCGATAAAGTGCTTACAATGCAAAAACAAAGACCCACATTTTGAGTCTCAGTAACCACCTGAAAAGTGCAGTAGCACCATTTGTAACCCAGTGCCGGGGAGGGCAAGGACAGGAGGATGTCTGGGGACCTGCTGGCTAGCCACCCTAGTTGCATCAATGAACTCTAGGTTCAAAGAGAGAGCCTGCCTCAAAAACCAAGGTGGAGGGGCATAGAGAAAGATACTGGCAAGCTTGTGGCAGTCAGAGGATAACTTTATGGGGTTCTCTCCTTTTAATTTTATATGGGTTCTAGAGATAAAACTCAGGTTGCCAGGCTTTTATACTAATTGCCTTTAAGTGCTTTTATGAGTCACCTTATCAGCCCAGTGATTTACATTTTAAGTGCTGGTCATGTGGAGGTGAATGTAGGCAGAAGCATGGGTGTTCTGCTGATTGACTCATAGGAAGAGATAATGTCACCCCAAATATTTCTGATGTGCATTGTAGCTAAATAACTGCAACCTCTTAGTTCACCGCCTCTCTACAATAAGCCGAAAGACACCGGTCATCTATCATGACATCTACATTCTCCATGCAAAATATAGCATTTAAGTGTTTCAGGAAAAACTCTCACCCTTTATAAGGTACTGGCCATCAAATACCCATTATCTTAGGCCCTAATGTCATTAAAACAGCATTTCAAAAAAATTAAACAGCTGCTTCTTACTTTGTTATAACAGAAAGTCTTTCTTTTTGGTTGACAGAAGAGAAACAAATACTTCAGGCTGAAATGATGCTTGATCTAAGCAGCCTGATTCCAAGCAACTAATCAATTGAAAACAGCCCCTAGGATAGCTCAAAAGATCAGGAGGTACTGATAATTGGGGACCGGCAGAGAGGAGCTGATGAGGCTCAGCCGCATCCAGAGTTAGCACGCCTCTGTTCCCTGGCCACAGCACTGTCTAGTGAACCCAAGGCTGCTAAGCCACACCAGCTGGACACGAACTTGACAAGAGGAGGTTCATGGATACCTACAGTTTGTAACTCCACTTAGAACGAGACTGGAAAATTTGCTCTAAGTAGAGTGCCTCCTCCTCTTTCAAATGATCCCTCCCTAAAGCCATTCAACGGAGGAGCAAAGTGAATGTGTTAAGATTAAAAGCATTCTGTACACAATCAAAGGCACAAGTCCCTATCTTCTTCTTCTCTCCTCCCTTTCTCTTTATGGTCTTTCTCTGGCCGTGAACACAATGAAGAAGAAAACAGCTTGCCCTAGTGCATCCTTTTTATAGCCTCGGCAGAGGCTGCTTGCTATTTCAGTGGATCCTAAAAAACAATGTCTTCATCATGACAAACCCGAGGGAAACTTGACAGCAACAAACAGCATCTGTTGCCACATACAGTCTGCCCAGATACTGTGCAGACACTGTTTACTTCCCAGAATCCTCTGAGACCGCTGCACCAACCAGTGGAGGTTGAATACAACCTCCTGATTATAGGAATATGCATGGTAGATAGAAAATTCTGGAAGAACATAGAGTAAATCATAGAAGCATAACTGTATTTCAAAGACCCTCCATAATGCCCCTGGGATGATTTCCTGATCAAAGCTGGTCCTGCCAGGGTGAGCTATAGAATTTCTGCAGTCACAGTTTTCTAGGCAAGAGCTTTGTAACGCCTCAGTGGTTCTTGGGGCACATTTCTTGACCCAGAACCATGATTTAACTCCAATTCTGTACTTCTGACTCCATGAATGAAGTCTCCAAAGCAATGGTTTGCATTGTTGTAACCACAACTGTATTTCTAAGTTTGGGCCCAGATTTAAAACAGTGTGATATTGAAGTTATAAAAGGCCATCAAAGCTGACAGTCAAGGAGACGAGTGCACATGCTTCGGAAGTGAAGAGAAGGTCGGGGACATTCTTTAGGAAAGCAGGCATCTTGGATAATCATGGTGGCCTCCTCCCCTTACCTTGCTCTGATAGGCTGAGATCCAAGTCTAGGGCCCAGAGCACTGCCATTCCCAGGGGAATTCTTTCTGGCTAGTGCTGGGGATATAGACGTTGTTCTTTGAGGCACCTGGAAGAAAACCGGAATTCAGAAATTTCCCATAATCCAGTGTAGGCAGACTACTGTCTGAGGAGCCTCCCCATCTCTGAAGACTGGTCAAAAGTTACAGAAGCTGCCTTGTCTGTGAAACAACTGTCTTTCATGCTTCAGTGAAATGGTGACCTCCTGAAATAAGGCCGAAGGGGGATGTGCTGCCAGAAGTCAATGGGGGACATTCCATAGCCAGTAAAGGTCATCTTAATCTTAAAAATAAAAGGCAGTTTGCACTAATGACTTTGACCTAATGAGCTATAAGAAAATGTCTCTTGTTTGGACATGAGTGGAAGCTAGGCGAAACCTCTTTGGAGTGCCCTTACTTCCTGGGAAGCTGCATTAGCTGGAAGCCATGCAGAGAAAGGCACATTTCATTTTAGATCATTTTAGAACAAAGAGATTATGAACACTAACAAAAAACTGGGGTAGTAGTCCAGGCCTTGGACAACAAATCACATACTGGGGAGCCCAGAGGATCTATGATTTTATTATTTACTTTTAAATATTTGTGTATGTGTGAGTCCATGTATATTACACATGCATGTATGCATAGCATATATGTGCTGGTTGCCCATGGAAACTGGGAGAAGGCATCAGATCTCCTAGAACCAGTGTTTCAGGTAGTTTTGAGCCAGCCAATGTGGGTGTAGGGAAATGAATCAGGGTTCTCTCAGGAGCAGAAATGTCCGACCAGTGGTGACCTCTGCACCTCATATCATTCTTAGAACATGAAAACACACATGGTTTTCCTTCTAAGCAAGTTGCTATTGTTAATTAAAACCCCAAACCCAAAATAATGTGGACTTTGTGGTTAATTAGTAAATGCTACTTACGAAACAGAATTAATATTGAAAATACAGGAAGGGTCTTCAAAATGCGTGTGTAAGAATTACAAGAGTGAGAAGTACAGCAGAAGAACATATTACTAGTTTGTGTGTAAAGCACGGAGTAGAATTCAAATGTGTCTCCTCTCACAGAGCACACAGACACCTGCTTGTGTGATCAAGTATTGTACAAAGGGAGTCCATTGTTTACAAAAATCACATGAACATTAGTGCAGAAAGTTATTTTCAATGTAAGTGTTATGCTTCATCTGTTTTGAAAAAAATTATTACAATTCCTTTTAACATAAAGTGGAATCAAGGAAGCAAAACCAAATGACCAAGTTGGTATAACACCTATTCAGATTCAGTCCTTCTGCTGATAGTTCCCACTTTTCTTTCTGTAAACAAAAACATTTGTAGAGAAGGGCTCAATAACTAACTGAAACCGGAATATTTAAGCTGACCTAACATTGCTTCCTAGCTTTATATATATA
>CM053766.1:45968853-46039488 GCA_028658305.1 Pachyuromys duprasi
TCTGTCTGTCTCCCTCTTTCTCTCTGTTAAGAGTCTTTCACTGAAACTGGCACTCACCAATTTGGCTAGACTTTTTGGCCAGGGTTCTTCTTGTTTCCATCTCCTCAGCACAAGAATTATAAGCATATGTCACCATGCCTGGCTTTTACTTGAATGCTTGGGACTTGAACTCAGATCCTTATACTTGAATGACAAACATTTTGGTGACTGAGTCATCTCCTCAGTCCCCAGACTATTTTCTGAGCCCTTGAAATCTGGTTGAGTTTTACATCATTAAATATAAGAGTAAGCAGATTTTCTTTCATTTATTTGGTTTGTCTACATTTGTTTTGACTATAAATGCAATAATCATTGAAAATATCCACTGGCCTATTTTCTAACATGAACAGCCTAGCGTGTTTGGGGTTGAGAGGTCTAACTCTGTTTTAAGACATATACTTCTCTGTCACTCATACTGAATCTCTGCCAGTTCGGGAAAACGGAGATCAGAAGTCATAAATGACTCCTCAAGACTTGGCTTAGCGAAGGGACAATGACAAGTGAGAGAAGGGAAATGCTTTCACACAATCACATTGTCCAAACTGAGAGGGAAGAAATGGTGGTGATGGCCGCAGTGACCCCAACACTCAGCAGCCCCGACATTACCTTTGGTGGAACGTCTTCTTCCTGTCGTAACCAAGAGCTTCGGTCAAACTTCTCAATGCGAGTGGGGAGAGGAGGGTTTTCCGAGGTGGGATCCGAGTTCTGGCGTGGCATCTCGACCCGGTGAGAGGTCACATTCAGAGCTTCCTGGAAGCCAGACAGGCCCTTTGTGGGTTGCTCGTGCACTGACTGGGAGGCGGTGAGGGCTGGTCCCTGGGATTTCACAGCGACCAGCTGCGGGATCTGAGCACACAGCACAGGGACAGCATTAGTGGAAGCCCACAGACTGAAGGAACAAAACGTTCTGTGTGCAAGGATGGAATCTGCCAGAGCTATCGGGCAGTGTTCTGTAAGCAGTAATTTCGCTTGGCGCAAGCCTTACTGGTTGAGGTACTCCTGCTATCAGGGCCGCCTCAGAGCACATCTCATGACCCTTCAGAATCTTCAGTTTAGAAAATACATAGGACTAACTCAGTGTTCCTGGCAACAGGTTCGGTGTTTTAGCTGGAACGGCTGAGAGGTTGGGGAGTGGAATGGAGCAGGAACAATAATTATATTTATTCAGCAGTTCCTGGATAGCAACACAGGCTATTGTATAAGCTCTCCCCGGCTCCTTCCTGTAAAGTCCTTAGCTTTGACTCTAAATCTTGAGAAAGAAGAAATGCTCTAAATGTCTTCCCTTTTGTGAACTCACTGAGTCTCACCATGGAGTCAACACAGCCAACGCCCTTATTTCAGAAATGAGCAACCCCAGGTAGAGAGAGATTAAACCACAGCCTAGATTTCACAGCTGATATTCCAGAATCTGAGCTGGAACCCAGCATCCCACCTCAGAGCCCATGCATCTGACCTCTGTCGTCTACTCTTTCCATCCCCATATGCTTCTTCTCCAGCCGTGTGTGTGTGTGTGTGTGTGTGTCCACAGATGCACATGTACGTGTGGAGGTCAGAAGTCAATTTCAGAATGTTTACCTGGTTTATAGTGTGTCTGATTCTCTCTGTCTTTCTGTCTCTGTGTCTCTGTCTATCCTTTCTTTTTGGAGAGGGGGTTGGCTTGTGTAGCTAAGGCTGGTCTGGAACACAACGTAGTCACGGTTGAGCTTTAACAACTCACAGAAATCCACCTGCCTCTGTCTTCTGAGTGCTGGGATTAAAGGCTTGGGCCACACATGGCCCTGGATTTGTTTAAAACAGGATTTCTCACTGGCTTTGAACTTGCCAATTTGACTAAGATGGCTAACCAACAGGTCCCCAGGATTCTCCTTCTCCACCTCCCCATGCTGGTATTACAAGCATGCACTACCATGTATGAATTTTGTATGTGTGTTCTAGGAACTGAAGTCTGGTCCTAATATAGGAAGCACTTTACTGAAAGGGCCATCTCCTCAGGCCCTGTATCGTCCTGATTTCTACAGGGCTGGCTGTCACTACTAAGAATACACACATTCCCTGATACTAGGATGTTTCTTGACGAGTGAGTTCAACACTTGGGCATGTGGTGCTGTTGTTCATGTAGGGGTTTTCATTTGTCCTCTTAGGTAAAACACCAAAATCCAGGGTGCACCAAAATCCCTGTACCACTGCATTGCTCACAAGCCACTCTGTTTTGTGAACATTGCAGCCTGTCCCCTAACTCTGGGTGGACACTGCACTCATCAGAGCCTGAGTCTATCTGTGGGCCTGGCCTGTAATCCAGAAATCATGGCTGGAAAAGAGGAATCTAGAGTGTTTCCTAAGCTAAACTGCTTATTCAAGCAATATCCATTTCCTACCGGCTTCATACAAAGACCTGACAACCCCCCTTTGGTCTATAATGCCTGTTGGAAATTTACAGTGACCAGCCGGAAAAGTCATGAGAGCTTTGTTCTGCTGAGTGTTTTGATTCAACCAGAACAGACATTGTAAAGTTCATACTTATACAAATATGATTAAATATATTAAATAGCATTAAAAGAGAAGACATTGCAGTATCTAGTACAAAACCCAAACTCACTTTAGAAGACCACCGCAAGCACCTCTGGAAACTGAAGCACCAGAGAATGCTTTCACAGAAGGTCTAGTTTTATTCCCTCATCATTTCAAAGGGGTGCTTCCCCACAAAGGCTCATTACAAGGTCAAAGTAGACAGTTTTTAAAAGAAGAGAAACCTTGTAAAATATCACTTCTTAAAGAGTCTGCAAGAGAGAATTATATCCAGATTAAAAAAAAAAAACTAGAGGAAAATATGTTAAGTTGGTTGGTGCTGAAAGAAATCTTGAATTTTGCTCATTACCAACAACTTAAAACACAAGAAAGCCTTGATTTTTTATCATCATTCCTTTAAGCTCCGGTTCAAACAGCAGCACATATTTCAAAGGTGACCTCAAAATGCACTGAAGAAGCCTTGCCACAGCTGGGTGCCGGGAAGAAATTTAAGATGTTTGGGTGAGAAAGGCTATATCACTTTTTCCCCCCATGGAATTTTCATATTCTGTATCACTTTGAATTCCATCTTTGAAGAACTTACCGGAAATCTTCTTTCTTAACAGTGAAATAATCTTTCCCCACCAAATATCTTTGCACATTGCTTCTCAGTCTCTAAAAGGGCACCAAAATCAACCTGGAAGGCTTTAAAAACAGACTTCCGGGCCCAACCCTGAGTTTCTGGTCAGCAAGTCTGAAGCAGACCCGGGAGAAGGTGTCTTTACCAAGTTCTCGGGCTGCTGCTGGCTCCTGGTCTGGTGAGCGTGTCTGGAGCCCCCGGCTCTGGAGGCACACATTTATTCCACCAAGCCCATTCGATTCCTCCAGTTTAGATTTCTACCCGCATTTCAAGGAAGGGAAGAATACGTGTACACAGTCTACGTCAGAGCCCTATACAGGAATTTTAATTCTTCTGGTTGTAACTACAAGAATGCCTGTCCCCATGATGACTAACTCTTAACTATTTTTGAACTTAAATTCTGAAGGGCATTGATGGCCCAACTCACCTGTAATCCCTGTCAATTTTGGAATAATTAGACTTCTGGTCCTTTGCTGACTTACCAATAAAACTGAGCTGTGGCAGGGCAAAAAGAGAAAAAAGAAAAAATGCCTGTCCCTACTCTGCACCTGGCAGCACTTGCCAGTCTTCTCCACAGGAGCACTTTACCAAGAAGGACCTTGAAGTTGACTCAAAGTCAACAGCTCTATATATTCTGGAGCCTCCCGATGCAGATCGGCTTCTGTTCTCATGAACTCTATAAAAAAGGGTCTTTGCTTCCTTGGTCGTATGCCATGCTAGACTCGTCTAAGCTTTTAATAAGCTTTCCTGGGCTCACTGGAACAAAGGGGAGATTATACCTGGGGATCAACAGGTCTGAGCATTGGGGGTGTCCGAGCAGGCTGAACCCCACTAATGCTGAAGGACTCTGATCTTGGGGGCAGGTTGGGGTCAGAGATCCTGTTGGCAACCTTGTGAGGCATGGCAGGTGAACTCTGTCGGTTGAGTCTTGATCGTTCTTCTACCTGGAAGTCAAAGGAAAAGACAGCCTCAATGGCTAGAAAATGGTGCTTTTTTTTTTCCAGTGAGAATTTTCTGAAGTAATCCACACAGCCATTTTCATGTCCCTCTATGAATTCAAAGGGCCCAAACTTGCCATATCTGTTCTGTGGCAAGATCTCTCTCTCTCTTTTTTTATTTCTTCTCTTACGTTCTCCTCATGAAAGTACTTCTAGTAAACATGCAGGACCCTTGAGGTCTTGCCCTTATGTTACCCATTAACTTGTGTTACGTCAGTTGCCTAGGCATTCCTGGCCTGCTAAGAGCTTGTCTCGCATTCCTTGAGTTAAGAGCCTGCTGATTAGTCACAAAGCCATGGGATCAGGGAGGGAGATGGGGTGCACTCCAGGTAATCAAAGGGGCTACGGAGGTATTGAGATAGCTTAGGGGAAAATAGAAACTTGCTTTGGGTTGACTCACGAGGCAGGGGGGCAAGTGCCACACAAGGCCTGGTGAGGGAGAGGTTGTACCCAGGAGCTCTGATTCTCTCTACATGCTGCTGATAGGCACGTGGGCGTCCTGGATACTGCTTAATGGCATGGCTGCCTTACGCAGACTTCCTGTATCATTTTCTTTTTCTCCTTAGGGCCCTGTCCTTTCAACTGTCTCTCTCTACAGAGAGAGAGACACTGCACCGCCCCATGCTTTCCCTTCTTGGCATGGACTCTGCTGCCTCACTCCCTCCAACTCTGCTCCTGCTTCTTCCCACACTCGGGCTCTTCCTCCTCTCCTCCACCTTCTCTCCCTTCAGCCCATTGCCATGTCTGGTTCTCCATGGCTTCTCTCAGCCTAAGGACTTCCCAGGAGAAGTTCAGAGAACTAGTGGCTCTTTATAAACAGATAAGAAGTCACTATCAGTCAGTCCATATTTATAGCAGCAAATTGACACGAAGAATGACTTTAAAGAGAAGGCTAAATTAACAAAATGGACATCAACAGACAAGATGGAAGGTGTTAACTCCAAAGGGCTAAGACTTTTGTTCTAGTTTTATCTTATACTGTCTTCTATTTCTTTACGGTCAGCATAATGGTTGTGCCTCTCAAACCTGCAGGACAATGCCACATACCATTCTCCTCATTTTCATGACTTCTTAGAGTGAGTTCTTATTGATTTACTTCTGTTGACTCAATTTTCAGGTCTGTGTGCATATTTTTATTTACTAGCTAAGGGTTTTATAATTTCTTTTTCTTTTTGCTGCCTGATTAGAAATAAAATTCAAAAGTCCTACTAGTTTTCATCTTCCTTACCCCATTTTATATTATTATTATTGTTATCATTATTTTGTTTTTCGAGATAGGGTTTCTCTGTGTAGCTTTGGCTGTCCTGGACTCCCTTTGTAGACCAGGCTGGCCTCAAACTCACAGAGATCTGCCTGCCTCTGCCTCCCTGAGCACTGGGATTACAGGCATGCACCACTGCACCTGGCTTCCTTACCCTATAAGTCTTTCTAGACACAAGCCAAATTTCCTACTTATTGTAAGTCTGTTTTAACTTCAAGCATTTAATTATGCTACATTTAGCCACAGATAGAAAGTGGCCTCCCTGCCTCTATGAGGTGTAATTTGAACCTCTCTTCCCTCACCATAGCTTCGTGAAGTATGTCCAATTTGCTTCCACTTGACTTTGGTGTTCAAATTCCATGTCCTAGAAGTTCCCCACACACCAAATTATACTAGCTACAAAGGTCAGGGCTATAAACTAGTCACTGTTTACTTTGTGAATACATAAAGCATTGTATCAGCAATAATTATTTGTCCATTGAACTAAGCAGAAGAGCAAAGCCAGCAATTGTTACCGGACCTCAAAGCCTCAGGAGGACGGCAATAGGCAAAGTAAGCCCACAGCATGCAATCCATTACTTCTAAATGGCAGAGTCCTTGAAAGAAAGGAAAGTGACTATTCCTTGACCACTGCAATTCTTTATTTCCTTCCCCACCCCTTAATTACACTACATAAACCAGTTGTGTTTGCACTCAGGAACCCTGGAGAGTAGACACAGTTCAAAGAAGTATGTAGATTCCTACACTCTGGCAACCGGATATCCCAAGCTCAGGGTGCACTAGTGGTATACAAGTGAGCACGTATTCATGTATTCAGAACCAAATGCAGTCAGGGTGAGGGATACTTGTAATGATTGTTGGTGTTAGTTTTAGTTGTCAAATACAGGGCGAAAGTGAGTGTCTATTTTCACAGGTAAATTGTGTGTTTGATTAGCTGTGGGTAGAGGATAATAAGTAACATTTTTTAATGTTTTCATGTCACACACTAGATTCTACCTTTAGCGTGTTGTGTCTTAACCTGTAAGAGTCTATGCCATGAAAAATAAATAACCACTTGTTAATATTCAGTCAATGACTTGAGATGGCTCAATGTACTGAAATTTCTTAAGTAGGAGTTCGGACAACAAAATGGTAAATCCATGAGAAGGTTGTAACAAGGAGGCAATTGGTTACGCATTCAAAAGCTTTTTGTATTTGTGTGTGTGTTCGTGTGTGTGTGCATATGTGCATGCACAGTAGCATGCATGAGTGCACATGTGTATGCTACAAAACATACTGGAGTTCAGAAGACAGCCTTGAGGAGTTAGTTCTCCCCTTCTACCACGTGCATTCCAGGGAATAAACTCAGGTTGCAAGGCCTGGAAGCAAGCATCTTTAGCTGCTGATCTATCTTGCTAGGCCTGACTATATTTTTGTCTTAAGAAAATCTTGCTTTTAACGTTTTTGAGAAGGTTGGGATACAGACATGTTTTGCACCAAAATTTCTCCTTAAGTACTGGAGGAAAGACACTGATCCAAACATTGGTAATGGCAGTTCCATTGGATGAGGAGGCGACTCCTGATACCAGGCGAAAGTCTGTTCCCTGATTGATGACAATCTGTGTCTAACAGAGCAGAAGGTAATTATGTGAGAAGAAAAGAAAGTGGCTTCTCCTAAGGGCAAAGCTAAACATAGCTAACCTAAGTCCAGATCTGCCTCCGTCTGCTCGAGGAGGGGTCTAGTAGCACAAGATCTCCTCCAACCTTCTGCTGTCAGAAAGATGGGAAGAACTGGGACACCGATGGTCCAGTGAGTAAAGTGGACCTGACCACAGGTTCCCCAGAACCCTAGTAAAGCCAGATGTGATGTCTCTGCAGTGCACATCTGGAATCTCAGTTCTTTTCTGGCCATATGAGAGGTGGAGGCAAGAGAATCCCTGGAATCTCCCATGTCAAGTGGCCTCGTTTACACAGCAGTGATTGACGCATACTGCGAGAGTCCACGAGGCAGTGCCGAAACAATAAGACTACTGCATGCAGCAGTCCTGCAAACAGAGTATCTGCTGCACGCCCATGCGAGTTAAAATGCTATTTGGGGTGCTAATGGTTGATCCAGACCATCAGATGCAATGTCAGGGCACATGAGAAAGCAAAAGGAATTTCTATCATCCAAAAGATGAGAACAAATGCTCAAATTCTGCTGCTGGACAGCACAACAGCATACCAAGGCTTCCCCAGAGTGAATCTGACTTCCATCCAGATCAAGACACAATGGTGGGATTTGAGAGGACTGGACCTGCCTCACCAGCCTTTTCATACAGAGACATTCGTGTTCCTTTCTGAAAACCAAATCCATAGCAACATCCAAGCCCAACAGAATACTAAGTCAAACGAAGAAGGAAACAGCTTGACAAGCTTCACAGGGATCAAGTGGCCCCATCACTGGGTGGAGGGCATGGCAACAGAAGGATGACTGGGGCTTGCTGGCTGCCAGCCTCGCTCCATCTTCAGAGAGAGAGAGAGAGAGAGAGAGAGAGAGCGCCTGTATTCAGGGAATAGTGGACATTTTATTCTGGCCTTCACTCATGCACGTATGTGTGCATGTACCTGAATGCTAATACACACACATGCACACACACACACACACACTGCAGAGGATAAAGCATTACATCATATTGTTGATGAAAAATTGTCAGTTTGGAATGAAGTGGACAGAGGAGTAATCTAAAAATGAATAAAAACAGTTTTTGGACACAGATTGATGGCTGTTTAGGAGACCGAGTATGTTAACCACTCAGAAAGAGAAGGCTGAGCCTGGACTTGTCCGCACACATGTATCTTAAATGATGTCAGCCTCTAGATGTGGGCCAGACTCATGGTGACCAGAGACCCTCACATCTGGAGTGCTTGATGACACAGCTGTGCTATATGTGTTCCCAGATATTAGGTTTCTTTTACTGCTAGAAGTCTGGCCAAGAAGTGGGGAAATCAGGAGGTCTACAGTACTACTTTGATATCAGTACAGATTTGCCCCTGGGAGAGCTTCTGACAGCTCAAGGACTGTGGACTAATTATGCATAGAGAGGACAGGCCAGGGAACTTAATGATGGGGGCAGAAAGACAGTAGAAAGCAGCGAAGCCAAGGCAGACAAGTTCAAGTAAGAGCTGGGCAGAAGTTGCTGTGGAGAAGTGGAAACCACACTGTGCTCTCCTCTTCCTTGGCAAGAAGGAATTTTGGGATGCTTTTCAAGGAGGTCTGCGATCTTACAGGTGTCCCTTTCCTAAACTTGCTCTAGGAGCTAGGAACATGGAAGGGCAGAAGGTGTGTACCGCAAAGAGGTGACGTAGATGTGGTACTTCATAGAGGAGTCTAGGCACTAGAAAAAATACAGTTTTATGCCTCTTATGTTTGGTGGCCCATGAAGCTAACTATGGCATTCCTTAATTCCCATAATAAACAAATAGGGGCTCATCATTGAAAATGCTGAATGGGTCATACAAATGACTTTAGATCTTATTCCCAAGTTCGGCTAGATTCTGGGAAATGAGATCTCTGGCAGTCCCACTTTAGTCTTTAAAGGGTCCTGAGGCTTCAGTTGTTCTTCCAAACTAAGCTGGCCCATCTCCCTTCCTTGAGTGATGGTCAATCCAGAGTCCCTACTTACAGTTGACACTTGCTTTGGATGATGATGGCATTAGCTCTGTAGAGGGCAGCACTTTAGCTTTGCATACAGTGTTGGGGCAGGAGCTGTGAGTCTGACTTAGGTGAGGATTTTAACCCAGCATGGCTAAGAAATGGCTAAGCAGTGGAGGAATGTGCTCTGCCAGACAGGAAGCCTGCTGCTTAATAGCACAGTGACTCTGCCTACCCAGAAGTGTAGAGATTATTAAGGAGTTATGATTAATCTTGATTGGCAACTTAATAGGACTTAGAATCATTATGGAAACAAATCTCTGAACATATCTGTGAGGGATTATCTAGATTTGGGTAATGGAGGTGGGAAGCCTGGCCCTGTATGTAGGTGGTGCTAGGCTATGAGCTGGAGTTCCAGACTGAATAAAAATGAGTTGAGCTGAGCGCAGGCATTCGTTACTCTCTGATTCCTCAGGGAGGACCCAAGGTGACAGCTGGCTCTAGCCCCCACTGCCACCCTTTCTCTGCCACAATGGACCGCATATCCTGGAGCTATAAGCCTAAATAAATCCTTCCTTTCTTAAGCTGCCATTCCTGGGCATTTCGTCACAACAATGAGAAAGAGAAAGAACTAATAGAGGGGTCAGTGGTCTATCAGGGAGCAGAGGCACAAAACTGAATTATCGGCTTAAGTAAAAGCGGCAGCAAGTCCAGACAAAGGTCAATACAGACCATGTTTATAGACTATAACAGAAAGTGACTGAACATGCTCCTTGCTCTAATCAAAATCATTTGCTCTATAGACTTAGTTCTTGGACACTTGAAACGTTACTTCCCTGTAATAGTGAAATGTCATTTACAAGAATTCAAACAGTATATAAAGGTATAAAATATTACAAAATATTATTCTTTGGCTGTTCTCTCTCATTAAGCACTGTGGTTAGGACACCATCATTTCTAGCATTTCCTATACAAACTAAGATGAGACAGAAAAAAAGAAAAGATTAAGAAAATAGCATCTTAGGTTCTGGCAATATTGTATTCTATATAATTTTAAAACATCCTAGATATGAATACCTAAAGAAGCTATTTATAATTTAGAAACAAGCCTAAACACCATTTTAGGTGTTTAGTTATGCTCACAATAATGACAGGAAGTCACCGGCAGTCACAAAGACCGATCTGAAAACCGACTGTGTCAGATGACAGTGACTTCCTGGTGGATGATTCTGTCTTGATTATTGGTTTTTGCCTCACCTGCTTGGTTATAACCCTTTTAATTCCCCTAATCCAAAGAGCTTTTAATTATATTTCATAACTAGTTCAATACAGAGTCATACTCCTACAACTCTCACCTTAGTCTAAGGGTTGAGAAAATGTAGGAAGATTCCTGTGGATGTATCTGAAATGCACATCACAGCCACAGGTCTGTGACACGCTGTGTAGCTGAGACCATAATGGAGAGGGCAGGTTTAGCAGCAATGCCCATGTCTGATAACAGCGGCCAGGGTACGGGCAGGATGTGATTCTTCCCAGAATCCTCCACGACGTAAATCACACTGTGACACCAACAGTCCTCAGGCCACATATCCAACAGGGTTCTTTGTGTGAGGGCGTTGAGAGGACAGCGTGAGTGCGCGTAGGCCACATATCCAACAGGGTTCTTTGTGTGAGGGCGTTGAGAGGACAGCGTGAGTGCGCGTAGGCCACATATCCAACAGGGTTCTTTGTGTGAGGGCGTTGAGAGGACAGCGTGAGTGCGCGTAGGCCACATATCCAACAGGGTTCTTTGTGTGAGGGCGTTGAGAGGACAGTGTGAGTGCGCGTACATGTACATGCGTGTGGAAGTCAAGGGCCAGCCTCAGCTATCACTTCACAGGTTTCTGCCATCGCCTTGTTTTTTGAGACAGTCTCTCAATGGGACCCAGGTCTCTTCAATGAGGATAGGCTAAATGGCCAGTTTCCATTACTCCATTTCCGGGATTATAAACATTTGACACCATGCCTGGCTGTTTATATGGAAGCTGGGGATTGCGCTCAAGTCCCTTTGTTTACAAGCCAAGCATTTCACCAACCAGGCCATCACCCTAGCTCCTCTAAATGGGTTCTTGTGAGGAAAACTACTTTCTGTTGTTTTCCCCTACAAAACCCCACTGTCTTCGCAAGGGTACACAAGAAAAATGCTCTGCACAGCATCAGGTACACCACCATTTCTCTGCGATGACATCACGGCTCCTCTAGAAGTAAAACGTGGCTCTCATGATGGGCTTTCTTTGAACTCTTCAGCAGCATTTGGATTCTGTGCTCCCAGAGAAGGGACTCACAGTGGACAGCCTGGCCAGTGGACACAGCAAGACTTCCTTCCTTACCTCTTTGGCCCATGCAGGCTTCTCGCTGGGACTCAGTCCCTCCTTGTAATGGTACAGCGGCTTCTTCTCCAGGGGCCTCTGCTCCTGCCGCTGATGTTGGAGGGAAACCAGGTAGTCTCTCTCTTGCTTCAGCTGTCTCTGCAGTCTTTCTGCTTGTCTCTGTTCCTCCAGCTGTTTGCGCTTATATTCCTACCCAGAGCAGGAAGAGCAAAGAAGTCATGTGACCACAGGGCACCACAACACCGCACCAAGCAGCAGCAAAGCGTACAGTGGAGGCAAAATAGAACTGAAAGCAAACAGAACTCCAAGGACAAGGGGTGCTCCCAAGGAAGCTGAGGCCTCATGTTAGTGTCCACACAAGAATATGTCAATAAAACCATGATTGCTTCAATGGCAGTCCCTGCAGAACATGGCTTGCGAAGTGACAGGACCCTGGAGAACTGCAAGGCAGATACAGGACAGTCAGACTGTCACTCCTAGGAGTCACCTAATTTGGTAAATCAGCCATTCAGACAGATGTGATTGAGTATAAAATCAAATAAACAACCAGTGCTCATGTCTAAATCATCCTGCAGGTAAAACCTGGACTACTAAAGCTATTAGGAAGCTTACGTATAAAGTTAAAAAAAAAACAGAATGCCATCGCATAAAAAATTCAGTTAAAAACTAAAAAAGCTATACCAAGAAGCCCATTTGGAAAGCCATGTAGTAATAATAATAAAAATTCTTCTAGTGAATACAGCATGAGCAAGAAGCAAACTGTTCCCATTGTAAGGGCAAGACCAAGAGCCTGCAAATGAGGAATGACTGCAGGGCTGAGCGGGCTCTGTGGCTGAGGCGCATTTGCAGTGATTGTATTCCAGCATGTCGCAAACAGCTTTAAAAATTACTCTGCAATAAACACAGTGGGTCCTGAAAGCAGTTTGAACTCATATTAAGGCTGGATTCATGCTAAAGTTTCTCAAATAGATGGAGTTAATAAAGTGTGCTAAATGGTTGAGGACTTAGTAAATTGGGTCAGGAAATTTTAGGAAGCTTCTGTGAGATTCTGAGGTCTAGGAGGTTGGAAGAAAAGACCTCACATTTTTAAGTGGCACATTAGGAGGAGGAAACACAGACATATATATGTACACACATGCGTGCACGCACTCACGCAATGCACACACGCACGCACACATGCAGTATGGACACCAAGCAGATCAGCTGGCGTGTTAACTTTCCCATTACCAGAAGTAGAGCTTGTTCATGCAGTAGCTGCTGCTGTAAGATCTCTAACTGTCTTTGCTCTTCCTCTAACTGTCGCCTGATGTATTCCTGGAGAGGCGGCAGCAGAAAGTTTGGCAGAACGGAAGGAGGAAAAGAGAGAGAAAGAACCAGTAATTGCAAAGGGACAGGAGCTTTCAAGTAAAATGCAGGAAAGAGGAGAAAAAATACCCAACACCTCACCAAACAGGAAGAGGAGGCCTTAGCAAAGCCAAGCCTTTCAACGCAGTCAAAAGCACAGCCCATTTGCCTGTCGCCGCTCACTGAGCTGGCTTGGCATCTCACTGTCTGTTTGGTTTTTAATGAAACCACTATGCTAAAGCTTGGTATTAGTCTCCTCTCTTATGAACTCCACAGAATTAACAAGGATAGGACACGTGTGCAAGGCTTGTTTACTCATGGCCATCACAATAGAACCAATCCTGTAGCTCACTGACTTGGTGTTATTTTTTATCAGTGAGAGAGAGGCCACTACCAAGGGTTCAGAGCTGGAGAGCAGAGATGGCCTGATCAACATGGCTCATCTTCAATGATGGAAGAGTGGGAACTTGGTTCAGAGCCAGGAAGTCAGAAATTCCAGGTACATCAGGAGAGGTCCTGGTTTTGGTAGGAAGGGTGGGCATTCTCAAGCTGTGCACTTGACTTTTTGAATAGGTAAAAACTGTTGCTTGAGAGAAAGCAAAAGCTATAATAGAGCGGCCTTTGGAGAGTGTGTCCCACACCCAGAGTTCCCTGGTGCTGCGGTTCCCATGGGGCCCTGCCTGAGTGGGCTTTCCACCTCCCGGTACCTGCTCATGTTCTGCGCGCCTCCTCTCCTCCTCCCGGCGCAGCTGCTCTTCATAGTGACGGCGCTGTTCCCTCTCCTGCTGCTTCCGAAGCTCCTTTTCTCTCCTTTGTTGCTGTGGGATGACAAGCAGACATCATGCTAGCAGTGGGAGCTGGTGATGTTAGCATGAGATCTGTCCAGGGACAGACATGAGCTCTCAAGGACAGATACTGGAACGCTCCAAGGCTTTTCCTGCTGGGCTGCTGGGGGCCATATTGGCAGGGAGGGTTTATTTGGGGTTATTTGGGGCTTGGCATTTGCCATGTATGTGGACTGTCACTAAGACACGAAAGTTGGAATCGTCCAACCAGGCTAGAAAAGACCAGCCATCTCTGAGGTGTCATAGACTCTTGAAATCCATCGCAATACTTATACCCTTCAGTCATTCTAATATCATGTCACACAAAGGTTCCAAGGGTTTAAGACTCAGAGAAGAAGAGTGGATATTTAAGGCCATGTGCTGAACAGAACCGACAGACTCCTACTCAGACCACATCTCTTGCTCACACCAAGCTGCTTCAGTTTGCCAGATGATTCAATTGCTGAATGCAGACTTCACTTCTTGCTCAGGTCAGACCCTATGCTGACAGAACACCATCACAATGTCATTGTCATCCTCCTCCCATACAACTGCCCTGCCCAAGAGTGTAGAGAGCAAGTCACATCTTATGTGTCTATCTTATTTAATCTTTAGAGGTAGATGTCATTAACCCAGGTTTATATGAGTATACTAAGGTAGGGGGAGAGTAATTGTTCAAAGTCAGCCATACGTTCCAGGACCTAAGCTCAACTATTATGCAGATGGAGAGATAGAAAATGTAGCAGGACATCCCCTCCCGGCCCCCCCCCAACAAATTATTCTGATTCTTTATTCCACTTTCAGAAAAGGAACTGGCGAGGAGACCTGGGAACTGAGCTAAGGAGCTGGTGCTTCTCATGTAGGGGTTGTACCATTCTCCACCTCTGGACAGTAGAAACTGTAGGGGCATGGTGAAGGGCTTTTGGGGCTGTCCTAGTAACTGGAGCCACATGACTGGTATTTGCATGAAGGGGCAGATATGCCAGGTGTCTTGCAATGCCTAGCACCACACTTAAAACAATGTGCTCTCCAGTACCACTGGCACCATCTATTTTGGGAACAGCTGTGACCTCTTGTATCAGACCCTGTACTATCATTGACTTCTTCTTCCTCAGGAGGTGCTGAGAAAGCACACCAGGGACTACCCCACACGATATTCTCAGGGCATATCAGTGCCTGGTGAGGAGGGGTGAAATGATCCAGACAGAACAGCCTACAACCACACCACATTGACAAGCCAGTTCTGCAGAAGCAGGGAAAGAGCAATCCCACTGTAGCTGTTTGCCACAGACCCTCAGAATGCCAAGAAAGCCAGAGGAAAGCCTTGTTGCTCTGGTTTTTGCCGCCATCTTCCAGACATGCTGTGTAGCAGTGACCTCAGAACCTTGGGAGAGAAACAGTCCTTTCATACTCAATGTCCATCATTTCATGACTTGACAACTACGCATCCATCTTGCACTTATACATGATGGAGACCCCCCTGCAGGGCTTTGTGCAGCCAGATGATACATTAGGACCTACCATTTTCAAAAGGCCTCCAACAGCTATGGGCAGGGGTAAGACTAGACACCAAAGAAGCAGGGTGAGGCCTTCCTACAAATGTAGGCATGAGCCAACACGGCATAGATGATGTAACAAAGACAAGCTGAGTACATCTGTCAGCCTTACTGCTGAGGCAGAAGTATAGAGGAAGAAAGGTTCTAGATTTCTAGTCACTCTAGAATGAATGGCCTGGATGTCTACTTAGGAATTACAAGCAAGCCAACCTACGACAGGGAGGTTCTGTGGACAGTGCGTATGAAAATGGGAAGACCTCTTGGCTAAGAACCATCCTGTATAGTGCAACAAGAGCAGAGAGAGAGAGACAGGGGCGTGGTGATCCCAGACAGGCAATTGTTTGTTTCACAGAAAAAAAAATAATAATTCAGAGGAACTTGAAGGGAAAACATCATCGTAGGGACTGACTGAATAATTTGGATTACAGACCCAAAGCTGAGGCATTTCCAACACTCGACTGAAGTGAATTAGCTCAATCCCAGAGAATAAAATAATTATGTGTACAGATCTGGCTCCTGGCAGGAAATAGCCCTCATTTAGCTAACATTTCAAGCTCGTTACTCTTACTGGTTTCTTTCTCGAGGAAAAAAAAATCAAGCCCTTTGAAGATGTAGCTGAATTTTATGTGGAAGAGTTGTCCATTTTTAGTCTATCTGCCAGGAATCGATACTGTTCTTTAATTACATGCCACTCGGGTTCCCACATAAGGTACACACACTATTGATTGTAACTGAAGAAGGTAGGGCTTCCCAGGTATTCTGCTGCTTCTGAGAAACACACTCAGAAGCGGCTAATAATTAATAATGATCTCACTCAGATCAGCCACTGGTCACACAGAGGCATCTGCCAGGTTCCTGCTGTGAAGTTAGAAAAATAAATTGCCTTCCCCAGCCTTCTGAGGGCACCCTGCCAACTTCCACCTGTGTGTCTCAAGGTCGATGCCTTTCCTAGAAAGATGTTTACTGTCTCTCCTTCTGGGCATGGTACTGTTGGAGGGGGACATATCAAAACATCATGAAAAAAATTCTGGCTTCAAGGAGACCCTTACAAAGCCTTTGGTGGCTCTTGCTAGAAGCAGCTTTTCGAGGACAAGGCCAAGGCTCAACTCCTGCTCAACTTCAACCTCTCACATGGGACCTGATACCTGGCAGGTGCATGTAAAAATATGTCATGCTAAGATGGTCCTGCATGAGCAGATGCTGAGACTCATAACCAAACCTTGGGTAGAGTGCAGGGAATCATATGAAAGAAGAGGGAGTTAGTAAGACCTGGAGAGGACAGGAGCTCCACAAGGACCAAATATATCTGGGCACATGGTTATTTTCTGAGACTGATTCTCCAACCAAGGACCATGTATGGATATAACCTAGAACCCCTGCTCAGATGTAGCCCATGGCAGCTCAGCATACAAGTGCGTTACCCTAGTAAGGGGAACAGGGACTCTCTCTGACATGAAATAAGTGGCTGGCTTTTTGAACAGCCTTGCCAGGCCACAGAGAAAGACAATGTAGCCAGTCAGTGCTATATAGTGAGACCGTCTCAAAAAATTTTTTTTCACTCAAGAGAATAAAAACCTTTGGGCAAAAGAAAAAAGAAAACCTAACACTATCTTCCTATAGTGTTTTGAAATTTTCTTATTAGTACTAACATACATATTATATTATGATTCATATTATTTTTGTTTTTATCAAACTTGTGATCTAGATTGATAGTTATTTGTGTGTCTCTATTTCATACTAGGTTTTATCTTTTTTAAAAAAGGATTTATTTCCTGAATTTTCATTTGTGTATGTGTTTGTGCCTGAATGAATTTATGTATGCCACACACATTCAGTGCCCTAAGGGATCAGAGAGAGTGTAGGAAGCACCTGGGGTTGGAGTTATATGCAGCTGTTAGCACACCGTTTGGATCCTAGGATTTGAATTCTGGTCCTCTGCAAGATCAGTAAGCCCTCTTAACTGTTGGGCTTTGGCCTTGTCTGTTTCTCATACATTGCATCACTACTCACATTTGTTGCATTGAAGACTTTGAGCTGAAAAATAGTACAAGGGGAATGTGCTAGTTTGTTTTAACAGTCTACTTGACACAGCCCAGAATTCAGGGACAAGATCAGGTTGGCCTGTGAGTATGCCTGTAGGCAATTGTCTTGATTGTTGATTGATGGATGAGGACCCAGCCTACTGTAGGCAGGACCGTTTCCTGGGCTAGGCTCTATAGAGTGAGGGAAGCCAGCTGACAGCAAGCAAGCAGCATGGGTTTATCTGTTTCTCTCTACTATTGTTTGTGGATGTGATGTGCCCAACTGCTTGACTTCATGCAATAATGGATAGCAAGGTGGAGTTTTAAGCCAAATAAATGCTTTTGTCCAAAGTTGCTTTTTAGTTAAGAGTATTTGTCACAGTAACAGAAAGAAAACTAGGACGGAGTAAAAGAAAACCTTGCAGAGATTGAGAAAAACCTGCCCTTCTGAGGCAGCTCTAGCAGGCTGGAAGGTCCTTCACAGCATGCACACAGGAGATTGAAAACGTTGCAAAAACCGAACAGCAACAGCAACAAAAACAGTCACCTGCAATTGGTCCTGACAGAACTCTTTGCATATTGGAGAAAAGTATGAAAGTAAAACAAGAACTACAAGCCTGGGCTGGAATGAAAGGAGAGCAGAGAACTAAAACGGTATTCTTAGATTGCACGTGAATTAAGTATAATGATTATCATGGTCCTGCCATCAAAAAGAACGTCTTCAATTGACTAGATGGCAGCTCTCAGCAGATACGTCACCCATGGGGAGTGGCCTAGTTCTCGCTTATAGTCTCTTAGAGGCACTGTCAAAGTTGAACTCCTTAAAATTAGAAATTCAGTTGGATTGTAACAGAGTCTTCATATTTTCTTTTGACCGGGGAATAAGTAAGCATGTTCTCCAGGTTAATACAATCATTGCCTTGTTTTAGTGTAGCTTAGTGGCCCTTCTTGCACCAAGGAGAGGAGTGTAATCACTACTTTTTCTATCACTGTGACAAAAATACCTGAAAAAAGCAATGTTAGGATGGAAGGGCTTATCTTAGCTTATCGTGGTGGGGGAGGCATGGAGTGAGGAACTCCAGGCAACTGCTCACGCTGAGTCAGGAAGCAGAGCGATGAAAGCTGGTATCTGGCTTCCTCTTTCCTTCCTGTTTGTCTAGTGTGGACCCCTGGCCCAGCGGATGGTATCATCCTCCTCAGCTAAACCTCTCTGTAAACATTCTTGGCCACACCTGGAGGTATGTTTCCTGGGTAGCTCTAAATCTAGTCAAGTTGCCAAGGAAGATCAGCCACAACAGGGGGCGGTTCTGATCCTCTGCTTTCATGTCTGTTTAGGACACTTCTAGGTGGACGTTGTTCTCATGTAAACTGGTTAGTCAATCTTAATGGAGAAGTATCAAAGCTACCAATCTTGGTCTTCTTGCTGGAGGTTATCGCCTTTAACCACGGTCTCACAGGTAGGCATGTAAGTAATTGCTCTTGGGCACGCTCAATACAGGACACACCTTCTCCTTTCGGATGGACAACTGCTTGTGTTTACCTCATTTCCTGGGTAGGAGGCTCAGGACCATACCAGTGGCCATATCTGTGCTCACCCAGCGTCAAGTCATGTGGGTATCCTAAGAACCAGCTGGCTCTTGCTTTCAACTCATCTTTTTAGTTCATTTTCTTATCCATTATATTTTTAGTTGTTGTATTAACCTCTGTAAACCACATTAAGTTCTCCTCTTAGAATGAAGAAAAGCTCATTCTAAGTACCGTATTTTCCATTATTTGAACTCAGGGAAATATCCACGTTTGAGAATATTTTCTAATGTATGTTATTGTTACGGGGTAGGGAGAGGAGTCGGTAAGGCTTAGAGAAGGAACATTAGATGA
The DNA here is from genome assembly GCA_028658305.1 of Pachyuromys duprasi. Lineage (NCBI taxonomy): Eukaryota > Metazoa > Chordata > Mammalia > Rodentia > Muridae > Pachyuromys > Pachyuromys duprasi. The sequence continues at coordinate 45,987,902 of CM053766.1, forward strand.
GAAATATTAAGACTAGATTCTGTAAAGCCTCCAATAAGAACCCAGCAGTATTATCTATAAATATTTGTTTAATGAATGAATCAGTGTTATAGGCTGTATTAGATACTTTCATTTAAACTTTTCACGCAGTGGCCCAATAGGTGACCTTCAAAATTTGTTTAGTCTAAGGAAAACAACAACAACGACAACAAATGATTCAGAATGAGAAGGGTGATGAAGAATTCTGGGCTGCCCTAGGAGAGTTCCTGGGTTAACGCCCGGGGGAAATGGTGTATGTGTGGGGATCCCACTGAGACTGTAAAAGCAGCTAGTGGGAGAGATATCCAACTTCTTAGGAAGTGCCTCAAACCATCCCCTCAGCTCACAGCTCTCCGATCAAAGATGGTCTGGATGAAAGGGCCACTATGACTCTTTGAATGGGCCACATATCACATATGCTCCTTACTTTAAACAGGACTGTTGACCTCATGCTTTCCAGGAGCTGTACTTGTGACACAGGCATTCACAGAGCTAGAAAGTCTGTGCTGACTTAGCATTTTCCCGAGTTTCAATTTGGGAAAGACCATTGGCAACTAACCACTGCAGAACAAGGGCACAGTGCCTTGCAAATGAACACAGAATTGGAAGTGTGTTTCTTGTGACAGGTAGAGCACAAGAATGATGAAGTAGCCAGGCACCCCTGATTTCATAACACAATAGTGTAATAGAAAGAATAAAAGAAATACTAATGCCAAATAATAGGCTCAAAGTTCTGTGAGTTTGTGCTACTGTGTGCCTCTTGGGGTATCATATACAGCTCGAAGGCTTGTTCTCATGTAGTTCTCCCCTCCCTCTGAGCCAGGTACACCCACCACTCCCATTGCACAGACAAGAAAAACACAGCATCTAGGATAGCATCTTGTTAGGGTCCACTCGTTGGTGAGTGAGTAGCCAGGGCATACCCTCTGCCTAGTCCTACCATGTGCATGTATACCAAGTGACAGATGTCTGGTTCTTTTCCTAGTTTTCTGTGTTGACCCTATCCTTTCCCCTTTCTTTACAGAAATAGTAACAAGAGCGCCCTGGGGAAGCCAGACAGGCTAGAAGTAGTCCATCCCATCTTTTCTACATTTGCCCTAATCAGTGGCCAGAAGGAAGACTCTTCAACATACAAGGGCACCTTTTGATCAGCACGCAGCCATGGCTCAGCTCCCGAGGTAGACGTGTGCAAGCTGGTCTTTATGAACAAATGGAGGAAGAAAGGCTGTAGGCTGATTTTGCCTTGAGCAAGCTTAACGAAGCAATCTAATTCTGTCTCTGTTATAAACGAGTGGTCAGTGTAACTATGTATGAGCTCCTGGTTATCTCCCAAGCCTCAGTTTCCCCAGGAACAGCTACTGGGGCTTCCCAGATACCACAAAGGGAGACAAGAATATCTCAGTGGCCTAATAGACAGGCTCTAGCTTAGCATAAAAGTCAAGTGCAGGTAAAGCCTTTCAGATTCCTGCCCTAACATTCCAAAGCGTTAGTGAGAGGCTCAGGGATTGAATGCTACAGAAACAAGTGCTTTATAAGTGAGTTTGTGGACACTACAATCACAGAGAGGACTCTGAACTGACACTGAAGTGCTAAATTACCTCCCCTGTAGAAAGGAGAACTCTTTGAGCACTTCCTGCGCTGAGGACGAAGGCATTTTAGATATTTGGCAGGATGTATTTGAATGCAGAGTTATCACATGGACTCAATCAATAACAAGATACATTTTTCAAGATTATTTGTTAAAAAAAAATAGGAATGTGCTACCTAAAGCCCATGAGTGTCTAAGGAGATGGGGCAGCAGTGATAAGTGAGCCCATCTGAAGAACTCTGTCGAAAAGGGATTCTGGCTTTCAGAGAAATGTTGGCTGAGATCACTGCCCAGGTGACGGTCTATTCAACTTGCTCACTGAAGAACACAAGAGTAGAAATGAAAACAGTTCCATTTCAACGTCACATGAACAGATGTTTCAATGAAACCAAACAAAACTACTTTGCTGCTGTAGTTCTGCTTAGGTTAAGAATAACAACAACAACAACACAAACAAACAAACAAACAAACAAAACCTAGGAAGTATAAGACACATGGCCTAGTCATAATAAAGGAGGCTCTGAGAAGACCCTGCCTGATGGAGGTCAGGTCGGTGGCCTGTGATGCCCGCTCAGGCAGGCTTTGGCTAATTCTACATGCACACCATCAAAGGCACTCTAGCTACACCAAGGGTTGGCACCTGTCTGACTCCAAACTTTTTTTTTTTAACATTAGATGCTGTAGGTATAAGATAACAGGCAGGTTCCACCATTCCTGAAAGGCACAGAGAGGGGTTTGTGTGTGGGCACAGGCACACTTCAGCAGCATCTCTGGCTGTAGCACCCATTAAACCTTCCACAGGGCTCAGAAACTGCAGACAAAGCCAGACCTCCTGCTGCAAAAACAAGCTCTCTGGTACTCACTGAGTTTCAGGGCACTCTCCCCTTTGTTGTTTGTCTGGACGTGGTCTTGTGCAGCTCAGGCTGGCCTCAGACTTGTTATGTGTACTATACTAACCTTGAACACCTGATAATTCTACTTCTTTCTCTCAAATGCTGGGATTACAGGCATGTGCCAGCATGACCGGGTATTATCAGATAGTTATAAACACTCTATGAATTAACTCAATCCCTCAAGTGATTATTATCCATTTTGTAAATGAGTAAACTGATGGATAGATAAGCGAGGTTTTGCTCAAGATGACTTAGGCAGAAAGTGGCAGGGTGGGGATTGGCAGCAAAGCTGCCATATACCCATCTTCTCCACTAAATAGCCGCTCCAAGGGCTCTGTGTGACTGATGCCCAAAGCTTACTTCTCAGACCTGACAAGATTTCTATCTTATGGCTCTTGTTTAGATCTTAGTGGGAGACAAGCCTTCATACATCCGCTTTGATAGTAATGATAGGGTTATAATTAATGATCATGGTAGTTAGTTTTAAATGTCAACTTGCCACAGCTGAGAAATCACCTGGAAGTGGAGCCTCAGCTGAGGAACTGCCTAGATCAGGTTATCGTGTTTACGGAGGATGGTCCTGATGACTGATGTGAGAAGCCCAACCCCCTGTGGGCAGCATCATTCCCTGCACAGATGGTCCTGGATTGCATAAGAAACTCCGGTGGGCAGCGGGGACGTGTTTATTATTTTTTTCTGTTATTACAGATTTGATGTGACCACTTTGAGTTTCTGCTTTTATTTATTTATTTAGTCTACAACATTACGTCATAAGACAAACAAACCCCTTTCTCCCTAAGATGCTTTTGGTAAGGTATTTTATCAGAGCAACATATATGAAACTAAGACAATGGCAGAAAGAAATATAGGTAAAAGTGTCTTTCAAAAGACAAAGCTTCGGCAGAGAAAAGTCCTATGGGTCCCTCTGGGGAAAAGAGGCTTCCCAAGGTAGTCTGGTACATTTATTTTCAGGTAGCCCTATTAAGTGAGGTGCTTCCTAGGATGCTACCTTGTCCTGGCCATGTCAGTGACTACTTATATATAGCTAACAGTAGGCAGAAAGCCAAGTGACACAAAGACAAAGAGTGCTTTCAGGAAAAAGGTACTCTAAAGTGGTGGACAGGGAAGACACATTAGTGAGACTACAACGAAAAAAGTGTTCTCTATACAAAATAAAATGAGAAATACTTGGTGACTTACTCTCTCACTATTCCAAAATACAACAAAACATTTGTACAAAAATCTTCTCTCATTTCTTGTGTTGTGCCTGTGTTTTTCACACAATTCCCACAATAATCCTTCTAAGTAAACAGAATTACGTTGAACATACATGTAAAAATAAGTGAGGTTCAGCAAGGTTAAGTGAACTGCACAAGGCCAGACCTAGGATTATAGGTCTGATTGTAGCTCCTGGCCTACAAAGATGGTGTAGTTTACTCTCACTCTTACCTACCAGATTGTTTTCCCTTACCACCACATTCTGAGTGGGTGTTGTAACAAGTGTTCATTCCAAAGCATGAGAAGGTGCTTGTATTTTGGTACATTTATTTTCATAAACTCAAGGTTTCACTGTGCACCGGAAGAAGCCCAAACGCTGGAAAATTCCTTTGACTTTGGTCAGTAACAGCAACAATTACTGCTTTGGGACTTTCTGTGTTGGTGATATGCTTGAGGTTTCTGGAAATTACCTGGTTTAATGCTCTTAATAGATGCATAAGATGCTATTGTTATCCTCAGTTTTAAACGTGTGGAAACTGAGGAAGAGGAAAGCTAAAGAATGCATTCAGGGTCACCCAGTAAAAAAGGAAGCTGGGATGTGCTCCTTGGTGGCACAAGGGGCTGGAGCCGATTTGTTTGTGTTTTGCTTTTGGGATAGGGTCTTGAAATCTACCTAGTGTAGGCTGGCCTTGAACTCAGAGGCAATCCTCCTGTGTCTGCCTCCCAACTATTGAGATTACAGGCCTCTACCATCATATCTGCTTCTTTTAGTTGGTGTTGCTGAGCTAAATATTAATCCTTCTTTTTAAAAGTTGTTTTTACATTTTTTTTTAATTTGTGTGTGTTCATCATTGTGCAATGGTGCACATGTGAAGGTTAACGGATAAATTGTGGAGGCTGGTTCTCTCCTTTTACCATATGGGTCCTAGGGAGTAACTCGGGTCACTTGGAAGCAAGCTGTTTTCCCATGGAGCCAGCACGTGGCCCAATGCACAGCGGCTCTTAAAAAGGTATACAGAGCCCCTTCTCTGCTTTGGAGAGAGAGCTGTGCCATAGCACCTCAGAGAAACTATTTAGATTCTCAGAACACCTGCTTGCCCCCGTGGCTTCTGCAAATGTAGGTCCTTGCCACATAAATGTTGAGAGATGGCCTCTTAGCCTGATGGAAGAGTGAGTGCCAAGGGCACACTCTGAGAGCAAACAAATTGGGCCAGAGAGATAGCTCAGTGAGCAAAGTGCTTACCCTTCAAGCAAGAGGACCTGGGTTGTATACCCAGAACCCACACAAAATGTCGGGTGTCAGGGGCGATGGCCTCTTACCTCTCTAGTCCCTCACCACATGCAGCAATCAAGAGAGCTGGCCCTGGAGTCACGAGAGCAGGTGAACTGGCCCTGAGCCTCTCTAGCTACAGCACTCTGGGGAACAAGTCCTGTACCTCTCCTGGGCAGCACAGTAGAGCTGGCCCTGGTGGAGGGTGCACAGGTGAACTGGCCCTAAGGGGGAGAGCCAGAGATCTGGCCCAGCCCCTCGAAGGCTGCAGCACTTGGGTGAGTGGGCCCCACACCTTGACTGGGCAGCACAGTAGAAGTGGCTGTGAGGCATGGGTGCAGGTGAGCCATACCAGAAAGCATGAGATCAAGAGAGATGACCCTGCCTCCTGCCAATGATGGTGGCATTGGGTGGCCTAACTGGAACAGTGTTGGACAGCATGCCCAGGTGATGTGGACAAGGGAGAGCTGGCACACTGACCATCTTAGTTACCACCCAGGCCCAGATCCAGGCCTCTGAATTGGCCCACCCTGGAATCTGCATCATCTGCGAATGGTTGGGATACATAAAAGGGCCTGATCCAAAGCTGAGGGATCTCCCTGACACAGGGCAACTGGGAGGAGTTCCCATGAGGATCCAAGATTGATGGTGTCACAGAAGCCAGGGATTTTGAACCAGACTGATGACGCATTGCAATGAACATTTGCAAATGAAGATGTGTGGAGAGAGGGATACACCATGGAACACACAGTGACATACTGCAGCTTGCATAACGAGGCGTTTTCTATCCTTTGGGTTGTTGTTTGTGTGTTTTTTATTTTGGGGGAGAGGTTACAAGGGTGAAGGGTGGATATGAGGGGTTAGGGAGATGAGTGGGACTGGAGTGCAGGATGCGAAACTCAAAAAGTAACAATAAAGAGTAAAAGAAAAAAAAAAGATGTGTGTCTGGCTGCATCCTTGCAAAGCCAGCAGTGGGCGGCCAAAGACAGGCATATCCCTAGGGCTTCCTGGCCAGCTAACCTAGCCTGCTTAGCAAGTGTCAGGCCAGTAAGAAAACTTATCACCAGAAAAAAAGAAGAAAAAGAATAGCACCTGAAGAATGCTACTTGAGGTTCACTTCTGACCTGTACATTCATACACACACAGGCACATGCACACACGAGCATGCGCACCTTCATATGAACATTACACATATACACGAACAATAATTTTAAAAAGTGTTCAATGCCACGTATGTTCTCCACATGTCAGAATCTTGTGACTCTTAAAGGCTCGTGATTTTGATAGTGTGAATTTTCTAGGGCTCCATGGTAAGTGCCCTTAACCTGAAGCCAATGGCAATGAGCCAGTAGCCAAGTAGAGCCAAAGTAGTAGGGATTGTGAGACCCCAGGAAGTAGGCGCCTAAGAAATGCCACTCCAAGAAAAGCAGGACCAACAGTACTCAGGAAGCAGCTCAGCAAAAGGTTTGATCCGCCCAGCAGGAGGAGGTCTTAAGTCCAAAGAGCAGAGTCAGAGTGTTCCCAAAGTCTGAGAGATTAAAGGAAACTGTGATCCTTGGCTGGGGTCAATATAAGAGCCACAGGTGACCTGGGCAGGTTGAAGGCAGGGATAGTACAGCTGCCAGAACCTGTACCCCACGGTAGCCAGAGGTCATCTCTGTACCTTCATTTCTGTCCTTAACAGGCACGCTTACCCATGCCCCACCACAGGGAAGAAGATAGCAGGTGGACTTTATACTTCTCACGTGATGGGCATCCCTTATGTGTCCTAAACTTACACACAGACTGGAAGGTACCTTCTGTCCTGATTGCTGCCCACAGAAGTCTCAAAGTCCACTGCTGAGCACCAGAGTTTGAGGCTCTGACTCACCCTTACTATCTCAGTGCACACTCACGTGGACACTGGGATCTGGGAGGCCAGCATGCAAGCTTGCTTAGCAGCCACCTCCTGTCCTCACTCCACTGTCCTCTGTGTTTTCCATTTTGTTTCCTTTTACTTTTAAACGCTACACACAGGCTGGGTGTGTTGGAACACACCTGTAATCCCAGCACTCCGGGACGTAGAGGCAGGTAGATCTCTGCGAGTTCAAGACCAGCCTGGTCTACAAATCGAGTCCAGGATGGTCAAGGTTAAAAAGAGAAACCCTGCGTCAAAAAAACCAAAAACTACACACAAAATAATGGCTTTTGTTATAGCATTTTATATACATATATCATTTGCTAATAGCTACTCCTCATTGTCCTCCTTGTTAAGTGTCATGTGCCCAGTGCTTCACAATCACTAAAAATGATCACTTAGTCAGTTGCTAAAGTGAGATAAAGAAATCTCAGGTATCTCCTACCATGGGATAGAAAAAAAAAAAGGAAAACTGAAAATAAGAACAGAACACACACCTTATGAGAGAAAATGATATACAGTATTCCATCTATAAGCAACTCCCTGCCCAGTAGTGTGGACATAGAAGTCACTCAAAAATAAAATCATTGTAAACATAGAGGATATTGTTGATGATCTGAAAATAATGTGCTAGGGTCTTATTGAGGCTGCTAGGACCCTATGTCCTCATGGGTTTAAATGAGGAAACCTGCACCATTGTAGGCCCTTTGACAAGTGATCTGAACCTGAAGCCCCTAACCTCTCGTTCTCCAGTGGGCCATCTTAAAAACCAAACTCAGGAAACTCATGAGCAAGGAGAAGGCTGGATTTGCAGAGACCCAGGACATTATCACCCTGCTCCCGTACAGTTAGGGACCCTTTCATTTGCTCCCAATTTCCCCAATATCTGAGAAATCTTAGTTTCCTATTCATCCAGAGGGTTCATTTATCTGGAAGAAGAAGGAGTGCTTGGAAATATGGATGAAGCTCCAGGAATGAGGCTTAAACAAAGATCTATAGTTCACATGGGTGAGAACCTGGTGTGGGACAGGGAATCCAAGAAACCATGGTCAGAGATGTGGTTTCCCATCTAGATGACAGCAGCGGCTGCAGCTGGGAGCAGGTCTTGCCTGCCAGCTGCAGCATGTGACCTGGGCAGGAAGGATGCACAAAGAACATGGCTCCGGGTGTCAGAAGAGAATCAAGATGCAGGGCCAGCATTTACTTACTTGGCATTTGATTACCTGCCTGTTCACTGTGGTTTAGTTAATGCTTATCTTTCACTTTAATCCTTGCCTCATTGATTTGCATGTTAACTTACTCAGTCCACAAATGTTCCCAAGGTGTCTGCTATTTGAGGCACTAGAGAAGACCAGAGGAGAAAAGAAGACTGTGTCTTCACAGAGAGCATCCTTTCCAATGGGGACCTGAGACCATATAATGTTTGAAGTTGGTCAGAATCATGTAAATAGAGACAAGCATCAGAACAGGCTAAAAGGGGAGGAATGCTTAGTAAGATGGTCAAGGAAAGAGGGGTAGGTGAAGGGAGGGATGGAAGCGTTGTCCCCATTCTGAGAGGGAGGGAAATCTTTTTTTTTTCAAAGAACATGTGTACCAGGCAGGCGGTGCCCCGCCTCCGAGGTGGCTGCCATGCCTCTGTGGTACTCACCTCCTCCAGCCTCCGCCTCTGCTCCTTCTGCTCCTCGATGCGCTTCTGGCGCTCAGCCAGTAGCTGCCGCTTGTGTTCCTCGTTCTCCCGCTGCTGTTGCTCTAGCTGTTGTCGTCGCAGGGCCTCTGAGCGCTCCTTGTTGGCCAGCTGCAGTCTCAGGAAGTCTCTTCGCAGTGTGGACTCCCCTGGTAGGTTCAGGATGGAGCTGTGAACAGGAAAGAACGTGAGGGTCCCACCTATGACGAGGGCCATTGCAACTGTGGATCCTGGGTGGAGGATGGGAGAGAGCAGTGTTGTGCTCTCCTTTCTAGATGACTACTGCTCTCCCATCCCTAAAGGAATGTCACACCCTGCTCTAGGTTTGTCCACACAACTCCCTCCCTTGTGCATGGCAAAGGTTTGCTTAAGACTTTAATGAGCGTGCAAGCCCCGAGTCCGGCAACCTTTTCTCTCCACATATAAGAGTAGCTAGCAGGAGCTGGGGATATGGCTCAGTGGTTAAAGTGCTTGCTATGTAAGCATGAGCCTGGGTACCGATCCCCAGAGCCCCCGCCCCCACCCCTCAAAGCTGGGTCCAGTCGCAAATGTGTCTGTAATACCGCATTGCTTTGGGAAGATGGGAGGTAGAGACAGGAGGATGTCAGAAGTTGGGAGGCCAGCAAGGCGTGTGTCCACAGTCATCGACAACAAGAGACTCTGTTTCCTCCAAGGTGGAAGGAAAGGACAACACCAGAGGTTGCTCTGTGACTTCTAGACACATGTGTCCTGTGTACACATGCATACAATGTAACACACAATGTAACACAACACAAACACATATACAGGCACACACACACAGAGCAGCAAAAGGGTCTTACCCTGTTCACAGGGTACACATGTACCCCTTGACAGCTTACCCTGAGTCCCAATAGGCAGAGGTCATGCTGCTCAGGGGAAGATGCAATGAGCCAGGAGGGACAAGGCTAAAGACAAGGTTGATGAAGAACCAAGATCTCGGACCACGTTTGTACAGGCCAGGGTGCCCAGGGCTCAACTCAATACACCAGTATTGAAGGGTCTGGTTCTAGGTACAAAGCATGTACTTGGGACTACATCTGAAGTAACTGGTTCCTATATTATGTCTAACATAGTATGTTTAAGCCTATGTGTGTGTGTGTGTAGAGGACATAAACTGTACTGATATCACTGGTAGTCCCAGGCTGCCAATGCTATCTATCAGGGAGATGGAAGGTGGCTCTTACAGGTTTTGATTGTTTTGTATTTTTAAACCTAGCCTCCTTAAATATTTGTGAAAGCTTCCATCTAAAATAAACTTGCTGAGCACATACTTGCTCATTTCTTCTATATTGCAGATACTGGCACAGGCTGTAGGGAGGTAGCACCAGCTAGATATTAGGTAGAAAACAGACATGGGCCTTGGAGCTCAGAGGAGGGCATTCTGAAAGGCGGCCCACGTCCTGATCTTGTCTGTTTGATCTGATGGGCTGTTGGAGAACACAGACCCCAGCTTTCCTGAATCACCCTGGCTTCTTAGCTGTCACACACCATGAGCATTCCAATCACAGATGTGGAACAGTTTCCAAAAGGAACTAGATATGAAGTAACCAAAAACACCATAGCTTGGATTGTGGAGATAGCTCACTTGGTGAGGTTGCCCCCCCAAACTCAAGTGCCAGAGTGTGATCTCCGGAGTGCACATGCAGTGCTGGGTGAAGGGGCATGCATTTACAACCCAGTGCTGGGGAGATGGAGACAGGTGGATTCCTGAGGTTCATTTGCCAGCTAGCCTGGCCTACTGTACAAGGCCCAGGTCAACGAGAGACCTTGACTCAAAAAGAAAGGTGGACATCTGAAGGACATCCGTCCCCCCCAAAGCTCCACACACATGTGTTCTGACATGAACATGCGCCCCCTTCAAATACCACACAACCAGTCCCTAATATCTTAGGCATGATCATGAGAGGCTTGTTACAGTGCCCTCCTACCTTGATCCCTTTGTGGTTAAATGGCCCTGAGGCTGCTGATAGATTTATGGCAATCTCCAAACTTCAGGTGTCAGGGGCTTTTCCTACCCATCAGTAGAATGACATTTACATTACGGTTTTGACACTCCTTCAAGGGGATTATGGGAAGAAATACCCTAAAGGAAGACTTGGTCCACAGTAATCTGAGAATAAGAAAGCCCACTCCCGCAGGAGTCTGCCATCTACCTCAGAAGGATCCCTAAGAATGTGTTTAAAACCTGTAAACCAGAACCCACTAGAAACAGAACCGAACGGCCCACTCCAAACTCTCTTCAGAGTTTTTGCTCTGCCTTGTCAAGTAACTCCTGCTAGAACCGTCTCTCTACTGAGCTCTTTCCTCTGAGTTAATGAGAATCCAGAAAACCCTGTAACAGATTAACAAATTCTCTGGAGTTACTTTCTTGTGGGCGAGACAGACAGGAAAATTATTGCAAACAACAAAATACCAAATAGTAATAGAGAAGACAAAGATGGTGGTTTGAAAGGGCAAAGAGTTTAAATCTTACAATGGCAAAGTGCCGAGATGAAGATTAGGACTGTTGTTTTAAGTGAGCTTGCTAGGAGCGCCCCTCCGAGGAGGTGAGAGCAGATGGAAGGAAGGTTCCTCCGGGCAAAGGGAAAAGCAGAGTCCTTGGTAGAAACAGGCTAGCCTTGTCCTAGAACTGCACTCTGGCCTGTCCTTCACGGGCAGAGGCTCTGAGAAGGAAGGTAGCACCGAGTAGCCAGAGACAGGCAATCGGGGCAGCATACAGACATGGGAGGTGGGTACACAAGGCTGTCGGTTCATTCAGAACTCGGGCAGCTCCTCGGCCCTCACAGTGACTGTAGTCTGTGAGCTATAGGAGAGTACATGACACCAGAATGTTTCACAGTGGAAACTTTACCCGCCAAGGACACTTTGGGGGCGAGCCTCAAAGAAGTATTTGGGAACAGAATTAATGACACTGTGGAAAGCTCTAGTGTGCAGGCTTAGGGATGACTTTTAGTTTCATTTGAGCTGCTGGCTGACAGTGGTGACAGGAACTGGAATGAGGGTTATGGGGTTGGGGGAGGGGGGTCAGCTTGCCGGCATTGACAAGTGTAACAGTTTGGTTCGGAATGTTGTTGGAATCTATATGAGATGCTGCCATAGACACGGTCAAGGGTTTTGCTGAGGCCACCTCATGGGCAGCTCGGAAGTCTATGTGAGCCTCTGCTACAACCTGCTGCCTTTGTATGGAACTCTAAAACGTCTAGGTGGCGGGGCTTGTATGCACAAGTCACATGCCGTGAGCAAAGGTGGCGAGGCTGGGGACCTAGTGTCACGTGCACATGAGGCTGTCCCTTGAATTGTAACTGACGCTGAACTAACACCAGGAGACCTCAGTTGATGCTGTGAGTGACCTGGCGACACCCCTGAGCTATTGTCTTGTGTCTAAAATGAGAAAAACATTGTCTTTTTCTAACTTTTCGAATTTTGTGAGGGCTAATGAGAACCTATTCAAAAAACACGGTACCTGGCATATAATCTTCCCCGTGATATAATGACATGTTATAATTATAGTTGGCGGCTTACCAAGTGACCCCCGACACACAGAAAGTCTTACAATTTTTAGGTTTCTCATTTCTTCAAAGAACAGTGAGAGGGCTGACAGCCTCCTGCTCTAGAGGCAGGGTGAGCGGCTTCTCTGTGAGCAGAGAATAGGGTCCTTTCCTCTAGAGGAAGGTTCACTTTGCCACTGGTTGACAGCCATTGTCCTTACTCAGCTAACACATTCTGACAAAAGAAAAGAATTCGCTGTCACTCTTTAACCTTCAGAAGTGTGACAGATAAGAGAGAAAAACTAATGGTCCCCATGAGCTCAGTCCCCACATCTTATGGTGGGTTAGCAAAAACTGAGCTTATCAGGTTTGAGTTGGCTTAACAGTGATTCTCAACCTTCCTAACGCTGTGACCCTTTAATACAGTTTCCCGTGTTGTGGTGACCCCAAGTATAAAGTTATTTCATTGCTACTTCATAACTGTAATTTTGCTACTGTCATGAATCGTAATGTAAATACCTGATACACAGAATAATGTAAATACCTGGTGAGACCCAGAGGTTGAGATAAAAATAGCTGAGTGTGGTTGCAAATGCTCGTAACCTCAGTGAAGGAAGGCAGAAAAGAAGGGTCCTCAAAGCTGGTCTAATCAGTGAGTGCTGGGCCAGCAAGAGACTTTGTTTCAAAACACAAAAATGAAGTCAACAGTACTTCCCTACTGTTGTAGACTTGTCTCAATTGCTTTGCTTTGTTTTGGCTTTTTTTTTTAACTGGCCTTTTGCTTGTATATTATGGTTTCTGATTTTCTGCTTTTATGTTTTCTGTGTGTATGTTTCTTGTGCTCTTTTCTTTTTATTCTGGTTTGTTTGTTGTTGTTGTTTGCCTGTTTGCGAGAGAGAGAGAGAGAGAAAGAGAGAGAGAGAGAGAGAGAGGGAGGGAGGTGGATGGGGAGGATCTGGAAGGAGCTGAGGGAGAGAAAAACCACGATCAAAATATAATGTATGAAAAATTCATTTTCAATAAAAATATATACGTATATAATTTTATATGACAAGATTGCACTTGATGAAGGATAACTGAGGTTGTCTTTTAACTCTTATACTGGTTAGATTTTGCCAGCCTCACACAAATTAGGGTCACCCAGGAAGAGGGAACCTCAGCTAAGAATTGCCATTATTAGACAGACCACAAGGCATGCCTGTGGGGATTAATGCCCGTAGTGGGCAGGTAGTCCTAGGCTGTATAAGAAAGCAGACTGAGCAAGCCACAGGGAGCAAGCCTGGAACCAACATTTCTCCGTGGTCTCTGCTTCAGTTCCTGCTTCTAGCTTTCTGCTTTGTGTTCCCTGTGTGACAAACTACAATTACAAGACTTGTTCTGTCACCGCGACAACACAGGGAACTGGGATAGCCTTAACATGTGTACACACATGTGCTACTCACACACACACATTCATGGATACACACAAAGGAAGGAGGGAAGGAAGGAAGGAAGGAAGGAAGGAAGGAAGGAAGGAAGGAAGGAAGGAAGGGAGAGGAAAACTTGGTGCCTAGTCTATTCCTGCATCATGGTTCCTCCAAAGAACAGGACACTCTGTATCAGTGATACAGCAACTGGTCCTTCCACTGCAACGTGAGGCTTGGATACCTTAATGGCTGGAGGGCCTGGACCCAAAATGCCCAGTAGCCTTTCTGCTTGTGCATTTCCTTCACAATTAACAGTGAATGGTCCATGGAATGCACAGAGCTACAATCCACAGAGAAATCCCAGCACCATAGGCATACCAGCCTCAAGTTACCCAGAAATACAGATGGAAAGAAAGCTGGGTTCAAAACCAAGCAGATCTCTAAATGTGGAGACGATGGTGATTAAGGATCACTGGATTTCACAAGGACGACAGGAGTGGCCTGAGAATTTCTATCAGGGTTCACCTCTAGAGTATAATTTCTTTTTCTAGAATCACCTCCTTCTGGATTGGTCTGTGTGAAATGTCAAGGCACATGGCAGGGACAGTGGCCATCTGAAAGGGCTTCTCAGAGGGACTACATAACAAGCTGAATGACTCCAATTTGAAAATGTCACTTAGCTCTCCCCAAAGTCGCAATTTTAGATACGTTCAGTGCTGCCTTAGCCAGATAATTGCTTCCTTCCCACTCTGTATCTGCATTTCCCTCCCACGTGTGAGGAAACAAGGTCATGAATACAGGCCATACATCTTGGGGGACAGGATAAAGAATATGCTGATTTCCACATTTTTTTTTTATAAAAGTCAGCCTAGGGAAAGTTTCATGCATTAATGAGTATGTATGTAGGCAAAATGTTATATCCTGGTACAACAGACCAATAAATCAAAAGAAGAGTGCATTGTGAGCAAACCCGATCCACAATGTGGGAGTTGGAAGGCCTAGTCTTCTTCATACCTGGGTTCCCCAGAGTCATTCTCTTCCTCTTCCTCCTCACTTCCACTGTATTCATACTCAGTCTCATCTGGAGAAAGACCACAGAATGTTAGTGTAGAACAGTGGTTCTTAGCCTATGGGCTCTGACCCCTTTCGGTGGGGGATGAATGACTCTTTTGCAGGGGTCACCTAACACCATTGGAAAACACAGAAATGATTCACAACAATAGCAAACTTCCAGTTACACAGTAGCAGTGAAATCACTTTATGGCTGGGGTCACCGCAACATGAGGAACTATATGAAAGGGTCGCAGCATTGGCAAGGTTGAGAACCACCTGGTGTAGAAGATGGTGCTGCTACTCACAGAACTCCCCGACACCCTTATAAACTTCCATGAGCCACATAACCAGACTCAGGCCAATGGACCACATCTGTAGCAGCAATCTCACGGGACAATGGTGCTGAAATTCTCATTGGTCATTGACACGGATGCTGCACTGTCTCCCCAGAGCGACGCATGGCTCACCAGTCTGTGGCAGTGCTGATGGGAACCAGCACACGAGAGCACACTGCACAAAAGCGTGTATAATATGTAGTACTTGACAATAACACATGCTTTCTGTATATTAACCTATACTAAGAGCTTAGAACATGTGATACGCAGGCAGCCCTGTTCTACTCAACTTCTAGTTGAAGAAAAAGAGGAGGAGGAGGAGGCAAATGTGATTGATTCACTAAAAATATTCATTTAATTCAGTAAAATAATGAGCAAGTTAATGTGCAATAAGATTGAATCTTTGTCTTAGCCATGATCAAAATACAATGAGTAAGACACATACACGAGTAAATGATTGTCATTTCTGTGGATAAAAAAAAAAGAAATGAATGTTTGGAAGCTACCTCACATGCAAGCAACTAGAGCTAGATATTTTAGATTTGTTACCTCATTTACCTATGATAATCGTCTAAAATAAGGGAGGCAGTCAGATTATAAATTAGAAATGCCTTCATATTAGTAAAAATGTCAATCTGGGACACATATTTACAATTCAACATTGAAATGTTTGAGTGGGAAAACCAGTGCCTCCCTAACACGTTACATCCTGAACAGAAACACGTACAAGGCAATGGGAAGTGAGAGCATGGAGCAGCTAGCTATCCCCCCTTGCTCAGAATGTGGGAAGTG
This sequence comes from Pachyuromys duprasi, assembly GCA_028658305.1. Taxonomy (NCBI): domain Eukaryota; kingdom Metazoa; phylum Chordata; class Mammalia; order Rodentia; family Muridae; genus Pachyuromys; species Pachyuromys duprasi. The sequence continues at coordinate 46,003,565 of CM053766.1, forward strand.
GAAGCGGCGGAGCCCTAAGGAGGTAACAAGCTGGCTCTTGGAAGGCCAGTGGCGCTTTTCCTGGCGGCATCTGGAAAAAATTGAAAAATGACAGTGCCAACAGCATGCCCACAGGTGAGGCGCAGTATTACTTGTGAGTCCTGAGAAGCTGGCTGTCTGGATGTGAGAAAAGCAAACGATGAGACCAAGCAGAGGTACAGAGTCTCCTTGATCCTCAGATGCACTGTGCTGAAGGCTTTTCTGTGAGTGAGGAGAAGCCCTTGGAGAAGCTTTGAAGCAAGGGATGATACCACAGGCCTGTCACTTCCTTACAGCTATGGGTTACTAATTACTAGCCTGAAGACTAGGACCGAAATCACAACTCTGCTATATTTCCATTAGGAGGCAATAGTCACACTGAGAAAACCAGATTGGCTAAATACCGATTTAGATATTAGACAATAACGGAAACTAGAGTGTGATGAGTTCAAGGGTGTTTTGTGAAATCACGGGTGAGCCTCCTACATTTAGATGAGCATGAACTTCTCAGCGTACTTAATTTTAAATGCTGTTTTCAATGAATGTAAAGAATATACAATAAAGTATCTGTATCTCATACCAAGATGATGCCTTCTTAAATTGGAAATACAGAGAGTTCAAAACATTATGTGGAAAGTTTACCTAATAAAGGGCATTATAGTGAAGGAAAGAAGCACACAGACATTCCAACTGCTTCCATTTTCTAAAGAAGAACTTTCACCTTGATTTTAATGTTTTACCAGAACTGGGCTTAATTGTCTTTGAACTACAGGATTAAGTTAGCAGATGTCAATATATCTTAAGGGAAAGTATCAGGTCAAAACCAGTAAAAACAAACAAACAAACAAACAAAAAATATAACGTAAAACAGCAAAAACAAAACAAACAAACACACCTCTTCAATTCTAGCAAAAGCTAGCCATGCAGAGATTTAATGGGCAGGGGAATAAGGAAAATGAGAGTGTGGAGGCTGAGGAGGTGGCTCAGCAGTTAGGAGCACCTTCCGGAGGACCAGGATCGACTCCTGGCATCCACATGGTGCCTCACAACCATCTACAACTCTAGTTCCAGGATTTCTGATGCCTTTTTTAAGCTTCTGTGGGTACCATACACACAAGAGGTACACATGCATACATGAAGGCAGAACACTCATATATATAAATAATATATATGTATATATTTATTAATGTGAGAGAGCCTGAAGATATGGCTTAGCACATAAGCACCTGTGCTGCTCTTGCAGAGGACCTGGATTTGTTTCCCAGCACCTACACTGGGCAGCTCACAACCTCCGGAAATTCCAGTTCTGGGGCACCTGAGGTCCTCTTCTAGCCTCTCCTGCATGAAGATGGTGCTCATAGACTCATTCAGTGATGGACACATCCATACACATAACAGGATAAATCAATAGATACTTTAAGAACACGAGAGATCAAACTATGTCACTCATTCAGATTGAACAAATGGAAAGAGAGCTTGTCTAATCAAATAATCCTCTTGGGAACAGACAAAAATAAGAGCTGAACTGTGATTATGGTGTATTTAAACCAAAACAGCAATCTTGATCCTTTCATTTAGACACAGCTCTTGCATGTATTCTCTCCCAAGAACCCTGTTCTTCCACACTTGAGAACGAGCATGTTGAAAGTGGCCTTCTTGTCATCATGGTGTGACAATTTCTATGTTACATTTTACTATTTGTGGCTTCCAAATTTGAAAGCAACCTAAAACACAAATTTCTCCAATTTTATCCTTGGGTTATGAGTCCTCAGAAGGTCCTTTTGAACAGTTAAAGTGACAGGTCAATAAAGAATAGAGTACGAGTAGGTATCAACGTTTAACTATGTACCAGATATATTATTAAGCATTTTACATATTTTATCTTCTTTAGATTTGCAATGATGGAAAAAAAAAGATATGACATCATCATGATTCCCCAGCCTTATTTTAGTGATGAGAAAACTGGGTGAACTTCTCATAATAGATAAATAGAATCTGAATCCAGAATCTTCCTATTTTCGAAACACAGTTACTTTATTGACTCCTTACAATAAAATACTGCTAATTAGCATTCCTTTCACACAGGCACCGTTCAGAGCAAAGGAGAGTTCCTCAGTATTTTCAAATGAAGCATCATATTACACAAAGTTAGAACTTAAAAAATGCACCCTGATTAATTATGTAAACTGGTAATTTAAAAATCTTAACTAATATTTTGGTTCCTTTCTTCATAAAATGGACACTTACATATTTCACCTGATAGTCTTGAGTGCGAACCCTGGCACATATAGTTCCATCTGGAAGTGTGTATCATATACACCGTATCTCAATACACAAAATGTGCATAAAATGCATACAGTCAATGCATGACAGAAAGCACTGAGCCCAGAATCCTAAAGCAGTCAGAACATTTAACCCACTCAGTATAACTACAGTATAGTAAGGTACCCTTTTAAAGAAGTAGGCATTTAATGGTTGTATATTTGACATACTGCTCTCAAATACCGTTTTGAACATTTCACTCCATGGCATGGTCCAAGGCCACAATAACAAAGAGAAGTTGAAAACTCAGAGAGCTATATTTGGGGGCATTAACCTACAGTTTTCCCCTTCAGATCTAGTGGCTACCACAGGACTTGTCTTCCAGCTGTTTGGGACCCCATGAACATCTTATCCCTTTTGGCTAACAACTGGACATAGATACCTCATGACTCCATTTTGGAGTCTCAGCTAACTGGACTCTACTAGAGTCTTTGAAACTGGCTTATAAGGAAGAGACCCTTTTCTTGAAGGGTCACTAACAATTCTTCCTCCCCCCTTGGTCTTCTGTTGATGTTACCTGTCAGTTCAGTCTATTTACCACCCACCTCTGAGCCTCAGCTCACACAAGTTGCTGCTGTGTTATTACAAGTCCAAAGAGGTGAAACACACACAGTGAGTCGTCTTGTGCTGTGTTGTATTGTCTGTACCTTCTATTGCTCCAGGGGAGGGGGTGCATGGAGAAAAGGGAAGCAATGAAAAGCGCATACCCACTCTAGTTTCTGGTTGCTCGATTCTCTCACTCTCAAAGGCTATCATTCTATCCCGCTTCTCACTCCCAGTGCCCCCTGCTCCCCACTGCGTATCTGTCCTTCCTAGTACTCCTTTCACACCCCAGCTCTCCCTTCCTACCTTCTGCTCAGCTGGCACCTTCACAGCTCAAAACCTGATGCCATGTTGCTAGCCTGGGAGCCTAGTGATCTTTTGTATTACTAACACTGGAAGAAAATCTTTCCTGACTTCTAAATAACCGGATTGTAAACAAGTCATGAAGCACAGAAACAGAAATGCTGAAGGCTGTCAATATGGGAAAATGCCAACTAGATGACTTCCTTAGGTTGTCTGATGCGTGTAGATGTCACTCTTGGAAACATTCATTTCAGTTAAGAGAAAACAAGTGTCACTTAATGTGCTTCATCATGGCTTTGTTTGGTGCCTAGAGGAGGAAATATTGCTCACAGGTCTAATTTTTCCATGGAGATTTGCTTTCAGGGGTGATTTCTCTCCACTCATGGCCCACCGCTGTGACCTAACAGGCAAACCTCACACACGAGAGTAATGGAGAGTAATGTGATACATGAGAAGTCTACAGTCAGCTCCAAATACATCAAGAGCCCACAGTTAACTGTCTTGTGTTTCTGTCTCTGAAAAACAAATGTGCAACTGACCTTTTTCTCCTCGCTTCTTCTTTGTTCTATCAATGTGGTCCTTCAGCTGAATGCGGACCTGTCTCTCATTAGGTTGGTCTCGTATGAATGGATGCTTCATCAATTGTTCTGTGGCTGGTCGCTGGCTGTGATTCTTTACCAAGCAGCTCTCAATAAACGACTGGAATTTTTTTGACCTGCCAAACAAAAGAGAAGAATTCACAGCAAAAAATTGACAATATAAAGGAAAAGGAAATACATTTTTTTTGAAATGTGACCTTAAAAAAGGAAAACAAAGGGGGGGTTATCTGGTGAGCATAGGGATCAGCTAATCACAATATCAGTGTCACAGTCTTTTAGCACAATCAAAGGTTGGTGGCTTTCACCACCTATGTGTGTACGGGAACATTTTCACACGGGAAGCACAACCTCACAGAAAAGACGGGAAGGGAACAAGAGGGAAACGAACTGTGTGGAAAGCAGATAGGCAGGGACCCTGAGTGAGGAAACAGGGGTCTACAGCCTCGGGAGAACAAGGCCGCAGTGGTAAGAGGGCAACTCAGGGATATCTTAGGGCTATGGGTCAACATAACTAGGGAGCGGGAATGCTACATGCCAGGAGCGCTAACGCGGGCAGCAAACAGAGGCTCGAGTGTAGTAAACGGAGAAAGGAGGTGCAAGGGGCCCTGCCACCCTCCTGTGACAAAAGAAAACATGGATCAGGCCAGCGTGTTAAACAGCAACTTCCAGGTGCTTTCCAGTCCATGAGAGAAGAAAGTTTGGGCCTTTTGGTCACTAAGGGCTTGAACATTTAACTATGATGATCTAGTCTATATACTTAACTAATCTCCCCTACCTGCTGCCCACTCCCCTCAAAAGGTCCAATTTCCTCCTAGACAAACCCCATGCTAAAGCAATCCAGAAGCAGGGAGGCCCTGGAGGTGGATACCACATCAGCAATGAGGGCCGGCCGGGGAAGGCCACAATACCCTGGAGTCACTGTGGACTTTAGCCGGGATTTATGGATGGAGCATGTGTGTTCTTGCTGAAAGTTCCAAGGGGTTATCCAAAGCCAGAAGTAATTAAGTTCACAGCTTCCCAGTGTGCTTTTTCAAGGCTGTCCACAGAGGGCTCAGTGTTTCTTCCCCAACATCTCAGTGGAACCCCTGATCCCTGGGTACTTGGCCTACTCAGAAGGGAGCCACAGTTTGCTCTCGGTTGCCCTCTTGTGGCTGCATTGTGGATCGCCAAAAGAAGGTTTTCTCAAATTCCCCATCAGAAACATTTCCCAGAAATGCACGTATTCCAGGCTCGAGGAGTGTCTTCATCACATAGAATACCATGGGCAGCACGTTTTGCAGTATGCAAGCTCAAGAGAAGGGCGGAGGAGAAGGCTCAGCAGTTAAGGTCACTAACAAATCCGACAACCTGAGTTCAATCCTGGACCTATGGGATGGTGAGCACCTGTTATCCAGGTCCCCTAGACCAGGTCCCCGGGTCTCCTGGAAGCTCAGGGACCAGCTATCATGGGGTCAGTATCAAGGCAGAAGCATCCATAGAGATCCTGCATCAACAAGGTGGAAGGAGAACCAACTCCCCACACAAGTTCTCTCTCTCTCCCTCCCTCTCACACAGAATAAATGTTTAATATATATTACACATGTATATAAAATAATGCAAGGGAGAATATATATATTCTACTCTCTGCTTCTGCCCACAAGTGGCCATTTCTTACCTTATTTCATGTCTTTCAAGTGACAAAGTATCTAAAACTATGTATGAGCTTTCAAAGTGCCATGAATAGATCTGAAAACGTAGCATCCTTAGCCACTGCCCCTCTCTGCCTCATACCAATTAGGGTTGGCTATACCACGGGCTAGAAATCAGGACGGCAGAGCTCAGCTGCTGCTTGTGACCTCCCCCAGCCCAAGCTCTGTGTCTTTCTTACTGGAAGATGTCAGCAGTATTAGGAAAAGCCCAAGCCATCGTCCTATCAAGAGCACACTCTGCTCTATGTGTTTGGTGAATGGACGGATGGATGCACACAAGGAAGTGCCTGGATACTGATGTGGTGTGGCTTTATTCAAACCTGTGATTGTGGGGAGAGACCTGGGGAGCTGAGGAGATGGTACTTGCTGGGCAGGCATGGGGACCTGAATTGGAACCTCTAGCCTGCGTGCACATAGCTAGCATGGCAGTGTGCACTTAGAATCCCTGTGCATGGGATGAAACACAGGACAGGTACGTCCTTGTAGCCAGCTGGCCAGCTGGTGGTGTGTGTAGCTGATCAGTAACTCCAGGCTCAGCAAGAGACACTGTCTCAAAACCTGAAGTAGAGAGTAGAAGGGGAAGTCACCCGACATTGAATTTGGCTTCCAAATATGTGTGCACAAATGTGCATGTGTCCCTGTCCACATACATTTACCACGCACACACAGATTCGGAGAGAGAGAGAGAGAGAGAGAGAGAGAGAGAGAGATACACAGACTGAGAGACAAAGAGAGATAGAGAGAAAGAGAGATTGATTGCAAGGAGTAGCATGATTTTTCTTTCCCAGATCAGTAAAATAAAAAAAAATAGTAAGAAAAAAAGGGGCTCATTTATTGAATAAACTAGAAACTATGACACTAACCTCAAAACAACATCAGCAAAGTCCACATAGGGCTTCTGGGTAGGAAAATCAGCATCAAAAAGATGAAAACAAAAGCAACTTAAGACAGAGGGCTATTAAATATTCACAAGGAATGAAGCAGGAGTTCTTTCACCCACTGGCGGCTAGGAAGAAGTGCTTGTTTTTTTTTTTTATTGTAAAGTGCTTCACTATTAATTAGAGGGTGATAAATAAAAGCAATCACATCCAATTTGAAGAATGAGATCCAGACCTCAATAGACTGCGCCTTCCTTTTCCTAACATTGACATCTAAAACCAAAACAACTAAAAAAGAAAGAAAGAAAGAAAGAAAGAAGGAAAGAAAAGAAAAGAAAGACTCCAGCTTTCCAGGCAGAACAGTATCTAAGCACTGTTTCTTTAAAAGAGCGCCCTTTCCAGAGCTCTGCGGGAGGGAAAGGCCTCAGGGAGAACAGTTTGGTGTCCGAAGGAGGGAGATAGGGTACGGAGCTTGCCAAAGCTGGTAATGTATCTCCATCTGTTTCATAGGCATCATTTGAAAAGAAAATGCTGCTCACCCAAAACATATCTGCAAGCCCAGTAATCCTGGCAACTTGAGAGGCTGAGGCAGAGGGATTGCCATGAGTTTGAGGCTATAGGTTATAGACTGAATTTGAGGACAACCTGCACTACACAGTGGGACCCTGTCTTCAGGCACAGGCACAGGCACACACACACACACACACACACACACACACACACACACACATACTTCCCAGGTCTTCAAAGATGTGTTCACTTACTTTCTAAGTTGGTGTGGCCAAGGGATCAATATGTTTAATTGCACATTTAATTACAAGAGAAAGTATTTCACGGAAGTTGAGTATCTATTTTACTCCGTGTTTCAAAGGGTTCAAAGTAAATTTGTGGTACTGCTGGTAACTTAGTTTTGTCTCTAAGAATGAAAAAGATAACGACTTTCAGGAGGGTTAGTGATGCAGCCTTGCCAAGAGTTGCATGGAGAGGGATTGCCCATGTTTGATGCTCACAGTCTGAAGTTCCACAGTTACCTGCTTATACACTGGAATTGGTTACACTAGCCATTGTGATCAGGAGGGGCAGATGCTTTGGGTAGGCATTATATCTTTAAAGAAAATTTTGGCCCTGAAAATCTGTGCTGGTTCTCACATCTACCCCCATTCTCTGCCTTGGGCTTCATCACTTGTGTGGCTCAGGGCAAATGACTTTCTGTGCCCATTTCACTGGCTGCAAATACAGACGTGCCCAATACCTACAACAAAACACGCTACATCAATTAAATAAGTTAATTCCTTTAAAATGCCTCCTGTGATTAGTGCTGGCATGAATGGGGACATGACCATTCTCTGATCATCACTAGACTCAAGGGAGAAAAAAGCCTTTCCTAAGGACTGCAACACAGAAATCAGACAGAGGCAGTAAGGGGTCCAGTCTTAAGGCCTCACTGGCATACATGGAGTCCGTTGCTAACCAAAATTGTGTTATATACTAGATGACTGCAAAGCATTCCTTAAGGGAATTGCTGTAGAGGTATTTGATTTGGGGAAAGTGAACAGAAGAGTTTAGTTTCCAAAGCTTCTATTCCAGTTTGGGTTTTGAATTTGATGAAGTGCATAGTCACAGTACAAACCAGCAAATTCAATGTATTTCAAATATTTTTGTAACATCTACTTTATATCATTATTTATTTTATTTAGAATGAACACACACACACAAACACACACACACATCTTTATCTTTTCTCAAAACAAGTGTCTGACAGCAGGCATGGGGCTGGGAAAATAGTGGAGGTTGATGGTAGGGTGTGCGCCAACTGGTTTTTTTTTTTTTTCTTCAACTTGATACAAGCCAGGGTCATCTGGAAAGCGCTCTCTGCAGCTGGGGAAAAAATGCCCCTCTCTATCAGATTGGCTTGCAGGCAAGACTGTGAGGGTATTTTCTTGATTAACTATTGATGTGGGAGGACCCAGCACACTGTGGACAGTGAGGTCTTGTAGCAAGACTTTTGAAGCCTATTGAGGTCAGGCAATGGATGGCAAAGTCCTGTTCTCCTCAAGAAACCCCGATAAGCCCCGGCAGAAGGCTGTAGTGAAGCCTCATTGCAATGGAGAACTCAGGGTATTAGAGATGACAGGATCAGGGGTTGTCCAATGAGGAAACTTGTAGGCATGGTGTGGAGCCATCTGAGAGAGGCTGTGTGCTGTAGGCAGAACAGGAGCGGCAAGGCTGGAGGAGACCAGGCGACACCACCAGGAGCCTTAGAAGCCCAAAATGCAACTGCAGGATTTTGTGTCTCCCATGCTATGTTTCAGACCCAATTTTTGTCCTGTCTTCCCTGCCCTGCCCATATTCCTCCCTCTTGAAGGAGAATGCCTATTTTGTGTCACTGTATATTGGACATTTATGACTTGGCTTTCAATTTTACAGGTTTCCACAATTAAGAGATGCCTTGAGAATCACAAAGGACTTTGGGTTTTTAAGCAATTCGATTTCGAACTGTTAAGATTTAGGGGACTCTCACAGTGGAACTAAATACATTTTGCATCCCGAGGCAATCACGAGCCTTTGAGGCCCAGGGGTGGGATTTGATAGTTTAAAGTGATATGTTTGAGGGTCAAGTTGACAAGGAATGGACTTGCGATGGCCAGTCTCCAACGGTATCCCTTCCCTAACCGTGAGCTACAGGAAATCCTCCTCTCTGAAGTTGCCTTTGTCAGGTATTTGGTCAGAGAAATGATAACGTGGCCATTGCATCCCATGGGGTGACACAGGCCTGTGGATGGCCAGCTTGTTCCTCCATGGAAAAGCTTAAAATACCTCCTCAGAACAGTGAAGGGAGAGGAGGAGACAGGAAGTGAAGCCCACGGCATACAACAGGCCCCCTGGGAAACTTGGCACATTACAAGCAGAAATCTGACAGGCAGCAGGCTTTGCAGCATCACTGTTGCTTCCAGGGGAGGGAACTGAGGGGGGCCCTCTCCCCAGGAGTCAGATCCAGGGAGGAGACAGGAGGACTCTCAGAAGAATAGTGAGGAAGGGCCCCCCTGTGCTCTGTCACCACATGTTCCATGGTGCCCAATGGGAGGCTGTTGCTGGGGAGAGAACACGTCTGGTACCACAGTGACCCTCTGAGAGGAAGGAGAGCAGAGGAGGCTTTGCCTCCCAGTTGCCAATAGCAACTCACACTCCCCTTGCAGGTCTGGCAACTTAGAGACTGCCATTGCTTGTGGCTTTTCTGTTCCCTGCCCCTCTCTGTGTGCCTTTCCTCTGTTTAGCCAGGGTTGCTATGTCATTACCAGCTGATTGGGACTAATTAAGCCTGCTCTGTGTGGTGGGCGTGTGCCTGTGGGTGGAAAACAGGAGGATGCCAGTCAAGGGCCTAAGCCGTAAGTCATATGAAAAGGGACAAATGACTTGTTCCTTTTCAGTTGAACAGGACAGGACTTCTGTCTAAGGGAAAAATTAGTAGGAGGTCACAAGCTGCTAGGAATTGTCTCCAATGCAAGAGGAACCAGAGATGTAAGAATATCAGGAGACCATGCCATTTCTTGCCACTTTCCAGCAAGGGAGGGGGAAGCATTGGATTTGGCACAGAAAAGTAAGACATAAAAGACCACGATACAAGCACAGATAGAAGCGGCAGGCAGCATTTGGCACAACCTGAGGACCACACTTCCAGACCCCACCTCGTTGTTCACCATCCACATTCCCAACTTGCCTTACTCTCATGCAGTAGCTCGCTTCAGAACAAGTCACCATTTTTCGGTCAGGGTAGGCTTTTTAAGAACAAAGGTTATACCACTGTACCAAAATAGAAAACCAGCATGCCCTGACATAAAGAAAAGGGGACTGAAAAAAAACACAAAGAACTACCATTACCCATGCCAGAGACATCACATGGACCATTAGCAGGTCTGTGTGGGTGCACAGGGAACCACTATCTTGAGGAACAGAAGGCAGCCAATCTAATGGGCTGACTCCAAGGAACGTGCCATGTTGTCAGGAAAACACAGCCCTGCAGTCATAAATGATGGCTCTTTCTTTTTTTCTTTCTCTCTTTCTTTCATTTCCTTTCTTTCTACACAGTATTCTGTCTGCGTGCAGAAGAGGGTACCGATCTCATTATAGATGGTTGTGAGCCACCGTGTGTTGCTGGGAATTGAACTCAAGACCTTTGGAAGAACAGCCAGTGCTCTTAACCTCTGAACCATCTCTCCAGCCCCGAATCACAGCATTTTCATGCCATTACTCAGGCTCCATTTTGGCTAATGGTTCTTTGACTTGAGCATAGGGTTGACAACTTGCTGGACAGACAACCACGAGAGCAAGATGAATGGCAGCACACAGAATGTCACCTACCAACTGGTATGAATTAAAAAAAAATCTAGCCAGAAAGCCCTAGGGATCAGAGGTAATTCATTAGAAGATCACATAGAGGCTAGGCAGAGGGCTCAGTCAGTTCAGTGCTTTTTGTGCAAGCATGAGGTCCTGAGTTCAGATCCCCAGAATTCATACAGAAAGAGAACCAGGTGTGGTAGCATGCACCTGTAATCCTTGAGCTCTGGAAACTGAGACAGAAGGATTGCTGGGGCGCACTGGACAGCCAGTCCAGACACATTGGCAAAGTCCAGGTTTAATAAAACACTCTGTCTATAAATGTAAGCTAGAAAAGCAACCATGAACAATAACCAAGGTCAACCCAAGGCCTCTGCACAGCAGCACACACATGTGCACCTACAGACACATGTTCACACGTTCACACAAAAATGAAAGACAAATTAAAAGAACGATCACAGAAAAAGACTTCAAGATCTATAAAACACTGAAGGGCGAACTCACCACTTCTTGGACTTGAGGCGGGGCGCAGGGTTCCGGGGGATGAGGAACAGGGCTCTCATGGGGTGCATGTCACAGAGGGCTGCAGGAGACCAAAAACAAGGACCAGATCCAGTCAGAGGCCAATCACACTACCATCCTGGCTGTGCAAAGTGTGTATATGCCCATAAGGCACATTGAAGCAAGGGGTCAGAGGATCTGAATGCTTTCCTTTGGCAAACAACTGACGAGCTGATGTCTAATTAGACAAATCTCACGAAGTACACACTTCAGATATTAACATTCCTAAGGACCGCACCTTTACTTCATAAGGAAAATAAGGTAAAGGGTCAACAACTAGCCATCTTTGCTGTAAGTAGCCACCCGTCACTCAAAATAAACAGCAGCAGATGACAGCTTCGACTGGGGTGGCTGAGCTTTGTTGTCGTTGTTTGGTTGTTTGTGTTTTTTTTAAACAAAAGCCTAAGCCACAATATGTGGTACCTGAACATACATCCAACATCACTGTCTTCCCCCAGGAGGCTCACTCGAACACTGTTCCCTACTACTTCCCAGTATTCGGCAAGAACACCATTCTGTTCCCCAATGTCCCTAGTAGCTTTTCAGGTTGCATGACATGCTTTGTTTGTAAATTCTCCGGCCCCAGGATGACCAGGAGATGAAGTCAGCTTATAAACATGATGTAATTGTTTATCATGAACACACTCTGTGTCCTTATTAAAATCGACACAGCTTATTAGCTTACTTTCTAACAGTGAGAATACAGTTGTTGGGTTTTCGTTTTTTTTTTTTTAAACCAAGGTTGAGAATATACACTCCCTCAATGCCAGAGGATTCTGTGGGTAGAGTTTATTTTTAGTCTTGTCTACCACTCAGGATGATAACACAGCTTTAAGACCGTGGTATCTGAATTTTCTGACTCACAAATGTCATTGTGAACAAAGGAAATTTTGTCAACAAACACTTGGAGTCAATCAAGCTGCAGACAGATTCGAGAAACTTAAAAATAAGCAAGCAGTGATGACTTAAAGGCAGAGAGTCCTAAGTCTAAGAAGGTGAAGGTTTTTTTTTTTTTTTCAGTCCTACCCTCTGAGAAATAGATGAGAAGGAGTGAAGGTGTGAGAATGCACAGGCAGGGGCATTACTGGGGCAATTTCTGTGTAAAGGGAGATAAGAGAAGGGTCCAGGAAAGGTGGGGGGTCAGGCCATTGGTACACAGTTCTAGCCCTGGGTGCCGGAGGGAAGGGGCCTAGACTGTGCTGCAATCCCAGGCAGAGTCAGCTTGGGTGTTGCTTGAATCACAGCTGCCTGCAAAGTGAATCCTGTCTTTCAGGAGAGGCTGTGTCCTGGTGTCTCTACCGAGGTTGGCACTGATGGGGAGAGGAAAGCTCAGTCAGGGAGGTCTTTGAGGTCCAGTCTCAGTTTCCCAGGCCACCACAGCAGTTGCCAGAGGTGTTCTTTGGGCCAAGTACTCAAAGTCCCAGGGCACTTGGGAAGTTGTCAAGATCGCCAGCATCTGGGACACAACTCCAGTAAGGGCAGGGATATCTAAAACTGTAAACAGTAGTATTTTCAGAAGTGGGAGCCCTCTGAGTTCAGGTATTTGCAAAAGATGCACCTGGGAATTCAGCTTTGGAGTTGGTTTTGGACATGGGAGCTGGCCTTCTTTGTGGTCGTTCTAGGTTCTGTTTGACGTAGAGTGCCTCCAGAATGAGCTACTCCCTAAGTGGGCAAAGCAAAAAGACTCCTCCAAATCTGCTCTCTTCTTTCCTAGCAAAACACAGATCCGCACACTGCTCTGAAATGGACAGATTCCTGGGTGATTTAAGCTGTCTCTGCTTTCTAAATATGCCACATCAGACCCATGCCGGGCTCAGTGTAGCAGAAGTAGGCCAACCACAGCCCTGGCAAGGAGCCCACAGGACCTGCAGAACCAGCCAGCAGCAGATTTTACCCCAGAGAAAGGAACTTACGGGGAGCACCTTCTGCCATCTCGATGGCGGTGATTCCCAAGGACCACAAGTCACTCTGCAAAACAAGAAAGCACAGATACACACATAAAACTCAATCAACAGAGGACAATTTGGTTAAACCTGGTAATTACTTCAGAACTGCCTGTGGGGGAAGTAAACCCATTGTCTGTTTACAAACCTGTTTCTCCCATCCAGCAGCAAAGCCAGAGGAGTCACGTTCACATTTCAGTGCTCACATTTTTCTAGCTGTCTGGCATATTGTATGTTTCCAATCAATGCATAAAAAATATATGAGGTTTTAAAATGTTAATTTATTACTGAGATTTATGTGTCAGTCAAACCATGTGAAATTTTGCTGTTTTCAATCTGTTTTTTTTTAAACTTGTGTTGAAGAGTGGGTTTCACGACACCATCACCGCATCTGTCTAGTACGTACTTTCCTCCTCTCTCGTTAGTCCCCTCTTCTCCTCAACAGTCCCCCTCATGTGCAGTTTTTTCTCTTTTACTGATTTTATTGAGCTGTGGCTGTTACGCAGTAAATGACACATGTACGAAGCACACCATTTGATGAGGCAGGTCACTCCTGTACCGCCGCCACCATCAGGGCAGCAAACCACCTCCAGAAGATGGCGCTCTCCCCCGTGTAGCTTCCTCTTTCTTTCCCATCCTTCCCACTCTCTAGGTGACTTACCCATCTGTTCTCTGTCACTGTAGATTGCTTTACCTCCTCCAATGTTTACAGAAAAGGAATACATCTGTTTGTTTCACTCATAAAGTGCTCGAAGGCTCTGCTTGTTGTACCATATCTTGGTGCCTCATACCTTTTCATCATTTTTTTAGTAGTATTCTACTAAGTGGATAAAATGGAGTTTGATATCTCTTGCTGGCAGATATTTGGAGTGTCTCCAGTTTGGGCTACTCTATATGAAACAGTTGCATACCTTAATGTCTAGGTCTTGGATACAAGCGTTTATGTCTTCTGAATAAATACCAATAGGTAGAACTGGCAGAACATTTAGTAGTTATTAGTCACATTCAATTGTGTTTAATGCACAACAATATGTTCCTTACTTTGATAGGATGAAGATGGGGTGTGCATGTATGTTTCAGCATGGGCAACCAAATGTTCTCTAGCTTTTTTATAAACTGCCATGGAGAAGCGGTCTTCAAGTCCTAACCTGCCTCCTTAGGTTTGGACTGATTTTCATGCTGTAATTGGAGTTTTCCAGTCCAGTTTTTCCTTCTTTACCAGAGGAATCCCCATGTCTAAGAACATGAATGTTTTCCCACACTCTATCTGGGTGTGCTCGTCTGTAAGTACGGCATGGCCGGAATCATCAAGATAAGGAGGAGACTAGTGAGGTGAGCTCTGAAGAATGCTTGCTATTCTCTCCTCTGCATGATGGGTAAGAAAACCAAATGAGTCAGGTTCAGTGACCTGCATTTGGATAGCATCATCCATCACACTCTCACATCTTAGGGATTTCATGCACATTAGTCAATGTCCTCCTTGGACCATGCTCAAATCATAGATATCAAAGTGAAGCTTCCTCACTATTCTCATCAAGCAGATGTCAGGGGCACAAGAAGGGAGGGGGGCGTGAAAAGGTGTAAAAGGAAGGGGAGCCGTGGTATACACGCTGAGTCATTCCCTGGAACTAAACCTCTCAGGAGCCTGTGAACGATTGCCCGGGCTGTTCAGTATTTGAGCAGAATTCCTTACACTTTACAAAGGGATAGCCAGGGTGACTAGGCTCTCGCCCAGGGTGCAATCACTTTAGAGTGGGCAGTGACGGAGAGAGTAAGGCACTGTGCCTCGATGCCAAGCCCCAGCAGCACAGGGAGTGTCGTTCTCTCTCTGCCCCCTTTCTGGACTTCTTCCAAAGCTCCACAGAACACTCACACCCCCAGTGTGTGTACATCCCAGGAAATGACGCTTTCTTGTGTCTCCCGGCTTGGCTAAGCGAGCGTCAGGCTCACCTGCTAGTGTTGGCACAGGAGTGCAACTCGACAAAGATAAGAACACAGCTCTCTTGTACCTGGGTTTTCAGGTTGGCAGACAAAGAGAGCTGCTTGCGAACATGATGAGAACGTCGAGTCATTCTCTGTGTGGGAGGTGTCATGCAGGAAACAGGGAAAAGAGCCTGGAAGTGGAGGTTCAGCATCAAAGGTCCCTGTGCTGTTTTGGTAACACTCCAGTGTCCTCTAGCAGGTTCCCAATAGCTTAGGAATGGAGCATTTCTGTAGCATGAATGAGGAAGTCAGGCTCTTGGCTGTTAACTGCCATGGCAGTGGTGGACCGAAATGGCCTTCAGGCTCAGTAAGCTTTGAGCTGGTGTGACAGTTCACACATTTGAAAGGAAATGATGGCCTCAACCGAGAGGGCTCCAGGCCAAGCTTTAGATGGAGATAAAATGGTCAGCACAGCCAGGCTTACTTCTGCCTCTGAGTTTCTGTTCAAACAGAAACTCAGGAAGGAGAGGTAGCAAAGAGGACAGGTTCCCCAGGGACGTGCAAGTTGCACCCCCCCCCTTCTCCTCTTCTCTAAGCAGCTTTCTTATACTGGGCCAACCACTAACGTTTTCCCATGCTAGTTCCCCACACAGTGATTACCCTCATCATGCTGTCTATCGATACCTTGCTAGTTTGCAAAATTCTGTATTTATTCTTTACACCCTTTGTGTCAATACATACACACTCAGGGTAGGAGGGGAGAGAGGAGAGAAAGAGAGAATAGGAGATAGGGAGAAAGACAGAGAGGGGGAGGGAAAAGAAGGGAGAGGGAGACACACAGGGAAAATATGAACAAGAATAAGAATACGGAGGGAGGTGATATAAGACCTTGTATCCTAGGTCTTTGTTTTGTTGGCTGAACAGTACTGGTACATAGTAGGCCCTTACTATGGACAAACTGAATGAACAAACAAGAAGGCACATGAGAGCTAGGAGCAAATGGTTGATGCTGCCTGCCATCTACACAGATCACAGAGAAGCCACGCTCCATGTGGTAAATGGAGCTGGTGTCCCACTGCCGTGGCCGTTTCGCCTTTGACTCTTGTCACAATGCCAGGTCCTCAGTACTCCTCTTTATCTTAAATTAGCAACCCATAAACAGCTGTTTCTGATTCTTACTTTGTCTGGTGACTGAAGATGTTGGAAGAACAAAGGTGCTGAGATTCAGTGAGGTTCCCATTCCTAGGTTACAAAACCAGCCTTGGCATCCTACAGGAAATGTAGGTTGGTAGAGAGGGCTTTCAAAGCAGATAGAGCCAGATTCAGTCCCAGGTTCCTAATTTAGTGACTGGCAGAATGCTGCCCAGCTTAGCTTCTCAATGGCACAGGAGGTGCCGGTGCATGCATGTTTTCAGGAACGTTGCCTAGCACAAAATCTGGTGCACAGTGGGACTCAAGCATATGGATTTTCTTCGCCTGTACTGCTGGGTTAGGGTTCCTTGGCCTGACAGTTTGGTTGTCATGGTTTCCCTCCATGCCGCTGTGGCAGATACCATTTGTTGGTTAACCTGAAGGCAATTTTGACCCCCACTCCCACTGCTACCTCCATTACAGGGTAGCCCATAGCTGCTTCTCCTAGCACCTCAGCAGTGAGTTAGATCTGTGACCGGAGCTATAGCCAACGAGACATACAGAAACAGCCCTGGGCGCTTGTGCTTTTCCCAAAATAGGGAGCTAACACAGCTGGTGTCTTGGAAACTCCTTTCAACTTCTTAGTGCCTTGAATAAAAACATGGTGTCTGGAGTTATGCCATCCATCTTGCAACCCGAGGCAATACGCCAACTGATGAATGATGCCAGAGCAGAAAGGTAGGAGGCAGGGTTTCTGAGGCTAGCCATGCTCCTCATATCAGCTCTGGACTGCATGACTCTAGATTTCTGGTGATGGAATAAGAATGCTTCCAGCCCATGATATTTGCAAATGATTGTGTGTGTGTGTGTGTATATACTCGTGCATGTTGATAGTGTATATATGTATGTGCATATATTTGTTTGTATATATATGTTTGTGTGCATGTGTTCATGTGTATGCATGCGTACATGTGTGTATGTACATGTAGTGTGTATATGTATGTACATTCACAGCAATAGTAGGAGAACACATGAAGAGGCATAGTGTGACAACAGGGAAATGGGAAGTCTCACCTGCTAGGTTTTCCTGGGACTGTACCATAAGCAGCAGGAATGGTAAGTAGAGACACCTCTCTTGGTTAGCCTTCTTGAAAACAGCAGCTTAACCCAGAGGCCCCACCTTACCACCCAAACAACCTGTGCATCCTTGTCTCATCATATGACCAAGACAGACACATGACTCTTGTTTTTTGAAGTCTTTATTTTACATTTTTGTCAGGATCATTTTGGACTGGAGTTACCCCATTTTCCAAAAAGAAATGTCTGTGTTCTTCAGTTCTTGGTCCTGTGCAGCCAAAGCTGCTTGCAAGCTCTGTTGTGTGCTGAAAAGCTATGAACATCCCTGACAGATGTTTAACCTTTAGATTCATTAGTAAATCCCAAACACACTTCAGAACTTAAAGGAGGAAATGCTCCCATTACTCCTGGCAAGATGGATGACGGGAGATGAGCAGGGAGGAGGGAAGGACACGGGAGGAGAGGAAGGCAGACATCGTTCCTTTGTGGCCACCCTATGACTCACTCTAGCAGGAGTTTGGCAATTCATTATTTCTGCGGTGCCGTGCCGCCTGGCTTGCAGCATGATTAACAGCCCATCCCTGCACACATTACAAACAGAACAGAGACAAATTCTGGTGCCTCTCAGAAGGCAGGCACAACGTACAGCTTCCGGCTGGGGCCTGGGGACAGTTGGTACACAGTACCTTGCACAAAACAAAAGAACATTCTTTCTAACTGGGCTGCCCAGTTTAGGGGGAGTGAGGCATCACTATGCTAAAACTGCCACTCTAGATGAGGAATGGCATTGCCAGAACCTAGTGTGCTCCCCTGGAGCCACAGACCTAGCTCTGACTCTGAGCTCGGACACAGCTGGTAACTTGGTGACAAGACCAAGCCAGCAACAGCCTGAAGACCATTCCCTCAACTGCTGTGTGAAGAGAATGCATAGCTTGCAGGGCTGATATACACATTCGACATGTTCATACGTTCTTAGTGCCTAACATGGCACAGTGCACATAGCAGGCATTTAACAAATAAGGTGCAGATGGACTCTGGGATCAGTTATTATCAACTGGCAGCTTAGTCACTATACCCGGGCTAGATAAGCGGGCAATGAGCTGCACAGCCCAGGGGCATAAGACAGGCCTGGCAGAGACAGGGTGCCGAGAGGAAACCGGCAGGGCATGCCTGTCTTCCTGCATTTTTGTTACCTCCCTCTGTGGAGCGCCTACTGGCAGAATGTGATCAGATGTCAGATGGATAAACAGAAATGGGGATGGCCCACGTGTCCCAAAGCAGGACGTCATGGTGGTCTAGACAGACAGACAATGGCTTTATAATAGTTCTACGGTGCTTCACAGATACAGTCTGTGAAAAAAGTCTTCCATCTAGACATGTACTTGTGGCTTGTCTATTCTTTTTGAAATATTTCAATTGGGAAAAAGAAATCATATGCACATATGTGGTCCTTACAGAGACTGACTTAATCTAGTGGTAGGAACTTTAGAGAAGCAGGTTCTAGTTCAAGAGGAGGAAACTAGAGATAAGCAACACAGAAAGCTGGGTTGTATGGTATTAAATTGCTGGTTTCCTTAGGTCAAAAATGGCCACAAAAATCAGATTTTCATGAGATATGTGAACAAAAAGCTGTCCTATAGTGCTTCTTGCCACATGTCAGATACTAACTGGTATCTCTATAACTATTAACCCACTTTGTGGTATTACAACATTGTAATATGTAACTGATTATTCACATTATATACAGGCCCAGAAAAGTTAAATAGCTCCCCAGAAGCCACAGTAAGAATAAGAGGCATGGTCAGTTTCATACTTGTTTTGTCTGAGTTCAAACTCCTCAAAACCCTCATTCACTTTTCTTACTTACATGCTAAATGGAACTAAGGGAAGGGTCAGTGAGGTTGTCCAGGAAGCTGCCGTTATTGATAAAGTCATTTCATAGAGGGGGAAAAAAAGGAAAAACAGATACCTCCTACCCTCCCTCCCTACACTTGATGTCTGTCATAGAGGAAACTGTCGGGAGATTTCCCATCCGTAGCATCAGCACTGTATCTGAAGGAAGTAGACCAGCTGGGACTGTGGAGGCGGTCCCACCTGCTGGCGCTACACGGTGTCTGTATTGTCATCTTCTGTCTGTGTAGATTCAGAAGGACCCATATTTGGAGCTCAGTATACAGGAACTAGGACATGTCTGTAAGCAGAACCACCACACGTGGTGTCAACCTACACATTGTGTTCTCGGTGGCACCTGCCCTCAGTGAGTCTCCCACTAGGCAGCTGCTTGCCTCATCTTCAGTTGACCCCCCCTGTTCAAAGGAACATTTCGGAACCTGCCTGCCTAAAGTCTGTCCAGGGATACTGGAATAGCTGAGTGACTTCTTTGCAGCCGGAGGAAATACCTCCACCCGCAGATCTGCCTCTTCTGCGGGACAAGTCTGTTAATACAGGATAGGTGAATGACACAGTGTGTCAGCAAAGGTCAGGCCCAAAGGCAGAACACACTAGACATGGGGTGTGGGCAACAAGGCATTTTCTTGGACTTCTATTACTTCACTAGCTTAGTTATACAAGCAATTTCTATTGATACAAAAACATCAAAGCAGGACAGAAAAAAAATAAGATCTAAGAATCAGTCATCCAAGTTTTCAGCACACCAATACTTTCCAGGCTATTTGCAGATTGCCTACCACCACTGTGTCTGTGCATGTGCAAGTGTGTGCATGTACATGTGTGTGTGCATGTGTGTGCTGTGCATGTACGTGTGTGTATTTGTGTTTCTACATCAGCTGAGTGGGAGTAAAACTATATTAAGAGAAAGATGCTTTGGTACTCACCTTTGGGTACCAAACACACATGGTACTCTAATGCTTCATTACTCAAGTTGTACATAGTTTTCCAGTGGATAACTGGAATCTGGTTTTTATTCAACCAGATTCCAATAGATGTAGCCTTGGCCACAGAGAAGTTTCTCTAGTGGGTATCTCTGTTAAGGCAATACTTAGGACTACAAAATACCTGTCAGATTCTAGACTACTGAAATACAATTCACAGTAAGTTTTAAAAATACCATCTTAAACAGCCTAGGAATTTTGAACAGTTTTATTAATTTCAAATCTTTTGAATGCTTATTATTAAATAGGAAAGCTTTCATTATTGCCCTGCATACTTATCAGGGAAATGAAACCTTTCCTTCTGCTTGAAGTGTTTTGACAGAATTTCTGAAAACAAGAAAGGAAGGGCTCCCAGGGGAAAGCCAGCACACCAGGCAAATGCAATGCAGGCTCCCTCCTAGGCAGAGAGTTTCCCCTGCACCCAGCAGACTCCACACAAAAGCAGACTGCAGTGAAAACTGCATCTCTTCAGAGACCTTTCCCACAGAGGTCCTCAGGATAGTCAACTACTTTCACTTTCAAAAGAAACTTCTGGGACTGAAGAGATAGCTCAGTCATTATGAGCATGCATTGCTCTTGTAGAGACCCTAAATTCAGTTCCTAGCATCCACCCAACCACCTATAACCCTAGCTCAGAAAGATCTGATACACTTTTCTGGCCTCTCAAAGCCTCTGCAATCATGTGCACATGCCCAAACACAGACCTGCATACATAGCATTAAAAATAAAATTTTGAAAAGGGAATTGGAAAAAAAAATAAATTTCTAGCAGTCTTTAAAAGCATCTCAGAAATAAGTCAAATAGTTGTCAATCAATAAATGAAAAATGATAAATCACATAACCAAACGAAACTATGGTCTTCCACATTTCATTTTCACTTTAAAGCCAGAGATGTCTTGGTGAAGTTTACAGAATCCAATACTATTCAAAGTATGTTTTATCCAATCAACACCATCTGGAAATGGTGGGAGCATACATTTAATCTCTGTGAAAGCCCAGCATGTTCAGGCCATGGCTCAGGCTGACTCCTGTTGACTCAAATGGACTGTCCCCTACACAGACCAAATCCTTTAGCTTTATAGGTCTCCAGTGAATGCTCCACTAGGAAACGGTTTATGCAGAGAGACCTCAGCTAATCACACACACACACACACACACACACACACACACACACACACGGAGTGGGGGAGGTTGAGTAACTACACAGAGTGGCTGAATAGAGAGTTTCAAGTCAACTTGGTGTCAAGCAGTCCCCTGATGACTGACCACATTCCTGGGCACATTGAGCTAAAAACAAGGTAAGATGCATTAACAGAGGTTTTAAAGATGACCATCTTCTTTGGTTCAGAGTAAAATTATGGAGTGGCCAAAATAATCTTCTGTGACTGCTCAGCCTTCTGTTCTTCTTCTCCCTTTTCATCCACACTTTGGACAAGCTGCTTTTCCCCATGACAGGTGAACAGTGAAGTTCACAGCCTCAGCACGGAGTTTTCTTCCTTGTGAACAACTTATGTGCATAACTCTCTTGATAAACAAGTTCTCACTATACTTTAAAAGACTGACACAGTTGAGCCTGTTTTCTCTGTGAGGATTTTTTAATTCACAAATTCTTTTAAAAGTATTCTCTCCGCATTGGTACTACATCATTTCTAAATAGTAGTTATTAGCAATAGTCTGGAAAAAGATGCCCAAGATTTGAACTCAATTCGAAGCTTGGGGTTGGTCAAAAGGAAATGTTATTTTAGTTACTCTCCTGGAAACAAGTCAGCCACAAAGGTCTTGTCTATTCTACAGAACACATACACTGCACATAAATACAGCCCACCACGATACTTAAAAGATTAAGACACGGATGGAAATCTAGATGCTCTGCTCCTTCCTGTCATAAATTGTCTTATTTTAAAATTTAGATTCATTTATTTGATGTGCATGGATATTTTGCTGCACGTCGTGTCTGTGCATCACTACTCATGTGCATGGTGCCCTTGGGGGTCAGAAAAGGACATTAGATCCCTTGGAATTGGAGTTAGAAATTGGTTGTGATCCATGACATGGGTGCTGGAATTTGAACCCTTAGGACCTCTACAAAAGCAACAAGTGCTCTTAACCCCTGAGCCATCCTTCCAGCTCCTTCCTGGTATATTTTGAAGTGGTTCAAATGTATCTATGGCATAGATGTAGACTAGTATCACTTGTTAAATACAACCACAGTTTGAAGAGTTGCTTACAGCCAATTAAAATATGGATATCTAGTCTGGGATATATATTTTGTAGTGGATCCTCTGGCGGATTTGCAAATGGAATTATTTAAATGTGCTGATCATTAGCAGTTTAAATAAATGACATTTATTTTGGCAGGGGATTAATTTTTAACATAGCAGCTGCTCTTAGACAGATTGCTGTCAGGTCATTAGAGGGACTAACTTTGAAGGAAGGGGGAATTATTATGTTTTCAAGACCGTCAAGCCTGCATTTCCCTAAAGAGGTGAATAATTTCATCAATGCTCTGAGACACCGGGTCTCAAAGACTGCAGTGTTTGTATCGCCATCACCTGATTTCAATAGTAACTAAATCTGGAGAAGTAAGTGGACCTTAAAAGAGAAATTCTTCAAATATACTCTTTGTTTGGGAAATACGAGATTTATATAGAAGTGAGGCAAACACTGTACAAGACCAGACTGCAATAAAAAAGAGCCCTGCAGGTTCTTTTCCTAGAGAGGCCCTTAGGACTCTTACTTTAATTTTTTTTAACGTAGCCATTTTCAAAGGCAAACCAGACAAATCAAATAATAACCAAACTGTATACAAAGTGACGCAACAAATCCACACAAGGCTCTTCCCCGCAGGGTGGGGAAAGTGATTGCAGAGCTATGAATGGAGTTGGGAGAGGCATGTTCAAGTTAAAGTTCAGAGACTATCATCAACTGGGTAAGCACGGGTGAAAACCTGGCCTAAAACTGAACTCTCCCTTTGTAGAATTTTGAGTCCCTGAAGTTCCAAACCAAACCCAGGTAGTATCTCCTTTTGCCCACATGGTGTCTCTCAGTGTGTTGCCTGAGCACTCTGCGCATGCGCCAGCTCTCGACAGCTTCATTTTCTCTTAACAGGGATTTATGCAAAAAGCATCGTCATCAGACACCGTAGCTCTCAAGGGGCTCTGTGACTCATGTTAGAGCATTGGCTAGAGGGACTGAATAATAGGAGGACTGCCAGGAAAAGCTTAAGGTTTGAACTCAGCTGTGCACTTAAAATGACAAGGGACACACCGAACTTCTGTTAGATGCCATGTCACTCTAGGGGAAAGCCAAGCTATATCCCTACAGAGAGGAAACTTCAAAGTGTCTACAGGGAGCCCTGTGGAAATGAGGCTGACGCCTTGTCACTACAAAAAGGTGTCCCTAATATTTATATTTTGGTTTGACATAGAATATTATGAGAACATTAGAGAATATTAACTCAGGAGGTAGAAGAAATAGGTCCATCAGTATGTGCTGCGTCCTGGTTGCGTAAGGGCAAGGAGTTCCTGTGTGCTATTGCACAGTATCTAAGCATGTTTACAATAGTTCAAAAAGATAGAGGGAATGATATTCAAGCTTTTATGAGTATGCACATGTGTGAAGGTGGGTGTATGCTTGCACCTACATGGGGAGGACAGAGGTCAGCCTTGGTTGTTATATCTCAGGAGCCTGGAGTTTTGAGACAGGGTTAGTCACTGGCTTAGAATTTGCCAGGTAAGCTAGGCCTGCTGTCCAGAGCTGCCATCACCAGTCTGCATCTCCATGGCTGGCTTTTTATGTGGCTTCTGGAAGACTGACTTGGGGGTCCTGATGCTCATCAGGCAGGCACTTTACCAACTTAGCTGTCACTTCTAGCTTTCTGAAACTTTTTACCTTAAAAAATGTAATACTTTAACAGATCAATATATTTATCCCAATTTAAATATTGTACATGTGCACATATATTAAAGTAGTTCATGAAACTCTTCAATATCTACAGTTGGAATATTTTTATGTGTCAGTAAAAAAAAATACTTAGTAGAGGAAAAGGGTAAAAATAAGAATATATACTTTACCAAAACTAAACTATAATGAAAGACATAACCTAATCTATTTCTCAAAAAAGGCTGGACACGTTGGCCCATGTCTGTCATTCCAGCACTCTGGGAGGCAGAGATAGAGGCAGAGGCAGAGGCAGGCAGATCTCTGTGAATTTGAGTTCATCCTAGTTTACAAAGCAAGTCCAGGAACAAGAAACCCTGTCTCAAAAAAACCAAAACAAACAAACTAACTAACAAAAGAATAAGATGGAAGAGTGCATTGACAAGCACAGGAAATAATTTCAATATTATTTTGTAAATGGTCAATCAAATATGATGAGTGAATTCATTAAAACAATTCTTACTTGAGTGTCTTACGATCCTAGATCCAAGTAATGCTTTTCAAGTCCCCCTTTATGTTACATAAATAACAAACACAAATGTCTGTGAGAATTATTCCCTGCAGAATTGAGGACAAGGGGCCAGACATGGCTTTCACAGCACAACAAAGAAGTCATACCTTGAAATCATATGTAGCATCCGGGTTCTCATCACAGGCAATGACTTCTGGTGCCATCCAATAGGGGGTCCCAATGAATGTGTTCCTCCTACCCACTGTTCGGTCAAGCTGGGCACTCACTCCAAAGTCCACTAATGAGGAGAAGACAAGTAAGTTAAAACCTAATGTTTGTTGTGAGGCTAAAATTACTGTGCATGCCTCATGTGGTAAAATGGATCTATAACAGAAAAGTTATGATTTTATCCTAATTTATTTTGTCAACAAGACACAGTAGATAAAGAGGAACCTCAGCTGAGAGAACATCTCCACTGTTTGGACATTCCCTCAATTTCTGTTCTATATTTGTCCTGTACATCATGTAGGCAGGGTAAATTTTGGGTTGAGTTTTTTAACAAAATTATTTATTACAATTTATTCACTTTGTATCCCTTCTGCAGCTCCCTCCCTCATCTCCTCCCAGTCCCACCTCCCTCTTTTCCTCCTATGCCCTTTCCCTAGTCCCCTGATAGGGGAGGTCCTCCTCCGCTTCTATCCTGACCCTAGCCTACCAGGTCTCATCAAGGCTGGCTGCGTCATCTTCCTCTGTGGCCTGGCAAGGCTGCACATCCCAGAGGGAGGCGATCAAAGAGCCAGCCACTGAGTTCATGTCAGAGACAGCCTCTGTAGCCCTTACTGGGGAACCCACTTGGAAACTAAGCAGCCTATGGGCTTCCTTTGAACAGGGAGTCTAGGTCCTCTCCATGTTTGGTCCTTAGTTGGAGTATTAGTCTCTGTAGGCCCCCTGAGCCCAGGTATTTTGGCTCTGTTGTTCTTGTGGAGTTCCTGTCCCCTCCAGGTTTTTCTATTTCCCTCTTCTTCCTTAATGATAGGACAGTGAGACCACTAAGGAGAGCTTTGCCATTGATATGGAGAAGAGAGTGTCTGACTTTAGAGCTTTGGGTGACTCTAGCAGGATATAATCAGGATGCACTGGCTAAAAGCCAGGATCTGAGGACACTGAAGTGTAGCATCTGATCTAGAGAACATGGACGAGAAAGACACAAATCTTGGAGCTGACTTTCACCACTGAAACTCATGCCAAACAGGCTAGATATATGACAGGAAATGCCCATGTCCACAGAACTACCTAATTTTAGTAGTATTGGGGTTAGCGGTATCCATTTGGTTCCATGTGGTTTTTCACTGTCTCAGTCCTGATATGAAAAAAACTGCATAGGTACAATACAGGCCCTATTTGCACCTTAAGATTTGTCAACCAGTGATACTAAAGAGGAGTACGGGTCTTTTCTGAGACTGATATTACAACCAAGGACCATGCATGGAGATAACCTAGAAGCCTTGCATAGATGTAGCCCATGGCAGCTCAGTCTCCTATTGGGTTCCCTAGCAAGGGGAACAGGGGCCATCTCTGACATGAACTCTGGCTGGCTCTTTGATCACCTCCCCCTGATGGGGGTGGCAGCCTTGCCAGGCCACAGAGGAGGATAATGCAGTCAGTCCTGATGAGACCTGATAGGCTAGGATAGAAGGCCTCCCCCCCTATCAGTGTACTAGGGGAGGGGCATGGGAGGAGAAGGGGGAGGAAGAACAGGATTGGGAGGGCATGAGGGAAGGGACTACAGCTAGGATACAAAGTGAATAAATTGCAATAAATAAAAAATAAAGGAAAGGACAGGTGAGCCTAGCACAGTGGTGCATGCCTGTAGTCCTAGCACTCAGGCAGGCAGAGGCAGTGTGGTCTCTGTGGGTTTGAGGCCAGCCCAGGTCGAGGTTTTCATGGGTGGGCTGATGTTCCTCTTTCCTCCACTAGTATCCTGTCCACTTAGAGGGTATCCTCTTTAGTAGATTGCCTATATACAAGTCTGTAGGGCATTTTCTTGACAGATAGACCTATCCCATTGTAGGTGGACCCATCCCTGGGGCAGGTGATCATGGGAAAGATAATAAAGCAAACTAAGCACAGTACAGAGTGAGCCAGTAAGCAGCACTCCTCCATGGCTTCTGCTTCCTCCAGGTTCCTGCCTTGAGTCCTTGCCCTGCCTTCGCTCAGTGAGCGAGCGTGACCTGAGAGTTGTAAGATGAAATAAACCCTTCCTTTAACCTGAGTTCCTCTTGGTCATGGTGTCTTACTACAGCAATAGAAATTTAATTCGGATAGATTGTAACCACGATCTATGCACGTTTTCTGAGCCAGTAAAGCCCTTAAGATCGTGTCATTGTCACTGTCATCCGTCCTCAGAACATTTTCATCTTCCACCAGTGAGATTCTATACCACTGAGCAAAAACAACCTTTACCTCACACTTTACCCAGTCATCCTCCTGCCTCTGTATCTGGACACTGACTACTCCTATAAATGAGCAGAATCACACAAAATGAATCTTATTTCATGTAACACAATGTCCTCAAAGTTCACTCAGCTTGAAACGTATAATACAGTTTTCTTCCTTTTAAATGCTGAATAATTTTCCATTAAATTTCCGTTTCTCCACTTTGTTTATATTTTCTTCTAGTGATGGCATGCTGGTTCCTTCTACCATTTCTCTACCATGAATACATTCTTTTAAATTGCATGACTAAGTAGATACGCCAGTGAGGAAATCACAAATTGCTGAATTTGATTATCCCAAGGCTCTATTGAGACCAACAAAGTAGGGGTTTGATAAAAGATAAGACTATGTTTGCATGAGAATACCTCTTGAGAGAGTTGGCATACATTATCCTCCTAACAAGTGCTTGTTAAACAGTATCAGGAAGTCCTCTGAAGATAGACCATCAAGTCTTTATACATGCATCTATTTAGCCTTCACGATGTATGCTCCTATTTTTAAAAGGAAATATTCATGTGATGAACACTTGGCTCCAAATGCTAATAGAATGAGAATATATATGTTTTTTTTTGTTTGTTTGTTTTGTTTTTTTGAGACAGGATTTCTCTAAGTAGCCTTGGCTGCCATGGACTCGCTTTGTAGATCAGGCTTGCCTCGAACTCACAGAGATCTGCCTGCCTCTGCCACTTGAATGCCAGGACTAAAGGCGTGTACCACCACACCCAGTGAAATTATATATCTTAACAAAAGGGAAGGGTAAATGCTCAAATCTCTCTGAAAATAAACAATTCTATTGACAGCAGATCCTTTCTAGACAATAAAATGAGAGCATTCCCAGGTTTTCTGTGAAAGGGCTCTATAATAGTTTTAACTCTCAACCTGGCTCAGTCTAGAATCACCTTGGAAAGAGTTTGTCTGGATGGAAGACCCAGTTCACTGTGAGTGTCTCCATTCTCTGGATTTGGGTCCTGAGCTGTCTCAAAGTGGAGAAAATAAGGACATGTGTGTCCACTCTCTCTGTTCCAGGCTATGAATGTGACTCAGTGTGTCAAGTTCTTGTTGCCTAAACTTTTCCTCAGTGAACTGTGATCTGGAAATGTGAGCTAAGGCAGACCCTCCTGTGAGTTGCTTTTTTTAAAAAAAAATTCTTTTTCTTTTTCTTTTCTTTTTTCTTCTTTTGGTCAGAACACATTAACAGAAGCAACTAGAACAGGCTCTGATGCATTTGCCAAAGAAAAGGATTTTCTTACCACCAACTCTGGTGGGATGAAGTGGGTTGATCAGGGTGTACCTGAAATGGACTATTGAGAATCTCCTTTGTACAGGAGCCAGGGGATATTTAAATATAATTCAGTAATTTTAACTAAGTATAACACAGTAAATTTAAGTATAACTCAAGCCTATGGGAAGTTAGCAGGACTTCATTATTCGAAATACTTTCAAATGTAAATTTTTTGATGAGACAAAAGATGAAACCCAAACACCTTAGGGCCATCGGTACTTCATCATTTCAGAAGTGATGCAAACAGTCTGTGATGAGTACGAGGTGATGTCAAGGCCTGCGACTTCTAATCATTACAGTGGGAAAAAATCTACACAGTGCTCAAGTGTAGGCTTCTAATCCTCACACAAGTCATTTTTTCAGAATGGCTTGGGAAAATACCTTTCAAATAGACAAAGAAAACACCTTCCTTTCACCTCTGGGGAAATGCCCCCCTCATCCACCATGACAGATTTAATGAATGTTGTAAAAGGATGCCGACACCCATAGACTCCCGCAGTGCCGTGGCTCATGGGATGTGGCGCATACCTAGCTTAACTTCAGCGTTTTCAGTCAGCAAGACGTTCTGCCCCTTAATATCTCGATGAATCACTTTGTGCTGATGCAGGTGACTCAGGCCCTGGTGGAATGGAGCAGTGAGAGAGTTAACAGGACATAAACAAAGACACGAACACACTTTCGAGTGCTAACAAGCACACTCAAACTCAACTCATCAAACGATACTTACAGTGTATTCTCCTTTTCATATTCCCATGTTGCTGAGCTAAACTTCAGGCCACTATCAGGACCAAGTGAAATACACCCATGGTGTTATGCTGAGTAAAACACATTAGATCTGACCTCAGTAGAGCAAACTGCACACACAATGGTATGGTTGCATTCCTACCGGCTTGAATTTCAGTTAACACAGTAACGTGGGCTAATCTGTAATGGACACACTTAAGAGTTTGTATAGAAAACTAAGCTGGTCTTTGCCAAGTGTCACTTTTGAAAAGGTATTTGAATATAAAAGTTATCTTCAATTGTACAATTTTAATTAAACCTAATGAAATATGGTTCAGGCTAGTCAAGGGCTTTTCCCCTTGGCCTTATCCAGTGTGGTCTGCATTAAAAAAGAAAAATGGGCTGAGGAGATAGCTCAGTCAAGTGTTTGATTTTTAGCGTGTGGACCTGAGTTAGGTATCATGCTAAGAGAGGCTAGGCATGATGGCATAGCTTACAGCCTTCGGGCAGGAGAGGCAGAGCATTCCTGGGGTGGGGGTGGGGCTCGCCAGTCATTAATTTAACGTTCTAGCAAAGCAGTTGATTTCCAGGTCAGTGAGAGACCCTGTCTCTAAAAAGCACTGAAGTAACTGAGGGATGACAGTTGAAGTGCCTTAGCATCTCCACACGGATACAAACATGCACACACATGCACACAACAAGGAAGTAATTTCTGCTTCCCTAGTGGGTACTTATCATGTCACTTCTGTAACTGATCATTTTGAGACTCTATGTTGATTTGGTGACACCGAGCACTCAGTGCCATCCACATCCGCCTGTGGGTCTCTCCAGAAATTACTCTGATTTTCACTTTTGTTGTGGTAGTATGAGTTCTATGAGGTACAGATTTATTATATGGAAATCATTTTTTTCAGATAAATTATAAGTTAAAATCATCTAAAATCAGTCCTAAAGCAAAATACATTGGGATAGTACTTAAGAAGTTAATGCTACCAAGCATCTAAGTGTTATTTCATTATTTATGATTTTCTGTTCTTTCAATTGTTCTCCACAAATAACACAACATTATATGGAAGTTATACAGACATGCATACACATGTACTCACATGGCTGTGCACACACAAACACATACAATGTAACTTTTCTTGTTGAAGAAACAGTCTGAGGGTATGTGAGGGACAGTGAGAGACACTTTTGGTATCACATTGTTTTTTTTTTTTTTTAAATACGGTCAATTTGGCTCTTATAGGTAGTGATCGGCTTTAAATGCCTTCCTTTCTAACACATAAATGCAAGCACTTGTGGGACTGAAGGCCACTTTATCCTGAACCAAAGTGTGGTGAACGGTATAGCAGAACATACATGAAAGAAAGCTCATGCAGCACACAGTGGCTCATCTCTAAAAATTCTTGTGACAAGGCACCGCTATACCAGATGCTGGTCTCATTTGGAAGAAAGTTTTGGAAGGAGGAAGAAAAATACCATTTTCATAAATTGAAGGAGTCTAGGGTGAATATCTGTGCTGATATTTGCCCTGAGAACAAATAGCTGGTCCCCTGTTGGATCTTGTAGACAGGCAAAAATGAGCACGTGGGCATGGGGGCAGGACACAGAACTGCTCCTGGAGGCCTCATAGGTACTTGGGGCCCATTTGGTGGCCTCAAGTACTACAGGTTTGATGCTTTTTCTGAGCAGCAGAGAGAAATGCACATTGAGTAAATGATAGATTAACCCTTGGAGAGAACTGTCAGCTAACACGGAAATCAGTAGCCTTGGCTTCCTTCTTCTCCAGTTTTGTTTTCATTTCAGAAATCATTTCTGTTTACCATAAGCTAGAGATTGTATACATTATCTTTTCCCATACTAGCTCTACTGTCAATCTGGGAGATGGTTCAGTCAGTAAAGTGCATGCTGAACATCCTGGAGACCTGAGTTTGGGTCTCTAATACCTATTTATATAAACAGCAACAATAAAAAGCTCAACACAGCAGGGGCTGAGACAGGCAGATCTCAAGATTGTTGGCTAGCCAGTCTAGGAAATTGGTGAGCACCAGATTTAGGGAGAGCCTGACTCTAAAGATAATGTGGGGCTGGCAAGAAGGCTTAAAGTGTATAAGCCTGAGGACTTAAGTTTGATCCCCTGTGTCCCTGCGACAGTGGATGAAAAGCCTTGACTCCATAAACTTGTATGTCATGACTCCTGCATACATGTCATGACACACATGCCCTCCCCACATCATATATTCACACAGATAAGGTGGTGACTGAGAAACACATTGGAAATGATCAACCTCCAGTTTCCAGATGCATGTGCACGTGCGCGCACACACACACACACACAACAAAGCAAAACAACAAAACTATTAGCACCTGAAAACAGGTACGGTGATGTGTGTCTATCACCTCACCACTCAAGAGTTTGAGGCAGAAAAGTTAGAATTTCTTGGGTATCCTCAACTATATAGTAAATTAAAAGTCAGCTGGGGATACCTGAAACCCTATCTTAGACAGACAGACAGGTAGATAGATTGATTTAGTGTTTTCTATCTCTGCCATTTGTATTTATTGGAGTAAAATATTTGACAGCGTCAAGTAGGAGCTAACTTCACGTTGTCACGTTGAAAGTCAATATGGACAGTGAGTAAAAGCACCCCACAGTAGCCCCTTCTTTGTCGTGTACCACTATTTATATGACATGGATCTATTCAGGGACTCTTGATTCTACGTTCTTGGCCCTTGTCTAGTCTTGTTATTTAGCAACCTTAAATACATTTTGATAGTTGAGACATAAACGCTGTACCTTTATTCTTCTGTAAGATGGCTTTGGTTATTTTGGCCATTTTTATGTCCATGAAATTTCTAAAAACTAGCTTGTGCACGGTATACTTAGAGAAGTTTTGATTAGAAGTTCAAGCAACCATAGATTAAATCATAGAGAAGTGACATCTCTATAATCCTGAGAATTCTGACTGCACAGCTATATGTGCCATCATTTACTAAGGTTTTCTTCCATTTGTCTCAGTACAGCCACAAGGAAGGACATCACTCACCTTCTTCTGTGGGTTCACCTATGAATATCTGACTTGTTTACTGCATAGCCAATGCTAGATTTAAGCTTGGTTTCCTCCTTGTCTCCTGCTTACTCTGGTTTTCATTTAATGACTACACATCATCATTAAATATCTTCCTTTCTCAATGTTCACTCACCCACAGGACACACTGGACACAGGAAATGCAATTTTAACTTCTGCTTTCTTATATTAAGAAGTCAGAACTGATAAATGAATAATGACTATTGGGCAGATGTAGTAGAATTGCCCAGTAGATACATAATAGCCTCCATATTAGTAGCAAAAGAAAATTAAACTAGTCTGAGTGACTTAGTTTGCCTAGTTGCCATCTTCCTGAATGGAGTCGAGCAAACACAGCTCTGTTGGTTTACTGCCTGATTGTGATATTTGCATGGTAAAGTAAACAAATAGGCATAACCATCATCATTTAAGCAGCTAAGCCCCAGATTTCTAAGATACAAACACTTAAACTAGTCTTTCTGTACAGACATGAGTAAAGTCAATTTATGTAGTTAGCAGGTGTTACAACATTAGACACCATGAAAATAGACACTTTGAATGGCTAACCAGCACATCTCTTAATCTATTCCCCACAAACTAAAGTCAGATTTCTAATAAAAACATCATCAAAAAAGTGTTTTGCTGTGGAAATCATGTAATTTCAACTTTCCACATAAAGTTATACATGACCTTGATCATCTAGAATGGTCCTTGGTATATCAATGCTGTCCTCCCTCCAAACCACAGTTACAATGATCACTGTTAGAATAAACCATCCATCAATATCTGTATCTACATATACATATAATATCTATCTATACTCTACCTATCTCTATCTACCTATCTCTCTTTCTTCAATTCTTCCTTTCTTTTTTCTTTCTTTCTTATCTTCCTATCTATCTACCTATCACATATCTGTCGTTCTATGTACCTATTATCTATAATCTATCACATATCTATTTGTATATCATCTGTTATTCTATCTATGATCTTTCCATCATCTATCATCTGTCTGTCTTTTTTCTTTCTAGCTATCATCTAGCATCTATCAATCTTTCTACTTATCATCTATATATTATCTACCTCTCAATCAGTTTATCTACCTATATACCTATCTATCTATTCATCTATTATCATATATTATATCTATCTATCTATTTATCTATCTATCTTTGAATTCACAATCTTCTTGCCTCAGCATTCCAAATGCTGGGATTACAAATGTGTACCACGTGCCTAGCTCATAAAATAAATATATTTCTACAGAACTTACAAATTTCACTATAAGACTGAACAGTGTCTCTCAAGACATACCATATTTCCTGGAAGAACTGAAATGCCAGCAGTGCCCACTTGCTACCTACCCGTAAGATCTCCCTGCAGATGTATGCAATCCACTCTTCTTTTAATGTGTTGCCTTTCGTGTTCTTGATCAGGTCAGTGACAGAGCCAGCACCACAGAACTCCATCACCAACTGGCAAAGAAAGGAAACAGCATTTGTTATAATCATGTGTTACAGGGTATTTGATTACACTGTGAACCTTGAGATTGTGTTGTTTCCTGAAAAACCTTTTTCTAGTTGTGGTATGGCTCAACCGTAACACACACCTTTAATTCAAGAGCTTTCTTATTTAATAGGATTGCATAAAGTCAATCATAGGTTAAGAGGCAGAGTAAGCAAACAGTTGACAGGGAATGAACATAAGAAAACACCATAAAGAGTAAGAGGAAGTCAGGAGGACTAATAGAGAGATGCACAGGAAGTACAAGGGAGGGACATTCTGTTTGAAGGTTTTGTGACCTGGACACAGAGGAATTTAGACAAGAATCTACTGCCCCACCACATGATAAAACTGAAGAAGGATGGCCAAAAGTTGTTAGAAAACCAACCTTAATTTATACAGTTAGTAAACAATACCTACCAGAGACAATAGGCACCCCAAGGTAATGAAGAAATTAGAATCCTATAAACATATTATATTTGAGAACTAAGGAATGAATAATTTCATATGGTATGCATTCACTCTGTGTGAAGCAGATATTAAATTCATGTGTAAATCAGAACAGAAGTATCCCCCAAGACTGGAACAATTTGGCAACAGCAATATTGCAAGCTGGTCCTCAGTTACAATGGAGATTCAGCCAATGTGCTCTTTACAGCTTGGAATCCTATTGACTTCTTTATTACCTAAGTCATGACTGCTGATAGTAATTGACTTTAAAGATTGCTTTTTCACAAGCCCTTTGCATGTGCATGGTAAGGAAAGGTTTGCTTTTTCAGTACCTACCTATAATATTAGTTATCCAATAGAGAGATATCATGGGAAAGTCTTACCACAAGGCATTTAAACAGTCCTAACTTGTGCCAATAATACTTTGTACAACAACCATTAGAAATAATTCATGAACAGTTTCCTCAATCAATAATTTACCATCATATGGGTGATATCTTACTGGTTGATTCAGATGCAGATACCTTAGGGGGAAAATGTTGAAATAAAGAGACAATGAAGCAAAAGACGATGAAGTAAAGAAGAATTTGCCTTGCTGGGCATTATAAATTGCTCCTGAAAAATGCAAAGGGGAGATTTTATCTGCTATATAAGATAGGTTTACAGAAAATTCAACCACACAAAGTACAAATCAGGAGAGATATATTATAAATTGATAATGATTTTCAAAAATTGCTGGGAGATAGTAACTGGCTAAAGCCCAAAATTGGATTAATAACTTAAGAGCTAAGTAATTTATTTCAAACCCTACAAGGTAATAATGACTTAAATAGTCCAAGAAAATTATCAAGTGAAGCTGAGAAAAAATTGGTTCTGGTAGAAAACAAATTTCAGGATGTACATGTGGACTGCTTGGGTGGGTCCAAAGCTGTATTGTATTTTGGTTATTTTGTCTTCTATTCATTCTCTTACAGAAATTCTTATGTAGAAAAGATATGTAGAAAAGATTTCTAAATTGATTCTGAAAGGAAAAGTGAGAACTTATCAATTAGCAGGAATAGGTTGAACAGAAATTGTGGTACCCTTTTACTAATATTGAATTGCCTCATTATGGGCAGAAAATGAACTTTCAGTAATTTTTTTGGAGGGGAGGATGGAGAGATAACAAATATCCCTAAAGCAAGAGACTTCAGTTTATAAAAAGAACTAATTGGATTCTTCCTTGAACACTAAAAGGGACATCAATTTTTGGACCCCCTACATTTTTTACTGCTGCAAATAAATCAGGAAAGGCAGGTTATAAATCAGGAAAAAAATAAATAACATGGTTCAAAGCCCTTGTGATTTTGTTAAAAAATCAGAGCCATAGGCCATTCTTGTGGTATTATTAGATTTTCCTGAATCTCTTAATATAGTTACTGACTCTCAGTATGCAGAGTTATTTAACATATTGAAATCCCTGAATTTATTCTGGATGATTCAGAAATAACTTTTCTATTTATTCACAACAAGTGATAAGAAATAGAAACCATCCATTGCATATAACACTTATCTGATCCCATAACTGTCTACCAGGCCCTCTAGCACAGGTAATAATGAAATTGATCAACTATTAATAGGAAATGTGCTAGAAGCAGCAGAATTTCATAAGAAACATCATGTTAACACCAAAGGTATGGAAAAAGATTTTTCTATCTCTTGGCAACAAGCCAAAGAAATTATAAGGAAATGTCCTACTTGTTCAATGTATAACCAAACTCCATTACTTCCAGGAAGTAATGTAAAAGGTACCCCCCC
>CM053766.1:46039988-46062596 GCA_028658305.1 Pachyuromys duprasi
ACAGTGATTTAAGTTTAAAAACTGTGTGCAAAAAGCAGGCTGAAATTCAAAGTGAATGTCCTTTGTGATCTAAAAATATATACACTTAATCCTTGAAATTATACATAAAGAGAAGGTGGACTATAGGTATATTTATCCATACATACCGAGGTATATTTAGTTTCAAATTTTCAAAAAAGTATTTTTAATTTCAATTAAAAAATAATAGTTGGTGAAGATCTTTTCCCAGTCCATAAGCTGTCATTTTGTTCTGATGATAGTGTCCTTTCCTTTACAAAAGCTTTTCAGTTTCATGAGGTCCCATTTATTGATTGTTGATCTTAGAGCCTGTGCTGTTGGTGTTCTGTTCAGGAAGTTGTCTCCTGTGCCAATGAGTTCAAGGCTTTCCCCACTTTTTCTTCTAACAGATTTAGTGTATCTGGATTTATGTTGTGGTCTTTGATTCACTTGGACTTTAAATTTGTGCAGGGTGATAAATATAGGTCTCTTTTCATTTTTCTACATGGAGACATCCAGTTAGACCAGCACCATTTGTTGAAGATGCTGTCTTTTTCCCATTTTATGGTTTTTGCTTCTTTGTCAAAAATTAAATTTCTATAGGTGTGTGGGTTTATTTCTGGGTCTTCGATTTGATTCCATTGATCCACCAGTCTGTTTCTATGCCAGTACCATGCAGTTTTTATTACTGTTGCTCTATAGTACAGCTTGACATCAGGGATAGAGATACCTCCAGAAGATCTTTTATTGAACTGGACTGTTTTAGCTATTCTGTTTTTTTGTTTTGTTTTTCCACATGAAATTGAGAATTGTTCTTTCAGTGTCTATAAAAAAGGAGAACAACAGAGCCAAAACACCTGAGCCCAGGGACTCCTGCAGAGACCTATATTCCAATGAAGGACCATGCATGGAGAGGACCTAGACTCTCTGTTCAAAGGAAGCCCATTGGCTGCTCATTTTCCAAATGGCTTCCTAGTAAGGGGAACAGGGGCTGTCCCTGACATGAACTCAGTGGCTGTCTCTTTGATCACTTCTCCCTGGGGGTGGGGGAAGGGCTGCAGCCTTGCTAGGCCACAGAGGAAGATGATGAAGCCAGCCCCGATGAGACCTGGTAGGCTTGGAGAGAAGGGGAGGAGATCCTCCCCTATCAGGGGACTAGGGAAATGGTATAGAGGGAGAAGAGGGAGGGTGAGTAAGACTTGGAGGAGACAAGGGAGGAGGCTGCAACAGTGATACAAAGTGAATAAATTGTAATAAATAAATGTATAAAATTAAAGTAAAAAAAAGGATAATACATTTTCTGTTGCCAAAAAACAAAACAAAACATTTTCCCCCAGGAAAGATATAACCTTCCAAAAAAAGGAATCCCTAGAGTTAGGGTTGGGGCAGGGTTTTGCTTTTATCTTCCAGGAGAATAAAAGCATCCACCTAAGGAATCAGGAGACCACTGGACAAATGAAATATCTGACTGAAAGAAATAGATTATCAATTGTCTTCATGTGGTCCCAACTCAATTAAAAATGAAAGCTGGCTTTGGGGTTGGAATGTGACTTCTTCCTTCTCTAAACCCATGCTTGTTTGTTAAAGGAAAATCCCAAATCCTCTCATCAGAAGAGCCACCTGGTATGGGACAAAAGAAAACAAAAAATAAGGGACTAATCTATTGACGCTAATCTCATAATCTTTTTGTTTTCATTTGACCCTCTAAAACATTTAAGGTATAAATATTATCTCAAAAGCTATAAGGTTATTATGTATATATAAACTTTCTTTGTGATACTAGTAGTCATACAGAATACTAACTCATTATAGAAATAAGCTTCATCCGGCTTCTTGTATGTGTTTTCAGGGTTGACTCTGAGGCAGGTAACTAGGAAAAAAGTTTGTGTATCTTGGATGTACTTAATAGATTATGGTCCTTCTACCTTCTGAGATCTGCTGAATATAGCATTTTAAATGATTACATTTTCTACAATAAATCATGACCATTCGTAATAGTAACCTTTGAGGTCTCCAAGAAGATGATGGGGTCCTGCAATGAGGAATCCACCTGGATTGTGGAAAGGCTAACCACTGGAAAAACTGCTTCATGCCTCTTCCGTTGCCAAGTTCTGTGCAAACAGTGGACACCTTTAGGTTGACTGCTGTGTTCTACCTACCCAGCATTACCACATGCAAACATCAGCTTCGGACTACAAGGTGGTCAAGACATTCAAACTGCTGGGTTCATCAGACTGACGTGAACATTTTACAGAACTTTGAACTCAAAAAATACTTAATCCTAAAACTGCCAAATACAACCAAGCTGGACATTGTGGAAAGGCTGGCAACAAGTGATTCATTACTGTAAACAGTTTTACTGTATTAGAGTTTAAAATCTTTCCTTTTTATTTAGACAAACAGGGAAACAGTGAAGGGGTTTTTATTACACTGTGAACCCCGAGACCATGCTGTTTACTGAAAACACCTGTCGCTGCGGTGTGGTGCAACTCCAGTATGTACCTTTAACCCAGAAGCTTCGGGCTTGAACTGGATTAAAGAGAGTCAACCATCCGGCAAAAGCTGAAAGGGAATGAACACAGGAACAAAACCATAGAGAGTAAGAGGAAGTCAGGAGGACAGAGAGAGAGATGCGTAAGAAGTAGAAGGGGAAAATGTTGTTTGAGGAGTTTTTGAGATGGTGTGAAGGAGGAAAGCTTCCTTTTGGGATGTCCGCTGAGGAAAAAGTTCAGCTGGGTGCTCTTCCTAGCTCTCTGGGCTTTCAGGCATTCACCCCAGCATCTGGCTCCTGATTCTTTGTTAGTAAAATTGAAAGATTGAGATTTTGTTAAAAACAAGTTATGCGGGGTTGCGCTCCCTCACTAAGTTGGCTGTAAAAGGCACCCTGCTCTCCAGCCCGTTGTTTCTGAATGCCATTCCTGCAACGAAAACATGGTCATAAAACAATACTTAAATAATCTTTTCTAGTAAATCCTTGTAAAATTCATAGAGAGGAAAGAATACTTTTAAAAATATTTGTTATAATTTATTGCGTGTGTGTGCATGTACATATATGTAATTGTGAAAGTCAGTTCCCTCTACTATGTGGGTCCTAAATATCAAACGCAGGTCATCAAACATGGTGGCACATGCACTATGCCATCTCACTGACCCAAGATTATTATTATTTTTTAAGTCTTTTGACTAGTATTCTACATTCAGAAGTCAAGAACACTTTCCACATTCTAAGGCTTGTTTCTTTCTTTCTTTTTTATAATAAGGGCTGGTCAGCAGTGCAGATGAAGTTGAAACTATCTTTGTGATTTGAATCTGCAGCTCTATTTGTGTCCCCTACAAATCAGGAACGTTTCTCTGTCTAAAGAAGTGTGATCTTCTCGGCAGTCCTGAGCTAGGGTACTAGCACACGCTGTTTATGTTATTGGTGTGACACTGTAAGCTATCAGAGTGTGGAGTATCTGGTTTTAATTAACTTCAGTAAGTGTTCCCAGGAGGTTGGGCACATCAAATAAATTCAATAAACAATAAACTCTAATTTAGCACCTTTCATCCAAAAAGCTCCAAGCAGTCTATAAATATAAAACTCGTTACAGCGTTCAGCAACTTTTCGGGCAGAGGGCTAGCAAGCCACAGAGTGGAGGCTAGAGCAGGGCTTTCCCATCCACTGCTGGGCTCAGAAAAACCAATTTCCTTCCCCTCTTATTTAGTCTTCAACAACAGCCTCCTTAGATAGGTAAGATGTTGCTTGTTACAATTAGTGGAAAATAATTTAGAATAATTCGCAATCAATCTCCAACTTGATAGACAGACGCAAAGCAGGGACATACTAGAGACCACATGTGTGTATACCAGCACCTTGTGACCAGGTCCTTAGAAGACATTGCCAGGGGCTCATGGAGGTGACTCAGAGGAGAAAGTGCTGGCTATGCAAGCCTAAGGACCCAGGATTCCGGACCCATGGAAATGCTGATGGGCATCAATTATCCATGACTGTTCACATGAAAATGTAAGAAATAAATATGATTTGTCTCATGAGAATGCAGCACTATGAGGCAGTATTTCTGAAACAACAAACAACAAACCTCCCACATGTAATTCTGTTCCAACCTTGAGTGCAAACCACCCACCTCCTTACAGAAAACTGAAGGATGGAGAAACATCCCCAAGATGCTAGCAGTAGATCTATACAAACAGTTTCTTCACAGCTAACTTTCATTGGGGCAAGAAATAGATAATTGAAGAAACCTATAAAGTAAAAGTCCTTAAAATACACATCAACAGGTTGCAATAGACTGACCTTATTTGAACACACTGATTTTAAAAAGTAGCTGTTAAAATTTGTTTGCTTGTTTTGTCAGGCATGGTGACACATGCCTTTAATCCTGGCATTGGGAAGCAGAGGCTGGTAAATCTCTGTGAGTTCAAGGACAGCCTTGTCTATTCAGTGAGTTTCAGAACATCCAGGGCTTCACAGAGAAACCTTGTCAAAAAACCAACAACCAAAACTAAAGAAACAGAAGAAACCTGAACCAGAAAAAGCAGCTGTTAGTTTTTTTTTTTAAAACAATTGAGACTTTTTAAAAAAATAAGTGTAAGTATTTAAAGATACTAAGGAAATAGAATTTAGATTGTTTTAATTGTGATGATTTTGTGGTTATTTTAAAAAATCTCATATTTAACACATAAATGCTGAAATATTTCTGTGCAGTTAAAGACATTAGTAAGATAGTGAAAAGAATTAATAAAATATGGAAAAGATACTTTAAATTTCATCTTATTATTGTGTTCTGCCAGCAAATATATCTGTGCATCACATCTGTGCAGTGCCCAGGGAGGACAGATAGGGCAGCTGACTCCCTGGAACTGAAGTTAAAGATGGTGGTAAGCCACCACGTGGGAGCTAGGAATTGAACCTGCATTCTCTGGAAGAACAGCGGATGCTCTTAGCTTCTGAACTGCCTCCCCAGTCCCATATTGAGCATATTTATAAGTTATATCTGATAAGGGTAGAGTAGCCAGACTTTATCAAGAGCTCTTATAATGCAACAAGCAAAAGATCCAGCTTAAACATGAGCACAAGAGTTGGGTGTTGTGGCACACACTTGATAGGCAGAGGCAAAAAGATTGAAATGAGCTCTAGCTCAGCCCAAGGACACTTGTCTCAAAAACAGAAATAACAACAATTCAAAAATAAGTAAAAAAGAAAGAGGCAGGTGGATCTCTGTGAGGTTGAGGCCAGCCTGGTCTACAAAGGTAGTCCAGGACAGCGAAGACTACACAGAGAACCCCTGTCTCATAAACAAACAAACAATGACATGAAGGGAGAATGAGAAAAGAACTTAATGGACATTTCTTTAAGCTTTAGAGTGTAAAGAACATATAAAACGGTCAATAACACCATGAAAAGATGCTGATAACATCATTAGCCATGACAAATATATAAATCAAAACCACAATGAGGTGTCACAACACCCACACGGATGAGTATAATTTAAAAAATGTAGATCAGCTGGAGCCCTCATTGCCAGTGACTACACAACATGGTACAGCAATTGGAAAATTCATTGTGAATTCCTCAGCAAATTAAAGATAAAATGAACATAGATTGTTTCACTTGCAGACTTATACACAGAGAACTGAAAGTTGATGTTCAGCAAAATCCACATAAGAATATTAAGAGTGGCACTACTTACAGAAGACAAAAATTGGAAGCAAAAAGTCCATCTACAGATGAACAAGTAGATCAAACAAACTGTGGTATGCCCATACAACAGAGTATTATTCCGCCATGGAAATAAATGACCGATACAACGTGGACAGATTGTGAAGACATTACGCTAAATGAAAAAAGACAGACAAGAGTGGACATGTAACATATGATTCCATTCCCACAAAACAGACAAGTCGATGACTATAGCAATGGAAAGTGGATCGAGAGGCTCCTGGGAAACAGGCCACCTGGAGCAGGAGTGACTACCTAATGGATATAAAATTTTCAGGGGGAGGAAGATGAGTAATTTTGGAGCTAGGGAGTGGGGGGTGCTTTGTAGAACACAATGAATACTGTTGCCTCTGGATTACTAATTTAGAAGTAGCTTAAACTGAAGAAATTTAATACTACATGTATTTTACAGAATTTAATTTGTTTTGTATTTGATTTGTTTCAAGGGCTGAGGTGTGGAGGCCGGGGGGCGGGGGGGGGGAGGCAAAGGACTGTGTGGGAGGCAGCGATTAGACCCAGGTGGGAGGCTGCCCAGGCTAGTTTGGGTTCGTGAGTGCTTCTTATAGCACTCGGTCTACTTCTGTGCATTTGGAAATGCCATTATGTAGAAAATGATGCTTCAGAGCCAGCAGGATGGACCAAAACCACACACAGGGACCCATGATAAAAGCATCTTCCCACGTGAGCCGAGTATGTCTGTGCCCCTTCTCCCAATCACATTTTGGAAAAGACACAGGGGCAAAACCTCCCAGGGATGCATCAACAGTTCCCACGTCATCTGGAGGAAAATGTCCCGCTATTGGGCCCTATTAGGCCACATAATTGCCGTTCCCAAAGAGAGCAGTGGAAGCCAGCAACTCTAGCCTTTCAAAATTAGATTGGACAAAATACTTTGAAATATTCAGTAGGAAACAATCTAGCTCTAGCCGGGATCTAATGTCAGTGATTTCTATAATCTGCTTCTCCATTCAGCTCCAGCGGAAGGCTGCTCGAGTCTTTTCATCTCACTAAGGAACAAAATGATTGTTAAATTATGTAATGGGACTTTAAAGAAAGGAAGAAAGAAAGAAGCTGAAAGAAACCAGAACTTGCCAGCCATGGGCTGCTGCAGCCACACAGCAACACTGATTATTAACTGCCGCCACACAGCAGGGACCTTCCCTCCCCATAAGTGGCCCCCCCCATCTCCTTTAAAAACACACAGAGGGCTCAGCCTGTGGAGCCCCGCTGAGTGAGGTAAGTCGGGAACTTCACATCTCACACAAGAAGACTCAGTGGATCATTAACATCTCCCAGGAAGGAAAGTTTTTTAGGAGTTTGTACCAGGGCAATGAGACACGCCCACACTAATTTAGAACTTAAAAGTTGGTGATTTACAAACAAAACAAAAAAGTAAACAAAGATCTTTTCCATGATTCTTCTCTCTGTTCTGCTGTTCAGAAATGGAGCTTTTTATGGCCTTTGGCCTTAACTCATAGTGAATATTTATTAAGCACTCAGAGCAGGCAAAAAAACAAAACAACAACAACAACAACAAAAAGCCCAAACTCTATCTTAGCAGCTTTGTGACCTTAGACATTGCATTAGTTACTTCTGTTACTGTGATAAAGTACTCTGACAGAAGCAACTTGAAGTAGACAGGGTTTATTTTGGCTCCCAGTTCAAAGGCATAGCCTATCATGGTGAGAAAGGGAGTGTGGGAAGGTTGAAGCAGCAGCCTCCATTGTTTCACATCCAGAAAGCAGAGGAAGGTGAATGCTGTGCTCAGCTGTACTTCTCCTTTTTGTTCAGTCTACGACCCCAACGCAAGGAATGGTGTTCCTCAGAGTGGGCAAGTCTTCTGCATCAATGAGCTTGACCGAGAGCATCCTTCACAAACACGGCCAGAAGCTAACCTAGATGATCCATCCCAGACTTGGCCAGAGGATTTTTTCTTTTCTGACTCTAGATCCTGTCAAGCTGACAATAATTGATAACCACCACAGACACATTCCCTAGCCACCGGAGCCTCAGGACCATCCCATTTCCACGGTGGCAAACTGTCATGAACAGGCATCGGGGGGAGGAAGGAGATGGCTCAGTGTTTGAAGTGTTTGACATACAAGCGTGAGGACCTGAAGTCCACACTCTGCTCCCAGGTAAAGCTGGCTGTGGTACAGGCACCTGCAAGAGCAGTGCCGAGCAGGCAGACACAGGAAAATCTCTGGAGCTTGCCAGCCAGACATTCTAACCTAACTTTGACCTAACTGATTAGGATACAAGATGTCCCAACTTACACACACACAAAGGTGGACAGCCCTGAGGAAGATACCAAAGGTCACCTTGCCCCGCATC
Organism: Pachyuromys duprasi; assembly: GCA_028658305.1. Taxonomy (NCBI): domain Eukaryota; kingdom Metazoa; phylum Chordata; class Mammalia; order Rodentia; family Muridae; genus Pachyuromys; species Pachyuromys duprasi. The sequence goes on from CM053766.1 coordinate 46,048,039, forward strand.
CATGTGCTAACATACACGTGCAGGTACACTGCACAAAAATTAACATGAATACATATGAATCTTAAAGACCTGGTATGAACATTAGCTTCACTAACAAATGGACAGCTGAGAGCAACCAAAACCCTCAAATGTATGTATTGCTTACTCTCTGCCTTTCAGGATGGCATCACTCTGTCCCAGAGATCTACTTCACTTAAGGGTTGACAGAAGGTGGAAGAACTCTGAAAGGCAATGTGTGTAGATGCTTCTAGAGCCTCTGACGAAACAGTGCCAGGTCGTTTTGCTCAAGTTTGTACCACAAAGCAGGGGAACAGTCTACCCTCCAGACAATGGATCATTCTATCTGGAGGTGGCAGTGATGGAAGTGTGGGAAAAGGATACCGACAGAAATCTGAGATTTAAAGCTTGTCAACACCATCTGAACAACTGGGTCAGAAACTGAAAGAATATTCACACTACTGGGGAAGAAAGAAAGGAGGCTGAACTGGATGTGGGGAGAGAATTGTGCCAAGGCAGATGGGAACTGGCAGGGGCCTGAAGGATGCATTCTAAAAGGAGCATGGTATAATGTGAATACATTACAAAAAAAAGGCTTGGATTACTTGGATAATTATGTCTGTCTAAGTAAAAAGGGTTGTTTTCTAAGAACTGAGTCCTGACACATTTCACAATTCACATGGTCGATTGCTATAGATTTTTGTCACTTGTCTTATATTACTAAGAAACACAATATTGTGTCTTAGCTGTGTTGAGGTGGGGGTATTACTCGGTGATAGAGTGTGTGGGAAGCTCTGGTTCCAACATCTCTCTCTCTTACATATACACACGTGTACACATACATGTGAACACATATGTACACGTGCACACACACCTGCACTCAACTCCCCCAAGACTGTGCTTCAGTCTCTGCCTATCCCAGGAGTGACAAAAGCATGGAGTCAGCCCTGACTTAGTCTTCACAAGGCATGGAGCCCAGGTCTCAGAAGAGAGTCATGAAACACAGCCACCTTCTCTTTACAACCCCAGTGACTTCTGAGGGAATTCCAAAGGCTAATACTGAGATGATATCCCTGGTCCCTGAAGAATTCCCTCACTTGGCAGTTAATTGGCTCGAGGTTCCTATAACAAGGAAAATGCCTTAGGATGGTATTTTAATGTTACAGGTACTGCGCCACGATACCTGGGCAGGAAGCCACTCCTCTCACATGCAACTAGTCAGCCACCCACAAGAATAAATGACAAAAAAATGGATCTTTTCTCTTTAAGAGTAAAGGGTCCCAATGAAGTGGTGGGAATATGGTCAGGCAGACGGAGTTCTCCCTGAGATGAACCAAGCAGCTGAAGAGACTAAGAAAAGGTCTAGAAGCAACTTCCAAGAACTCCCAGCCCTGCAGAGACTCAGCCTAGTGACCTTGGAGGTTTAGAAACCTCAGTGAGGCGCATGGGTATTTTTATCCCAGCACGTGGTTGGGAATAGCCCCAGATGCCATCTGCATGATTTATGAAGGTGTGAACCTGACTAAGATTCAGCAGCTTTGTACGAAAAAGCTGCTTCATTCAGCAGGGGTAGTTTGAGCCTCACAATAGGAAATGCCTTTGTACAGAAACACCAAACCAGCCTTAACAGCCTTGCACATTCCCCTGCAAGCCCATCACGCATCGAGGTTAAGACAAAAAAGAATTTAACTTTTATTTTTAGACTTGAGACGTCTCAAACAAATTTTAAGTTATCCGAAGATAAAAGGACTGCCAAGTGTCCCAAACTCTGTCGATAAGTCTCATCGAGGACAACCTTTTTTAGTTTGTGAGTAACGGAGGCATTTTGAATAAGCTGAGCCAAGTGGTATTTTTAGCAACCAAAGCTTGCCTACAGGCCAAGACCATGGGCCATCAGTCATCCACGTCCACACAGAGTCAGTGTGACAGCATTGCATTTCACAGGGAGCCATGCAAGAGCTCCTACAGAATTTTTCTTAGTAGCAGTGAATCATCACATACAAATGAATTCCATACAGTCCAACAAAGGGATTAACCTCAAAGACAGAAGAAAGGTTGGCTGGGGCAACAGCTCAGCAGTAAGGTGCTTTCCCCACAGACATGAGGAACCAGGTCCCTGGAGCCTACATATGAATACAGACAGGGGTGCTAGGAAGATGGTGACAGCTTGTCCCTGAGACTTGCTGGCCAGCCAGCCTAATCAGCAAGCTCTAGTCCAATGAGGGGTCTTGTCAAAAAGTAGGATAGCTCTTGAGGAATAATACTTGAAATTGTCCTCTGGCCTCTACATATATCCCAAAACACACACACACACACACACAAAGCTGCACAAAATGTACACAAAATAATGAATGACATGTCATTGTCCATCTCCAATGTTAAACTCAAACAGAAAAATTAAGGACCTAGGAGTAAGGTTTTAGACAGGTTAAAAATGTAATTGAGTTGCTGGGAAAGCAGGAGGACATGAGTTCAAATACCTAAAACCTAGGTTTTTGTAAAGCCTAGGTTGCATGTGAGTATAACCCAAGCACTTCAGCACAATCATAGAGGTGGATCACGGGAGACCACAAGCCAGGCACCCTAGCCAAAAGGATCACTGGGTTTGGAGAGAGATTTTGTCTCTAAAACAGTAGTGAGGAAAGCAGATTGAGGAAGCTCCTGGATGCCACTTCTAGCTTCTGCATAGTTGGGCACGTGTGTTTGGACACACACTGCTGCACATTCAGGGCTCCCCAACCCCAAACAGAAAAAAACCAAAAACTCCAGACTGCAAGTCTTCAGGGTGAAATACCTTGACAATTGAAGGTCTTAAGAAACATGGTGTGAACAGTAGCATCAGGTCAAAGTTAATCCAAAAAGGAAACCAGGAGCTTCACAAATCAGCTTTGGACATAGACCAAGGGCATTCTTTTGTTAAGGTGAAAAGCAGTTTAAACCATTTGAATGATTCCTTAGGATGAAAAAAGAAACTGGGTTTCCATCTTGTCAGCAAACTCCCCGGTTCATAAACTCTGCTCTCAGGGCTTGGGCACAAGGTAAGAAGTTGGGTGCGACTGTGATTTCACTTACACCTGCGTCACTTCCTTCTGGTCTGCCTCCACTGGGCAGCAGCCCTTGCTCAAAGCCATTCCTCTGACCATTTTAGAGCCCCAGATTTACAAACTCCCACCTTTTGAGATTTCTCCTCCCAAGTAATGAGATTCATTTGCTTCCATACACTAGACCAGTGGCCTAATGTATGCCTACAAAGAAAGTTCTCTGCTCATAAAAGCAACAGCCAGTGATTAAAACGAGTTTCTTCTGGAAAGCCTCATTTTTTGGTACCCCAGAACTAAGAGAAATTTTAATGACTAAGTGCAAAGGCTCAGCTCCAAGCGGCTGAACATTTGTAAACATGATCCTCACACTTTACATTGAAATCTGATTTTTTTATTCACTGTTTAAGAATTCCACACGTGTCTAAAATGTGTTGTGGTTATATCTACCCTGAGACTCTCTCCCCTGCCAATTCCCCTTCTTGACATGTTCCGTAACCAGTGGCATGCCCTTTTTTCATAGCCCACCAAGATCAGTCAGTGTTGTCCATAGCCACGTGGGTGTAAGACCACAGGATGGAGCATGAGCACAGGCAGTTACATGACATCGTTCATGTCATGTATAATTTCAGTGCGTTCAATAATTTCAGTGTCTGATCCTATGATGATCTCACACAGGGGCTGGGTAAGTGATACAAGGCATGGAGTTAAGTGTATATAAGGAAAACAGAAGCCAGGACCTGTGGTGCAGGCTGAAGCAACATCTATGACTTCTGAGCAGCTGGTACATCTGGGCAGCTGGCACACTGCTTCCACATGCTGCTGCTATGTGGAATTTCAAGCCCAACATTTCTAGATAATTTGATTATTTTCAGAACTTTTCAAGGAATCCAGACTTTCACATGAATCTGTTCAATTTTTCTAATATTGACTTAATTAAAACATTACTACTTTATGGAGACCAAACTAAGTATATTTAGCTTCCAGGCTGTCAGTTTGCAAACACACAGACCTGGTCCAATTAACATTTTTTATTAAACAGAAGCCAAGTGTTAGAGAGCCTGCTTCTTCTGCAGCTAGAATCCAGACCTGGGGATAATCAGGCCAGGTTATATCCTACCATTAGAAAGATGCTCAAATATCAGGCGCAGTGATACACACATGTAATCCCAGCATTCTGGGAGGCAGAGACAGGCAGAGCTCTGTGAGTCCGAGGAGGCCAGCCTTGTCTACAAAGTGAGTCCAGGACAGCCACAGCTACACAGAGAAACCCTGTCTCAAAAAACCAAATTTTCAAGTGTATGCAATATAACTTGTGTGCATTTGCTAGGTATGCACACATGTGCAAGAAAGCATGTACCTGTGTGCTGCAGAAGCTGTTCTGCCCTATCACTTTCCACCTTATTTCCTGAAGTATGGTTTCTCACTGAATCCAAGCAAGCCTGGCAAACAGCAACCCTCAGTGGTCTTCCCATCCCCATCTTCTACAGCCCTCAAGCACTCAGGCTGGCCTGGTGGTTTGCTTGGGTACTAGGATCCAAGCTCAGTTCCTCACGTTGGGCAGAAAGCAGCCTTACCCACTGAGCCATTTCCCAAGTTCCACAGCATGGCTTCTGAACCCTTGCTCCAGAAATCCACATTACTGCAGTCTAATGAGAGGCTAATTTTGCTGTTTCAGTTCAATTGTCTGTCATCACACTAGACCGCTCTACATTTCAGGAGTTAATTCGAAACTTATTTCCTCTCACAAGATAGCTAGACCTGTGGTTGCTGTAAGGGTATCAACGGGACAGCAAAATATGTGAATACGTGCTGTTATTGTTGAGAAATTAGCCTGTCTCATGGACAGTCCCTTTCCCTCCCTCTGCTATGTGAGTAGCTTTTACAGCAAACCTGGTGAGCCTGGGAGGCCTGGGATGTGGTAGAGAGAGAGACGAGATGGCAACAGTGCGTGTCAAAGCATCACTGCTTCCCTGAGATCAGAATCTTTATTGAAAGAGCTCCTTTTTTTTTTTTTTTTTGATTTCCGGACCAGACCCTGAGTAGTTGATAAAGGAGAATTACTTGGCCATTATCAGAAGTGGTTGTGTTTCTAAGGCACTGATACCAAACAAGAGTTTATTTCTACAATAGGCCTGATAGAATCCACACAGATTACAATTCAATCAGAATCCTGCAACTACACACGTGTCACCTGGGAGACACGAATTGCAGACCTCTGTTCCAGCCATGGCCAAAGGAGCAGCTGAGGAATATTTCATGCAATCAGGCTGAACTCAGGCAATGTATGTTAGAAAGTGCTAGTTTTGGCTGCGTAGTCCATGTCTCTATAAAACACATTTTTATACTAACATGATCCTTGTAAAAATGCCAGTAGTCTGAAGAATCAACTATCTTTGACCTTTGCGATTATTTGATAAAACATCCCAAAAGGCTTAATGTGCTTTTCCACAAATGTATTTCTTACGCTTCATAGTGGCCTTATTAATAGCTGAGGGGTTTTACTATTCTTTTTGAATACTGGAGAAACTGAGGAGTAAAGATCAAAGGTGAAGTCAAATTTTCATTTATTTTATTTATTATTTTTGAGACAAGGTCTCACTCTGTAGCCTTACCTGGCCTGGAATTCGAAGAGATGCCCCTGCCTCTGCCTCTCGGTACCACCATGCCTAGCTTTCAAAATAAGTTTACTGAAACATAAACTCCAGCCCTACCCAAAACATCATGTTTGATACCAGAGTCATTTTTTTTTTCATGACCAGAAAGGGAATAACAATGAGTTGAAGGGTTTGATTCTGACAGCACATAGACCTGGAGTAAGCTAGTTTTTTTTTTGTTTTGTTTTGTTTTTTTTTGGCTTCATTACTGATAAGCTCTGAGACCTTGGGCAAATCTCTTAATTTCCCTGAGTCGAATTTCTTAATTTATACAATGGAGATAGTAATATTTAGTTTGGAAAGTGGCTACAAATATAACTAAACAATATGGCAGTGTTACTATTATAACATTATGGTATGCTAACAGAGCTTGGCATATGATTAAATAGGTGGTAACTGTTATAAGCCATTGGTTTTTTTTTTAACATTTTATTGATTCTTTGTGAATTGCACATCATGCACCCTATTTCCACTCATTTCGCTGTCCCTGCATATCCACCCTCTGCCCTTACAACTTCCACCACAGAAGAAAATAAAGTAAGAGAATAGAAAAAATCTTGTTCTGGAAGCTGTGGTGTGTCCCATAGTGTGGTGTGTGGACAAAAGTATACCCTTTTGTCCACACATCTTTACTTGCAAATGTTCATTGCAGTGAGTCATTGGTCTGTTTTGAGGCCTCTTGCTTTTGCCACGCTATCAATAGTGGACCCTCACAGGGACTCTTCTCGGATATCCTTTTGTTGCGCTGTGGCATGGAGATCGGAGCTTGGAATCTGCAGGACTGGCCCTTTCAGGCGCTTCAGCAGTTCATAGATGGGTAAATGGTGGGATGGTCCAACTCAAAGCCCTGGATCTGGGCCTGACTGGTGGTTGGCCCACCAGGTCTCTCAGCCCCGTACCACCAGGTGAGCTTCCCAGCACTGCTCATGCTAGGTCACACAATGCCTCAGCCAGCACAAGGCAGGGCCCGGACTCCTATCAAGCCCTTGGGGACATCTCACCTGTGCTTTTGCCAATAGGGCCAGCTCTGTGCTGTCCAGGCAAGGTGCAAGACCTGCTCTCCCTACGGCTGCAGCCAGTGAGGGGCGGGGTCAGCTTTACCACCTTCCAGAGACGTGAGGGGTACAGGCGTGGGAAGGGCATCTGTCCCATGCCCATACCACCTATGGCACAGAACGGATGGGGCTAGGTCTCCTGTACTACTCCCACCAGGGTCAGCTCTCCTGTGTAGCTCAGGTGAGGTTGGGGGGCAGTTCACCCAAGTGCTGTGGCCAGTAAGGGGAAAAGTCAGTTAGGCACAATGCCTCAGGCAGCAGTCAAGACCAGGGACATCTGCGTGGCCTTTGCTTGTAGCATGGGCCTGGGACATCAACACAGACCCCAGCTGCAAGAGGACCATGGACTAAGACATGTTCCCCAGCAGCAGCATGGGCTTGGACAGCCATGGCCTCAGGTGGCAGCAAAGGCCACTCGGATCAGCATGTATTCCCATGGCAGCATGGCCCTCAGACATCCGCACGGTCTCCAGTGGCATCCATACGGCCTTTGGTGGTGACTTGGGCCAAAGACATCAACACAGACCCCAGCTGCATCAGGACCACAGACCCAGACATGGCCCTCGGTGGCAGCCCAGGCCAGGCCATCACCATGGCCTCGGGTGGTTGTGTAGGCTCCTCGGATCCACCTGTTCCTCACTGCTGTCACTGAGTCTCCAGTTCCACCTTTCTCCACAGCGTGCGAGCCCCTCAGCTTGCTTCCTCTCCCATTTCTCCACCACATACTCCATCTTTTCCAGCTCTCTATGACATGTTTGCCCATCATGGTGGCACTCACGGTGGGCACTTAGGTGTCGTTCTTTCAGCCACCCTGGGAAGGCAGGACCTGGGTGCTTGTCTGAGTCCCACTGCTCTTGTTTAATATAGAATGACCCAATTATTTATTTATTTATTTATTTTTATATTAATCACAGGTTATGTACTTTATATCCCAGTCATAGCCCCCTCCCTCATTCCCTCCCAATCTCCCCATCCCTCCCTCATCTCCTCCCTGCCCTCTCCAAGTCAACTGATGGGGGAGGACCTCCTCCCCTTCCATCTAACCCTAGCTTATCTTGTCTCTTCAGGACTGGCTACAATGTCCTCTTCTGGGATCTAGTTAGGCTGTTCCTCCTGGGTGTGTGTGTGGGAGGGTCGAAGAGCCAGCCATTGAGTTCATGACCAAACTAGTCCCTGTTCCCCTTACTAGGGGCTCCAGTTGGATAATGAGCTACCATGGGCCACATCTGAGCAGGGGTTCTAGGTTATATCCATACATGGTCCTTGGTTGGAAAAACAGTCTCATAAAAGACCCCTGTGCCCTGATCTATTTGGTCTTCATGGAGCTCTTGTTCTCACCAAGTCTTACTAACTCCCCTTCTTTCATATGATTTCCTGCCTTCTGCCGAAGGTTTGGTTGTGAGTCTTAATATCTGCTTTGATTCATTGCTATATAGTCTTTCAGAGGCCCTCTTCGGCAGGCTCCTGTCCTGTTGCTTGTTTTCTCCTACATTCAATGTCCATCCCATTTATCCATCTAAAGAGCATTGATCATACCAACCTGGCTCCTCCTTCTTGTTTATCTTCCATAGGTGTATAGATTTCAGCATGACCTTCCTATTCTATAGGTCTATATAAGTGAGTATATACCAGATGTTTCTTTCTGCTTTTGGGATACCTCGCTCAGGATGATCGTTTCCAGGTCCCACCATTTGCCTGCGAATTTCATGATTTCCTCCTTTTTAATTGCTGAGTAGTATTCCATTGTGTAAAAGTACCACAATTTCTGTATCCATTCCTCAACTGAGGGACATCTGGGTTTGTTCCCAGGTTCTGGCTATTACAAATAAAGCAGCTATGAACATAGTTGAGCAAATGTCCTTGTTGTGTACTTGAGCATCTTTTGGATATATGCCTAAGAGTGGTATAGCTGGGTCTTGAGGAATCACTATTCCTAATTGGAATGACCCAAATTTATTGAGGCAAAAGCCCCGGAATATGTATGCACTGTTATATTTTGTAACAAAATTTCAATCACTATTATGATCTAATATTACCCTCTGGTTATATTTCTAGACTGACCCCAATTGCTCTTTAGTTTTATTATCACATAGAAGTGCAATTACAGGAATAAATTATGCTCTTGCCTTAGGACAGCTTTCCTTGGTCTGACCTTATCCTCAGTGACAGAGATGGTGTCAAAAGATTGGTAGTAGGCTTCCCAAACCAGCAGACACAGGCCACTCTCACTGTCACACTGGACACCTGCCACACTTCTCCCTTTACCAAGCTCAAGAAAGGGGTTAGCTTACTGTGGTGGCTAATCCTGGTTGTCAACTGAATACACCTGGGAAGAGGGAACCTAGCTGAGGAAGACCCTCTGTCACATTGGCTTGTGGGCATGCGTTGTGTTTTCTTAATTGCTAAATAATGTAGGAGGAACCAGCTGACCACGGGCAGTGTCATCCCTTCTGCAGATTGAGCTGGGCTGATGAGGAAGACAGCTGAAAGTGAATCCAGGGCAACTTAGTAACTAATGTCCTCCATGGCCTCTGCTTCAATTCCTGTTTCTTTCAGGCCCTGTCTTGAGAGTCTGTCTTGGTTTCCTGGATAGACTGCAACCTGTAAATCAAATAAAAATCCATTCTTCCCCCAAGTTGCTTTTCGACTACTGTTTATCTCAGCAACACAAATGTAAACAGAACACTTATGAAAATACCTTCCTAACTGCTCTCCCTGATGACTTCCAGTCTGTTCTCAACCCAGCAATCAAAGTGACTACTTCTTTTTGTGCCTCAGCTCCTCTTCCTTCACCCTGAAGGCTCTCTTGAGGCTCTCTACCTTCAGGTGACAGAAAAGCTGAGTCCTTGCCAATGGCAAGGAAGGCCTGGGAGGATCTAGTCTCAGGTCTCTCTCCTACATTTCTGCCTTCAGACCCTACATCATGTATCAGTGAGCCTAAGATATACATATACACTTACCATATATAATATATACATATATGATACTACATATGTACATACTACAGAATATATTTTATATAATACATATATATGTTAAGTAGCATACAAAGTATTAGGTTTCATTATGACACTTTCAAACACAATTGGTTCTGTGTCTCTTCTTCCCTCTCTTTTCACTCATGTCCATCTGCCCCTCCTTGCTTCCTTCCACACTTTCTAGACTCTTTTGCTTTTTTCATCATTCACAGGTGTTCTAACACCTTTCCCTCCCTCTCCCAACACCACTTTTTTTTTTTTTAATAAAAAGGCAATTAGCTTCACTGGAGCCCAGCAAAAGAATGACAGTGGATTTTCCTCAAGCTTCAAAAGAAAAATAAACTTAAAGAATGATAAAGTATGTTTTTAAAATCTAAATTTTATATCTGTGAATTACATGTACATTCTAAAAGGATTATTTCAACAATCAGTCCAATGCCTGACATGCAACACATGTTCCATAAATGGCAGCTGTTTTTAAAAGATAAAAATAAACAGGCAAGGCTACACAGAAAAACCAAAAATACATACATACATACATACATACATACATACATACATACATACATACAATTTAGGGTTTAGGAAAAAATCAAATGTGAGTTAAGTCTGCTAGATTACCACTCCTTTCTTCAGTGGACAATCTGTAAAAAAAAATGCCCAAATTCAAGAAAATCCACAGCCTGATCTACCTGCTCTCACAAAAGGAATAGAAACAACTGCATGGCTTCAGGTGCGAAGCTCAAAGCTACATTCCTGTTTATGGTTAGTTAGCACTATAAGCCCTAACTACAGACTATATAAATTCTCACTCTTCCTCCCGTATTGCGAATATTACTTAAGTGAAGAAACATGGGTGTGTAGATGTCTCTTAAACATACTGATTTCTTTCAGATATACACAGACTGAACTATTGGAAAACCTCCATTGGTTTTTCCACATTGGCTGCCCTGACAACCCACCAGCAGTGTGCAAGCATCCCTGTTCCTCCACATCCTCATCAATACTATCAAAGTGTGCCAGTTAAACCTCCAGAGAACCAGCAGGCGGAGTCAGAACAGAGCTCTCGCCCATCCTGCACAACACAGTGGGCTCCATCACAAGCATCGGGGATGTGACAGGGATAATGATTCTTTCTGGGGTAGCAAAGACTGCAAGGGCACATGGGGTACCTCCAGAGTCTGACAATGACCTGGGATTAAACAAGCATTATCCTCTACATCCATCTGTTGTAGCTCATGGCAATGCAGGACGACACAAAAATGCTGGATTCCAGACAGTGGAGAAATTCTTTGGGACACAACAACATTCTAGTGTGTGCTACCTATTTATATTTTACTGAGCTTTCAGGCCCTCAGGAAGACACACTCAGAGATCACCCAGGCAACCAGGCTTGTACCAGTGATGCTGGTCCCACTCACAAATAAATGCCCTTTTCAGTTCATATTGCCCAGGATCATCCAAAAGCTGAAGAGAAAACAAAGATACAAACAGCACAATCCCTGCCCTGTCGGTCACTGTGAGGAGCTGGGACAGCCCCATGAGGCAGTGAGAGAGGACAGAAGAAAGGGGGCAGAAGCTAAGTGGGAGAGAACCGCGAGGGGAAGCAAGCACAGAAGACAAAAATGTCTCCAAATATGGGTGGACTTAGAATGCATAGTACTAAATAGGATTATCCATCCCAGAAAGAAAAATACTACATGCTGTTCCTCATATATGGATCCTAGCCAATAATATATGCATATGTGCAGAGAAAGGCACTATGGGTACAGTGTACTATATAGAAAACAGAATAAAGAGCAAGAATGGAGAACTAAATATTATGGGATGAGGAAGGACTAACTGCAGGTGACAGGTATGAGTTATGAAAGAGTGTATAAAGCTAATTGTTTTTCTAGCTAACTCTTATCATGGATTTTTTTTGTGGTGGATATGTGCATGAAATATATGCAATGGAGAAGACATAAAATCCAACGTGAAGATCCATAACTTCCATCTCTAATGGCTACTCTGACTGTATGGAAGTTCACTGAGTCATGGAGTTTTAGGGTCTGGTTAATTTGGATGAGTAATTTTGTTTTTATTTATTTTTTAATAATAAAGTTCAAAATAAAACTGAAATAGCTGAGCATGGTGGTGCATGCCTTAAATCTCAGCATTTGAGAGTAGAGGCAGGCAGATCTCTGTGGGTGCAACACTAGCTTGATCTACCTAGTGAGGTCCAGAGCAGCTGGAGCTGTGTACAGAGACCTGTCTCTGAAAAAATAAAATAAAATAAAATAAAATAATTAAAAGACTGAAGTGATCCTCAAAAGTAAATGTTCTCCTCATTATTACTGCATGTCTAGTTCAGGAATCTCAACCCTGTTAACATATGTATAAACATATATTTTCTCCTTCTTATAAAAATGAAAAGACAGTATATTTAATTATAACATTTAAGAAAGACTTTAGAATCTTACTGTAATAGTTAATGTTCATTCATAATGAATCTATGTTTAGTTTAGTTAACTGTATGGGCATTTATTTGTTTATTTATATAGTTATACAAATATTTACTTTACAATAAATCTTACAGAAATACTGGTTCAAAACTAAGGCACTTTGTAAAATTTATGCCTGAGTATGCGCACGCGTGCACACACACACACACACACACACACACGCACGCACACTCTCTCTCTCTTTCCATACTGTGTGTGTGTGTGTATGTATTCTAACTGTCCTTGGGTTGAGTTGCAGCAACATGCATTTCCATGGGAATTAGGTATAATACAAGTGGGTAAGTACTGAAAATTATTTTCTCATCTTGTAGTTAGGAAGTTGTGCTGAACTCTTGTTGCTGTTTCTAAGTTTTTATTATTAGCAAGAGTAACATTTTAAAAATACACTTTATTGGTAAATGATTCTAAAGGTTGTAGGTGCTACCTTGACCTTCTTACTTTTCCTCAATTGATTTATACAAACCCTTTCTAGATGAAGGCTATTATACTCTGCTCATGATATTCAGAACAACTATTTTTCCTAAATTACTGGCTTACATCCCTTTTACCTTTTGTAATAATATTTTGTTTGTTTTTCGAGACAAGGTTTCTCTGTGTAGCCTTGGCTGTCCTGGACTTGTTTTGTAGACCAGGCTGGTCTGGAATTTACAAAGATCTGTTTGCCTTTGCCTCTCTGAATGCTGGGATTATAGGCATCCTCATTTAGAAGGGCAAACAGGATAGATATCAGAAGTAGGAGAAGACAAGGAACAGGACAGGGGCCTTCCACAGGGGACCCTGAAAAACTCTACCCATCAGAGTATTGAAGGAGATACTGAGACTCATAGCCAAACTTTGGGCAGAGTGCCAGAATCCTTATGGAAGAAGAGGAAGATAGAAAGACCTGGAGGGGCAGGAACTCCACAAGGAGAACAACAGAGCCAAAATACCTGGGCCCAGGGGTGTCTACAGAGACCTATATTCCAACCAAGGACCATGCATGGAGAGGACCTAGACCCCCTGTTCAAAGGAAGCCCATTGGCTGCTCAGTTTCCAAGTGGGTTCCTAGTAAGGAGTCCAGGGGCTGTCTCTGACATGAACTCAGTGGTTGACTCTTTGATCAGCTCCTTCTGGAGGCTGCAGCCTTGCCAGGCCACAGAGGAAGATAATACAAGCAGCCTTGATGAGACCTGATAAGCTAGGGTCAGATAGAAGGGGAGGAGGTCCTCCACTATCGGGGGACTAGGGAAAGAGCATAGGAGGAGAAGAGGAAGGGTGGGTGGACTGGGAGGAGACAAGGGAGGGTGCAGTGGGGATACAAAGTGAATAAATTGTAACAAATAAATATATAAATAAAATTAAATAGAACTTTTTCAGAAACCACAAGAGATAACAAATCACTGCCAATACAGTTTCTTTGCCCCATAGTGTACCTTTATGTGTTAAATTTGGAAATGCATCTTACAGGGAAAATTTCCCATATCATTTCACCTCTGAAGGCTGAATATTCGTATCACTTGGAATGAAATCCTGTTAGTGTTGGAGCTGACATCATTACATCCTCTTTGGCCAGCCCTTGAATACACTGGACACTTTTTTCCCCATCTTGTTTAAATTTCAAATATCCTACGCATCAGCGGAGTCGCTTTTATCCAAGACTGAGCCTAGAGAAAGACCCATGCAATGCTTGTCACTGAAGCCATACAGAACAGCACAGTCCTTGGCATTTAGTAGTCACCCACACAGGGAATGCTGTACGTTAGACACATAACCAGGGCCCAGAAGATAAGCAAGGCATTAATTCTCAGAGTTGTCAGTCCAAGAGCCTCACATGAGAGGAGGAAAGACTGAAGAGATAAAGAGAAGCAGATCAAGCGTCCCACCTTCCACTGAGTGGCTATGCTTGAGGCTGATTCGTAAAACTGGCAAGAGAGGTCAATCCCTTTTAACGTCATCGAACCAAGATGGCACTGTACCACGGGAGGACTAAGAGAACACAAAGTTTCAGTGTTGGGAGTTACAAAGGTGAGAAAGGACAATCTTCACTGAGCACAGAGACAGTGAGGCGGTGGCTGTCAATTGACATTGGTGGCACCGGCAATCAGAGTGCTCTCTCAAAGGACAGGGACACAAAGCTATGGGGCAGGGTGCTGAGGAGGAGCAAAGCACCTTTGCTGAGGTCCTACAGTGGCATCGGGTGTATTAGATAAGTTACTCACAGGCATGGGACTGCTATTTCAATCATCTGAACATTGCAATACACAATCACTCAGAGCTAAGGTAGAACTTACTTCACTTCCACCACAAAGACCCTGGGGCAATCGATTATCCTCCCTGAAAGTCTTAGTTT
>CM053766.1:46063096-46118764 GCA_028658305.1 Pachyuromys duprasi
GCATAATTATAGCTTTAATATAATTTTCCTGTGTCTCCGCTGAATTAAAATCTCTATTGCTTTTGGGTGTTTCTGGTGGGGCCACGGTGTCCTGATTATTGTTGGGTGAGTTCTTACGCCGATTTCTAGGCATTTGTTTATATATAATCAAGGAGCTGTTTGTGCTTTAAGGCTGACCTTCAGACTGGAACTGTCAATCTCTTGTGTCAGGAGTATTCTTCAAGAAGATCAGGGAGTTCTAGTGGTTTGATAGTGTGTGTTGTTGCCTCAGTTGAACTCTGTTGTGGGATCTGTGTGCCCGGCTTCATGCTCTGTGCCAGAGGCTGCGTGTCCCCCTTTGATATGTCCGCTGGGGGCGCTGCTCTGGTCAGGAGGCTCCGAGCTCTGTCCTGGGCTTGCTGCTAAGGGCTCTCTTCTGGACTGGAGCCTTGGCGCCTCCTTCTGGGTCAGGGGCTGTGCCCCAAGGTCTGAGATGGTATTGGGGGGCACCACAGTCTGGACCTGATACTATGAGTCCCAATCCAGGGTGGTGGCTGGGTGTGCCTAGGGGTGTGGGTCCGCGCAGTGCAGCCCGCGGTATCTGGGTGAAACTCAGTCCATCTGGGGTACTGTGTGCCCCAGCCCAAGGTGGCGGCTGCTGGCGCAGAGGGTTGTGTGCCCGCCCAGTGCAGCCCACGATATCTGGGTGAAACTCAGTCCGTCTGGGGTACTGTGTGCCCCAGCCCAAAGTGGCAGCTTAGGCGACCAGCCCGGCTGTGCACAGCCTGTCACCCTCTGGAGTTTTTCCTGGGAATAGCTGGGTGTCCCTTGAACTTTTCCACTTGATTTCCCCACCGTTGGAATTCCGCTCACCTGGCAAACGCTGGTGTTTTAGGTCCGAGATCTCAGTCTCCCGGTCGCTGTGCCTACACTACTGTCCTGCTCTTCAGACACAGTGTCCTCCTGGGGCAGCCATCTTGGATCCCTCCTCCAAAAATATTTTTATAAATATATTCTGATCATGTTTTCCCTCCCTCTTCTCCTCCCACATCTTTCCCTGTCTCCTCACTCATCCAACTCTACACACTCTCTCTCATTCTCTCCCTCTCTAAACAAACAGGCAAACAAAAAGCAAACAAACCAGAATTTTTAAAAAATTCAACAACAAAAACTAAAGAGTGCACAAGAAACATACACAAACAAATGCTTTCTTGGAAGTATGTGGAAGCTGATCTCACTGGTATCAAGAACCACAGTTTGAGCACAGAGGAAGGGCATGAAGCTATATAAGAACATCCATTCACTATTGAGGAACTTTCCTGAAGATCTGATTGACAGCCCTGATCAAGGATTCCAAGCCCTGAAATTTCTATGTGCTGATTTTCTCATCTGCATACTTGTGAATAAATACCTTTAGAGAACTAAGAGGAATAACTGGAATTTTGATCAACTGTTGGGAGGTCAACAGATGAAAGGTACCAATGAATATAAATCACCAGGCCAAAAACATTTTTTTTAAAGTTTGGAGTTACTAGACTTTAGGGGTTGACTGTGTGTCTTTGCTTTTTCTGTCACTCTCTATCATTCTATTGTAAGCAATCTTTCTACCACATGAACATGCACACACAGCAAATCCAAGCCATATGCTCAGCAAGCAAGAATTTATGCAGAGACCCTGACTCACATGAGCTACCAAGGGTGTATGTGTGTGGCAGATAATAGCAGATGATGGTGTATGTATGTATGAGTGGGCAGCTCAACTCCTGTTTTACAGAAGCGTTCTGTTTGTGCATGCAGGATAAGCGCATAGTCACATCACAGGAAATATTTCTAAAGAGAGGGAATAAGGAGACTGAGACATTTCTCTTCTCACTTTTAAAAGTTTTCATCATGTACTTCATTGAAATATTCTGCCCATTAAAGACATCTACCTGAAGAACCCTAAAAGAGAGGGCTCCAGAGTCTTCTGCAGGGGCACCTCAGAAGGGGCTTTCTGAATTCCTTTTGTTTTCTAACCAAAGCCTTCCCCTACTTTGAATATTACATAACGGTCACTTTACCAAGGGACATTTTCTACCTACCCAGCTAGATATTTTCTCTTGAAATTTCCCTCAATATTTTGCATACTTCTTGAAAGCAAATTAGCCCTTTGACTAAAGTTATTGTTTAAATGTTAGTGTTTTGGGGGCATTGGAATATTAAGATTCCAGAAGGTTGTGTCCCTATCCATCACCCAGTCTTGACAACAAATACACCAATTTATTCTTCCTCATATGAGTGGGGATCTTGGTGTTCATCATTGTGCTGTTTAATGTTGGAAAGAGGCATACTATTCAGGTTGAGACTAGCAGCACAGAAACTTTAGGTGACCAGGCCAGGGCTGAGCACAGGATAGTCACACATATTAACTAACTCAAGTATGACATGTTATACAAGTACAGAATTCCAATGCATATAATGAAACATTCTTCATGCTTACCTAGCCGTCTCATTCATTGAGTCTTCACCAGGACTAATTAAAATCATGTTTAAGGATGTAATTATGTATCATGCAACACAGATTGCATATCAACTTAGCCTCAAGCCAAGCTCGAAACATCTGCATACCCAACTCAGAGAGGAAACCCTTGAGTCTGAAGGCAACGAACTAGCAATACCCTTCCACCCCCTGCCTATATAAGATGGCAATGGGAAATAGGGGTACACCAGGAGTCCTGGATTCAAATTCCACCTCTGCCATTTACTGTCTATTGACTTTGTGCAACTTACTTAAACTTCGCAGTTTCAATTCCTCATTTATCAAATGAAAAGAATAACAATTTCCTTTTCTTAGGGGAACTTGTTTGAGTTTTGTGTATTAAGATTGGTAGTGTTTGGCTCAATGTAAGTGTTAATCATTTTACTTTGCTCTGGGCCATTGTGCTTAATATATCATTAGTATGTGTTATACTACGAATCACTGCACAGAATGCCTCCCTTTGGGAGTAAAGAACCAAATGTCTCCTTGACTTTACCAAACAATATATGATGGATTTTTTTGGTCATTTTAGCAAATACATATTGAGACCTTTGACAATGTGCAAAGCATTCTACTGAGACTACTGGGGTGTGTGTGTCTCTACTGAAGTCTTCCAAAAACAGTAAATATTCTTCTCCATTCATTGTAGACCTATTGAAGTTAAAAGGATGTAATGAAAGGATGGTATTGAATTGTGGATCATTTTAATAGCTATGATACATTGAGCAAGGTGCTTAATATGTTTGGGTTCCACGTCTCTAAAATAGGGCAACTTAAAATAACCTGTTTTGTAAGTTATTGAGGGAAGCATGTGTGTGTGTGCAAATATAAACATATATATATATGCATGGACATACATATGTATGTACACACACCATTTAAAGTAATTTGGGAAATTTTCCATGAGTGTTAGCTATCAATATTATTTTATTTGGGGTTAGAATATAAAAACAAAACTAGAAGGACATTTAAGGACTAAAGAAGGATGAACATATTCACTATGATGTCATGATATGCTATGATGCATGACATGAACTATGATGCTTGGATGTGAATGGAATCTCCTGCTTTATCTATTCAGCTTCCTCCTTGCTTATTTCTCTACTGGCTCTCAGATTTCCCTTTTAAAATTAACTTTTCCTATGCACTTTCAAAGCCAGGTGTCCAACTAGATGTAGCTGAAAAGAACCAGAGACTGAGAGCCTTTATCCAAGGGAGACCACACTTATTCACTCCCACACTTTTTCTTTTTAAAGGAGATTCATGCTAATGAAAAAATTAGAGCAGAAAGTAGAGCTCAGAGACAGGACTCCCATCATACCATGTGTCTTTCTGGACCCTTCTAAGTTTTGTGAGTGGGTTTTTTTTTAAACGGACAGAAGCTAATAAATTCCCATTGCAGCTTCCTTCAGAGTGAATGGAGATGGTAATACTTTCCAAAGTGCCTCTATTAATGTCATCATGACTAGATAGTATAAAGGCGAAAGCTTAGAAGTAATTATTTTGTCATATTCTAGCTGGTAGTTTAGGTTGTCACCATAAAGGGATTAATTTGTACCAATAATCTTAGCTCAAAATGGAAAACATTCATAATCAAAGACCCTTAGTCTTACACCTGGTGGACAGAAGAAAGTCCTATCTTTAGTAGCGTAGCATTTTGCTCTCTTTTTGAAGAGTTAATTTTAATTACACATGTGCGTGCATGTCTTCACATAGACATGTGCATGTGAATGCAGGTGCCCATGAAGGTCAGAGACTTGGGATGTCCCTGGAGCCGCTCATAATGTGAGTACTAGGAACAAACTCAAGCCCTCTGAAAAAGCACTGCATAGTCTCAACTGCTGAGCCATCACTCTGGCCCTCGTCATCTCTTAAGGAACTTGTAAAAAGGGGAGAATCCAAGAAGATTCCACAGTAGGACTGGGAAGCTACATGTTTTGTGGACACCATAGAACTACTGAGGGTTTGTTGATGCTGGTAGCACACTGTGAGAATTATCACTTAAAGGGTCTAGGTCCTTAGCTCTTGTACATAAATTTGGAGTTTCAAATGCAGCGGTGAAGGAATTTTTACAAGGCAATGAAAATAGAGAATTCTCATGATTTAGGTAACTTAAAAGGACTCTGAAGACCAACATGGAGTGTAAGCAGTAATCCTAAAGCCAATTTGGCAAATTTTGAAGTGTCTCAGTGCTAAAACTAGAAGGATGTGGGCTCTGGGTTTGGTCTTCTTTGTGACTATTTTCTATAAAAGGAAGGATTCTAAGATAAACCAAGAATTTGAAAATTAATTTCAAGCTTATGGCCTCATCAATTTCATTGCAATAAACTACAGTCACTTTGCAGTAGATCACGGAACAATCAACAAAGACGACCTTTCAGAACGCATATCAGCTTTGGACAGACCAACCATAATGACCACAATTAAAATAATTGTTGAAAGGCGTTTGCACTGGATTCCATAACACATAAAAGACAACACAACAAAATGAAATCGATTGCTTTCGAAAGAGAACATCAGAGTTTAACAGAGGCAAAGCTATTGCTGACTGTGGCAGGCAGGGACATGAGGCAAAGCCCACTGGATCCTGCCTCAGCCAGCATGGCAATAATAAACCTGTTTCCTGCAGTACACCACATCTGCCTTTGCCGAGGGTCAATGGTTAAATAAGAGTCAACGCTATGGCTAAATCACAGAAATGCATCCAGCTCTTCTGAAAATGGGTTCTCCAAGAGAACAGAACTCATATCGTAAAGTGCCTGTTTTATGTAATGGGCTGGCACTTCAGAACATGTAGAATGGTATTTTCTATCTACTAGCCTTGGGGAAATTGAGAGAAAAGCTGGCAAATCATTTTTCCAAGGGCTTACTTGCCAACAGAAATCCAGTTGAGAAAGGCTAACTGATATTCCTTAACATGTACATGCATATGCCAGGCTATGGAACCAAGTAATATTTTATTGTAAGAAAGGTAGCCCAGCACTACCAAGAGTGGTTTTAAAACACTTTAAAACCTCACCTAGAAAGCCAGAAACTAGGTAAGTGATATTCATATTCCTCAAGACCCATTTTCACAATAAACAACTGTATGCACTCCATTGATGATGTCAATGGAACTCAGCTGTCACTCCGCAGAGCCACACAACCAAACTTAATCCACAGTGTGGCCATCTTGGATCCATCACAACTATTAGGCACTAAGCTGCCAAGTGTACCTTATTATGCAGAAATATAACTCAATCTAATGATAAGAGAATGCCATGACTTCAGCAAAACTGCCAAACAGATTCTGATTTGTTTTGTAGTTGAGGCTTTGTAAAAGGCTTACTTTTTTATTATGAGCTTCCAAATAAAGACTCACAATCCCAGATTTTGATATTTGTGTGATATCCTGCTAATTCACGATTCCAATTCCCACTCCTTTAGTTCCTACTCATGGGAGCTGTATTTCTTTCTTTGTGGGTGATTTCTCATAAGTATACAGTGAGTGTATTTAGATCATATGTAGCCTACACATCTTTCCTCCTGCTCCTCTGGACCCTTTAGAACCTTTTTTATTCTTCTTTTAAAATTATTTAAATAATCCTTTGAGAATTTTATACAACATATTTTGACAATTTCTTCCTTAACTCCTCCCTGATTCATTCCCACATTTCTAACCCCCACTTTTGTGTCTTCCTTTTAATTTGTGCTGTCCATATACTCCTGGACGTGAAGCCAGCCTCTAAAGTGGGGCCAGCCTACCAGGTGCCACACTCTCCCTTCCCCAGAAGCCATCAACTAGACATAGTTTCTCAGTAAGGGCTAGGGACTCATGGACCCCTTTACACAGAACCTGTATTGACAGAACAGAAAGGTAAAACCATCCTCCACTTCAGCACACAGCTGTGCAGACACTCCTAGACTGTTGTCTTCGTTTCTTTCCTGGCTGCTGTGACAAATTCCCAGATAAAAGAAAATTGAGGGAGAAGGGGTTTAATGGAGGTCACAGCTCAAGCGTTCAGCCCATCTTGGCAGGAGGGCCAAAGTGGGAGGAGATTGATGTAGCAGGGTCACATTGCATCTACAATCAGGAAACAGAGAATGTCATATTCACGCTGCTACTCACTCCTCTTTCTTCCCTTACACAGTCCAAGAGCCAGGGGAATGGTGGTACCCAGAGTGTGCAGGTCTTCTCACGCCAACTAATGTAATCAAGATAACCCCTCATAGGCATGCTCAGAGGCTTGTCTCTCCAGAGACTCTAGGTTGTTATCAGCTTCACAACACTAATATCACAATTGTAAATGTCCATATTCTCTTTAACACAAGGGAGAAAAGACATGTTTACCCCGCTAATCCTCTGTTGTGAGTGGCAGAGAATAACTCTAATTTAAATAATTCACACGCATTTCTTAGTCAATGCCAGGTGACCTAACAAAATAACTGAGGTAAAATACGTGAATCAGTTTACAGCCCCTGAAATTTAAACAATGTGCTAGTAAAATGTGCTACATAGTAAAGTGAAACATAAAGCCACAAAACTAGTAATAAACATTTTAGAGTGTCATTCAACTGGTAATAAATATACAAGAATAAGATTTTCTTTTTATTAATTAAACTGTCAAGTATTATTTAGAGAAAAATTTAGATCGATAATAAATAAGGAACAAATAAATATGTCAATACAATGTAATATAATGTAATAATTATGGAGATTAGTGAGGTGGTCTTTTGGAAAGCATTACAACACATTTACCAAAGATAACAGACTGTGTCTAAAGGGTATGGCTTAACGGCTACTATGCCGAGAAACTGTGTATCCTTTTAAAAAAGATGATTCTTGACTATTGATATCTTTGACTCGTTCACTGAATGACTGTTTATAGTCAATATTTCACTTCTGGACTAATGGAGACTTTGGTCTTTTAGCTTTTATGGATAACAGACATCTTAGAAAAATTCCTAGGACAGTAGAAAACTATTAACATGTTTTTGATGCCCTGTGAATCCTTTAAAGTCTGTTTGCATTCTATAATTTTAAAGAGTTACTAAAATATTTGAAATTACACCAAGCAAAAAGTTTGAAAGCGTTAGATTGTATTTAATGTCTAACAGAATATTAGATTGCTTTGGTCACCCAGGCAGAGGTTACTTTAGAGTTGCTCTCTAATAAACAGGAATTTGTGGCTATGTGATTATTTGACGAATGTTTTTTTTAGAAAATATTCATGTTAAGTGTAGTTTGAGGATTTTTCAGCTATCCATGCTCTCCTCTAGTTAACTGTCAGACAGCCCTTTAGGGAAACAGTTAAGACTCATCTCTTCTTTGTAATCTCAGTGTTATACTTTTAATATATTGGAATCCTTGCTCTGCCTTCATATGCAAATATCCATGGTTATGTTTATGTAAATTACTGGCACACATTCTAAGAACTGAAGGCAGCGTGTAGTATTGGATTTAGTTGGAGTGATTTATTCCCGGCCCACTCAGTTGGCTGCTGTAGATTCTTATTTTTTCACATGAATCACAAATGGAAAGGGATCTGGAATATTTAGGAAGATAACTTTTCTGGCAAATATTTTTTTTCTGTCACACACTTCTTTGTTACAACTCTATAGATAATGAGATAAAAAATGTCTTACCCCTGTGACATCCATAACCTTAATGGCTGCAAGCTGGCCTGTTTTGACATGACGACCCTGTCGGAAAAAAAAAAAAAAAAACAATTTCAAAAGGTTTAGTTGTGATGAACAATACTAGTTTCCCATCCCAACCATAAAAAACAATGCCTAAATCTGTGTTACAGTATACCATCCACCAGACAAACAAAAACACATATAGACACATAAAACTTCAGGATGTTTTGAAGATGTACTTCCAGTTAGAATTTATTTTTTTTAAACATTTCCCATTATGTCATCTTTTTGTCTTTTTTTCACAGGGGTTACCACGTAAATGAAATGGCACTCTTTCTCTCAAAAGCACTAGACAAGGGCTTGTGTGAGAGACAGGTTCCCACAGCAGTAGAGACTGGTCTGGATGGAGGGGACCAGCACACTGCAGAAAACAGGAACTAAAGACACTTTCTTTCAGTTCTTAAATACTTTGCAGTTTGGATTGGGAATGTGGCTTAGCGGCAGAGTATAAGTCCAGCATGCACAAGGTCATAAATTCAATCCCCACAAGCAAAGAAAAACAACAACAAAAAAACAAAATCAACTGTCTAGAACTGCTGTCAGCCAAGCATTGGTAAATGCATGCAGCCAGCACTTAGTAATGGGGAAGGAGGAATAGAAATTATCACTTTCCACTCCTTTCATGCCCAGGTGCATCTGAAGGTGATGGAGGGGAACAGTGCTACTGGGACTTAGCACACAGGCTGGGAATTTCTAAGTTGAAGCAGGCAAGGTCACAGGAAGACATAGCGGCCACAGCACTCTGTTGATGTGCCTCAAATAAATGTCAGCGTCATAGAGGCCTGAGGGACGCTGTACTTTCTTCAGGGAGAGCACCACACTCTGCTTTAGCGACCGCCAACCACATCTTGAACAATGTTATTTTCCTTCAAAGAACTTAGAGAAGGATGCCTGCAGAACAACACGGGTTCAATGCGCTATCACCTAACCAATCTATTACAATTCTCCAAGTAGTTCCCTTGGGCTGGGCAAAGGCAGCCCTTGCAAGTGGCTGGCAGCACACTCCAAGGGCTCCAGTGTGCAAAGCAGCTTGGCAGAAGCCCACTGGCTTGGACTTTGTGGTTTATATATTTGCAGTTCTCTATTGTTAGTGTGTGTGTGTGTGTGTGTGTGTGTGTGTGTGTGAGAGAGAGAGAGAGAGAGAGAGAGAGAGAGACTGAGGGCAGGGTGAGAACTGTATTATTAGCCTCTGGAATGGTCTGTCTTCTAGGTCTAGGGTGCCCTCTGCCTTCTTGATCCTGCAATCTGTCTCCGCTTCTCTAGATTTAATTGAAATATCACTTCTCTCCCTGTCAATCACTCCTGATGCCTATGCTACCAAGGAATACATCCTTGTTCCCATAATTTCATGATGCCCAAAGGATCAGCATTTGTCTTCCTGTCTTTTTCCTTTCTCTCCCCACTGGCATCATTTGTAGCACCACCCCTCAAATCAAACCTTAATTGGAACTTCCTCTGGTCATCACTTTGATCACCCAATTCTAGACAAACACACTCCAGTCCCTTTCTTCCAGTGGAGGTCTGTGGGGGTACTTCTGCGATCCTAGAATTTGAAACATTACGTAGGAGGTTTTAAACTCCTTTAGAAGCACAGAATTTTCTTTGAGTGAAAAATTTGTTACAAGGATACTCCAATGTCTAATTAAAGAGTAGCAGCTGGGGCAGAGAATAGCTATCCTACAATGTGATGCTGGCCTGGGGCCAGAGAACAGAGGCGAGAATACACCCCTGTTCAACTTCACATAGAAGGCACCAGCCAGTTCTTGGTTTGAAGTCAATAAAAATAACTATTTTTAAAATTAAGGGTACATGATTTTATGTGTATGTGGGACTTCATTTTTTTAGTGTTCTCTATGAATGTAGAAAATAAAGTGACACCTCTATACTCCCCTTTAAATTTCACTTTCAAGCTGAAAGAATGCTTTTGATGGAGCTGACACATGCCTGATGCCACCCTGAGATGGCAGGTTAGGCTGAAAAGAAATCCTGCCAATGGAACAATGAGGCAGAGGCCAGAGGCCCAGGCAAAGGCATCTTCACAACTGGAGCAGGGAGGCTGCTAAGCTGTCAAACTTTGATGGTCAGGAAGGACCAAAAAGGATCAGGGAGGACCCTGCTCAGCATGAGCTGCCTTTTACATCACCAGGGGATGTCAAAGCTGGTTACCATCTAGATTAAGGCAGACCTTCAGGGAATGCTCAGGAGTCAATTGACTTCAAGATCATTAAAATCCCGAGGCACGGTTAGGACCAAGGCAGTTTTCAAAGAAGCTACATCATAAAAACAAAAATACATTAATATGAATAGCCTCATAATGTACCCAAACAACCCTATCTTTTTAGGGATGAGGTCCCAGTCTCACAGTTGATGGGACCCTTGTATCAGGACATAGTGATCCTCTATCCATCTTCTGCCACCCAGCACCTGGGTCACAGGTCCTGACCACTCAAGTTTGAAAATGAGTTTTGTTGTGCTTTCTTTTTTTCTTAGCTATTGTGTAAGCACTTGCCATCTTACTGAGGGGGAGCTAGATTCGCAGATGCATGAGCACAGACTGTTGGTTTAGACTCTGGCCCTGGGGTGTGCCTGACAGGGCTTTACTTATGAAGCCAGCTCCCTAACCCTTGTTTTCTTTTTGAGACAGTCTCAGACAGCTGGACCCAAATTCAATATATAGCCAAAGATATCCTTGAACTCATGATCCTCCTGCCTCTATATCCCAAGTTCTGTGATTATGCTTGGATAAGATGTTTTTAAAAGTCATATTTCATATCAGTTAAACATTGATTTTTTTATCTCTTCTTCACATAGAGGGTATTTTTTGGTAACTTTAAAAAATTTGGAGTGAGGATAACAAAGGCGGATCTTATTACCATAGAGAATGTTGAAATGAAATTTCTCTATGCCCCTACTAAACTTTAACTTGTTTCTCCTCTTAAGAGTAATTAAAGTACAAATACAGACATCATTTAAATTTGAATCCAACTTGCACGTTCAATAAAAAACTGAAAATTAAATTTCTATGAAATGAAAGCAATCTTCTAAATGGAGACAGAGTTAAACAAGATTCTTCACAAAAAAATAGAGATGTCAGACTTCAGCTGCTGAGTCATTTCTAAATAAGAAGATAAAGTAGTTTTTTTGTTTTGTTTTGTTTTTGTTTCTTACTGAGGTACTCAACACTAACAAAAGTTAGTGAACAGACTAAAACCTAGGGAGAGAAATACTGACCGAAAGCCTAGTGCCAAAGAATGTCCTGAAGCGTAGAAAAAGTTTGTCCATAGGAAAGGATGAAGAAGGGCTTGGGCTGAAAGAACTGAGGCCAGGAAGACAGCCGGGAACGGACGTGCTCTGAGCACAGGGGTCTGAGTTCAGAACACCACCCACAGAAAGAGAACTGGGCACAGCAGCACAAGTCTCTAACCCTGCACAGAGAGCCAGGTGTGCCTGAGGCTGTTAGCCAGCCAGCCAAACTGGACCAATGAACTCCAGGTTCAGAGAAAGACCTGTGTCAAAAAAAAAAAAATGAGGAGCTGTGGTGCGAAATATGCAGCATTGACCACAGGATTATACATGTACACGTGCACACGTGTGAATGGGCAAACACACACACACACAGAATCCAGCATTGGAAGACCACAGGTACTGAAGCCTGTGGGTCACAGTCTACCCTTCTTCTTTTCTACCTTTTTCTGCATCCCTTTGTTATAAAGAGCTATGCTGACTCTTGTTCTCTATAAAATAATTCAACACCAAGCAGAATGTGACTCACTCAAGCATGCTTAGGCCTTTTCTTTGTCTCCTCCCTAAAATGAATACAGGAGAAAAGCAATGGTTTCCTCAGAAAGGGCTGCAGAAGCCTCACCTCTGTGTGGGTATTTTCTAAGGAACAGCAAGACAGCTGTGGAGCTGTTTGCCTGCAGCTAGCCCAGAAGAGAGCCCTTTCATTTCTAGGTCACCGGAACGCATTGTTTCCAATGGAGCACACATGCCAGATCAGACAACCTAAGCGCCACCTCACCCTCCTGTTGAAGGCTGCACACTAGAAGAATGGCTCCTTCTCTTTTGAATTAACTTAGAGACAATCTCCTCTCTACTGAGGAAGGCTCCTCCAATTTCCTAGTTGCAAATGAATGTGCCGCCTTTGTATTTCCAAAGCATTCTATGCTAACCCCTGCCAATCCCAACCAGTGCTGTGATTTTCTTTTCTTTTCTTCAAATATGCATTTCCAGAATAATGGAAATAAATCAAATCAAACAAATAGAAGGGCTGGAAAAGTGTTGCTCAGTGGTGGAATGCTTGCCCAGTGTACTCAAGGCCCTGGGGCCTTACCAACCAGGGAAAAAGAGAAAAGGTAAGAGCGTAGACCGTGTAGCAATGGCAGGTGTTGTCTCAGAGATCAGTTCTTGTTAAATCTATCCATACATGTCCGTCCATCTGGCTGTCTATCCGTCAGTCACTGGTACCACAGTATACCATCTGGAGCAGTGGTTCTCAACCTTCCCAATGCAGTGTTGAGTTTGGGACATTATAAAATTATTTCATTGTTACTTCATAACTGCAATTTTGCTAATGTTATGTACAATAATAGGAAATATATGATATTCAACCCCTGTGAAAGGGTTGTTTGACCCCCAAAGAGGTCTTGACCCACAGGTTGAAAATGATTGGCTTAGAGGCTCCATCACATACTGAAGCCCTGGAAAGCTGTCAAATACATCACCCACACTATCTCTCTAACAATTGCCCTCAACTGACAGGACTCCCTACCCCATCCAGGGTCATGTTCTCATCGGGAGACAACCGAAAGATGAGGACAACTTGAGCAAGGATGGATGTGTTAGAATCCTAGGGAAGGACAGAGAGCTTAGAGATATGAGGAAGGCTAAAGCAACAGATATAGATTCCTTCTGTAGTGGGTGATGGAGAAGGGCCTCACCCAGTAGCTGCTAAACAACACATCAGGTGAAGATGCGAGCTGTGAGGACTGTGTTCCCATTCTTGGTATCATTCACACTCCACATCGGCCTCCTTTCGTCCCCCTGTACTCCTGTCTAGCCACCAACTATACGGGACTGGATGAGAGGGAGAGGTTTCAGGCAATGATTCTAATTGCCTTGCTTGCAGAGAAGGTAAAAATGAATTTAAGTGAAGTTCTTTCAGACTCTCTGGAGAGGAGAGGATCTCAGAAAGACTGTGCAGATCAGAGGGAAACAGAAATTCTCTATTCAGCGTTACCTCTGTACTGTCACAGTGAGGACAGGGGTGTGCTCCATCTCCCACGCCCAGTGAAGGTGAAGGCTGTGTTATGACATCTGCCAATTTATCCTCAAGCTGTCAGGGCCGCCTCAAGAATACGCCTGTCTCTAGATAAAAACACCCCTCGATAGGGCTGGAGGGATGACTCAGTGGTTAAGAGCACTGGATGTTCTTACAGAGGACCACAGTCAATTTTCAGCACCCACATGGTGGCTCACAACCA
Source organism: Pachyuromys duprasi (assembly GCA_028658305.1). NCBI lineage: Eukaryota > Metazoa > Chordata > Mammalia > Rodentia > Muridae > Pachyuromys > Pachyuromys duprasi. The sequence goes on from CM053766.1 coordinate 46,076,756, forward strand.
CCCATAACTCCCGTTCCAGGCCCACGATGCCCACTCTGGCTCTAAAGCCACTGTATGTACATGCTTAAATCATAAATGCTCATGGGACATTCCTGGCAGACTGTCTACTCCTAAGTTTTCTCTAGGTCAAAGACAACCACTGTTGCTTTGGTTGGCACATGATGCTCACTGGTGACTTCAAAGGCTCTGCTTAGCAGAGGAGAGGCGTGGCTCACAACGACCGTGGAAGAGTCCTAACAGGGTCCTTTGGCCCAGCACTGTCCCCACGAGACTGCCTGCACCACACACTGCCAATCCCCTGCCCAGCTCCTCCAAGCTTTTAAGATTACTCGGGGCTGGGTCCACCGAGAGCTGAGGATTGCTTATAGACCAAGCGGGAACAAGAGCCTACCTCCCTTCTGTTTGTTGGAAACTAGGATGCCTCAGTTTTTGTGCCTGCCAGCGTGGCTCGGTTAATAAAGCAAAATGGATGCTTCAAGTGAAGCACTTCAGTCAGTTTTTTGTTGTTGCTGTTGTTCTTTTTTTTCTTTTTTCCCAGACAATGGGTAATGTACGCAGATTCCGTGTGGCAGGGAGCCGAATGTCTGTACCCAGGAATGGCGTACACAGCTGAAGTGACAGCAGTGATGAGCAGACACACTGAGGGTGAGGAGGACTCAGAAGGCAGCAGACCCAGTCTCTGGGCCCTAGCCTGGGCCCAAGAACACATTCCCAGTTATCTCCTCCTATGCCCCCAAATGAGCAAAGAATCAACCCAGAGCTAATTCAACCCAGAGAATGGCCCTGCCTACCTGTAATTATCCTATGCTAGCTTCTGGAAGAACTAACTTTGAGGTGGAGTTCAAAAGATAAGGATAGAGAATACTCTGGCTCCCCCCTACCCTGCCAAGGCTCCTCCTTGCTCCCTCCTGACCTTGCACAATCAACTTTTCTATTCTGAGATGGCACCTGGGGGACAGAAATGGCATTCGGGACCTGGATTTCAGTCCAAGAAGAACTTAAAACCATCTTCAACCAAATAAGGAGAAGAAAGACCTCCTGGTAACTTGCAGAAAACAAAAGCCATGCAATGTATTCAGGACCTGTTATTTAAAAATAAAAAAATATTAAAATATCTACAGTTAATTTTCAAAAGTACAAGAAGACAACAGGAGACATGCCAAGTTGTATAGGAGAAACACGAAACTGCACAAAGAACCACAGGCAAATAAGGAAGGCTCAGAGTGGACCAACTGGTTATCCAATCAAGTGGTCAGCCCTGAAAATACACATACACGTAACGCATAATGTTATACAGACTGACCAGGTTATATTTAAGAATATATATGTATATGTGTGTTTGTGTTTGTATATATATATATGTGTGTGTGTGTGTGTAACAACAATTAATGAAAAAAAAAGTGGCCATGAGTTTGAAGAAGAGCAAGGACGAGTATATGAGAGGGACTGGAGAGAGAAAAGGGAAAGGAGAAATGATATATTATATTATAATCTCAAAATTAAAAGAAAACACAAACCACAAATCTTAAAAGTTCAAACCCTATATGGGCTTCAACAGTTGATTTGGATTTCTGCTGTGCATCGAGTGAAATGTGGACACCTGATGAAACCAGTGGCTGAGAAGTTGTTTTCAGAGAAACAGAGTATGGCAATTGTAGGGAACTGCAATACATAAAGACCCTATGATATAGAAAGGGACTACCCTTGAGCAATCTGTCAAAAGCAAAGTGAAAAGCCCTCAGTGTTCCCCAGCTTACGAGAGCACCTGTGAATCACACAGAAACTACCAGTCTCTACTGAGTCCTGAAAGCCCCAGGGCCTCGGGCCTGATGTCCAATCCTCAGGTTACCTCAGCACCCTAAAAGGGGAAGTTCCTCCTGGTCCATTTAATCTTCTAGAACTGCTTCTTGCAAAAGGCGAGCCCTAAATCATGCTAATAAACGTGAAGTTTCTAGGCTTAGTGAACTGGGGGTCTTGCTTCAGTCTCTCTAGGCCAAGAAATCAGTGAGTCATCATGTCCTTAACCTGGGAGGCATTATCTGTAGAGCAGCGAGCTGGCAAGGGAAGGGCCTGTCATGGGCAGGGAGAAGCATGTGGTCTGAGGCAATGCGGTGTGGCAAGGATTGCTACAGAAGGTTTTGTTTCTGGTTTTGCTTCCCAGTGTTAACTAACAAACTGAAGGAGCCTGGGAAGCTTGAGCAAGGCCCATGGCTTCAGTTCATTATCCCATTATCTTTATCAAGGACTGGTCAGAGAGAGAGAGAGAGAGTTCCGGAAGGAAGCTGTCTACCCCCAGTGTGTCCCAGTCACACCCAGGTGTCAGCTGCAACAGCGGCAGGCCTGTGCACTTGGGGCTGTCAGGCAGCAAAAGGCCCACAGTGTTCCCAACTCAGGAGCAGAAATGGGGACCCGTCTGACTCTCTCACGGCGGCTGCTGAATAAACCCTCTCCCACAGTGTCCTCAAACCTCCAGAAGTTTTCATTAAAACAAAGGAAATGTCAGCCGGGAGAGCTCTGGAATATAATTAGGGCCCACCAAATCTCAAGTAATTCAGAGGGGGAAAAAATAGACAGTAATGAAAGGGAAGCTCGCTGGTCCTTACTGAGTCTCTGCCGCACGGCTGACACGAAAATCAATTTCAACAGGCTTTAGCTGAATCTGAGCAGGAACAAGGGTGACAGATGAAATTTAGTGAGCAATTTACTGGAGTCATAATGATTCCTGAGCAAGGAGGGGGAAAGACTATCATGAGGGCTCTTCCTCAAGTGTCTCCTCCGTAAGGACACGTGTGCATCATTATGTAACCGTATATGCTACCTATGGGGGAGGGACTTTAAAGTAGCATATGTCATACCCAAAGAAATGACTATGAATTAGACTCTAACTCAGACGCTTTGAAATGGTGGTTTTCAGCAAGACAGTTTTTTCCCCTGGGGATATGTGACAGTGTCTGGACTTCTGATTGCTGTGACTGATTGTCAAATCTGGCACCTCCTGAGTTAAGCCTTCCATAGCTCAAAAAAAAAAAAAATTTCTCCTTTGTCCAGCACACAATTATTGAGCCCCCAAGTGTCAATGGAACCAAGGAAGAAATCTGGTCTTTAGAGTTTGACATTGAATAGGTGGCCAGTGAATACTGAGGTCTACAGCAGAACCGCCAGTTACAAAAATGACTAGATAAGGCCTTACCTGGGGACCTGGGGAGGGGGGAGCACAGGGAGAGGCTAGACAGGGTTGCTTTTTTCTCTGTTTTAGTAGCACTTTACAAATGGCTGTTTGTGCTAAGGATATAACATCTACAAACAATTTATGCTAAGGATATTGACTTTGGAAAGTATGCATCCTTGGGCTAGTTTGATGTCAACTTGACAGGCTCGAGTTATCTGGGAAAAGGAAACCTCAGTTGAGGAAATGCGTCCACCAAATTGGCCTCTGGGCAAGTTTGTGGGGGCACTTTCTTATTTGATGTGGGAGGGCCAACCCTAGGAAGAAGCTCTCTGCTATATAAGAAAGCAGGTCACAAGGCACAGGCCAGCAGCATTCCTCCAGGCTCCTGCCTTTACTTCCCTTCGTGGCTTCCTTCAGTGGATGACAGACTGTGATGTGCAAGTACAAGAGAAATAAACCTCTCCAGGTTGTTTCAGGTCGTGGTGGTGGATCACAACAATAAAAACCCTAACTAGCACACCCTTTAAAGATATTTTTATCCTGTTTTCACTTTCCCAAATACCGAGTTCTTAAGAAATCTTGATAAGTTGGGTGTGTAACGTTATCATCATCTCTAATGTTTATAGGTTTTAACAATTCACAAGAATGTGACATATTATAATTTAAAAAGTGAGTCTGGAGAGATGGCTTTAGAATGTGCATTGCTCTTTCAGAGGATCTGAGTTCAGTTCCTAGCACCCACTCTAATTTCAAGAGAGCTGAGAGCCCCGCCCTCCGCTAACCTCTGAAGACACCTGTATTTACATGTATAAACTTCAACATAACTAAAAATAAAAAAATGATTCTTCAAGATAACACATTCTAGTGTTTGATCAAAATATCAATCACAATAAACCAGCAATCTAAAAAAAAATGTGTGGGTGAAGATGTCTGGCTTTATCTAATGTGAGTTCTTCAAAGCAGGAGTGTACGGACCTTCCTAGGGATGAGTATGGCTTGTTCCCATAAAAAAAAAAAAATAACAGAATGCAAAATAAAAAAGTTCTTTTTAGCAAAAGTAAAGTAAGCAATATTAGTTGACAATATTGACCATAGTTTACTACCAGAAGGATACTTATGTACTAAAGGACTGAAGTTTCTCTGGATTACTCAAAGAACAATAGCAACTCCATGCATACCCTCCAGATGTACAGAGAAATGATTACAACCCACAATTCTCCTGCAGGCGGTAACAGAAACCTCTGCAAGGCCTGGAGTGTGCCCCAACCTGGTGCCTCCCACATCAGCAGAGGTCACAGCAGCTACATGCTTTCTAAGCATTGGTCTTCATACTGTTCTGTGCATTAGTAGGGCAAAAGCAAGACTGGTATTAGGACAATTAAAGTGTGTATTATGAGTGAAAGATAGCTCCTTCAAAGACCACAGCAATCTGACAGCAAGCACACCTGTGCCTGGGAAGCCAGTCACTGGAAAAAGACTCAAGTTCTTCATTGATGTGTGTTCCCTACCAGACAGTAATCCTGGGGATAGATTTGCCTGAAATCGTGGGGGAAGGAAAATCAGTGAAATACGAAGACACCTGAGAAAGAGCAAGGCTCTTTTTAATAAGTAAGGCATGCCCAAGCTCTAGGCTGGCCTGAATGGGGAGACAGCTGACAAGGTAGTAAAGGCATTGATGGGCAGCTAAATTTAGCTGCAACATGACTCCCCTGCTAGGTAGCTTCCTCTTCAGAAGGGTGAGGTTTCCCTGACTCCAGTGAAATTCTTCTTTTGGTTACATTTTCATCCTACAGTTCGCTGACACATCAGGGATGGTGAGAAGTGGGGAAGAGCACACTCTTAGCTCTTTGACTGCCTTTCCTTCTTACACAGGCCAGGAGGTGTCTTAAGTGATCTGGATGGGGGACGTCTATAGTAATTTTCGTTATAGGCCCCTTATCTGTAAAACAGATATACTATAATTAGCTTGCTAGTTTGCAGTAAAGATTAAATGAATTCATGTAGAGGAGGTGCTGGAGTGTGTGGGTAAGCGACAGGGATACCCCGACTTCTTTAGTGTGCTATGGGAACCATTTATAACCTCTATCCTGCTGTCCCCATCCTTGTACCACACTGCAAACCTGGTTCCCTCTTCCTTCTCAAATGTGTCATGGTGTGCTTACTTCTCTTACCTCTGTTGTGCCTTTGCCTTGGCATTGCCTTTAAGTCTACACCCTGGGCTGCAGAGTAACCAAGAGTCTTCCCCTAGACACTACAGGGAAATTTCAATTCCCCCTAGATTCTAACCAATATTTTCCCTTGCCTTAGGGTCACCTCATGCATTATACATTGCACTTATTTATTACCTATGTAAGGTATCTTTCATGCTCTAATGGAAATGTGTGAAAAGCAGGATTTCTCTGGGTTTTGATCATGGTTACACCTTTGACAGCATATCACCCATGTGCTGTGGGAATGATTCTCTGGAAACATCCCTGTCCCCCATCATAGAATCCCCTATTTGAAGACATAGCAACACAGATAAAAAATAGCATGGTTATCAAAGAAGGAAACTGAGGCTTTCAAAGGAGGAAGTCATCTGCCTCAGCACTAGCCTCTCAGCTTGACTTTGCATCAAAGTAACGAAGCAGGAAAGTATTGCCTTCCTCTTCATTCTATTCACACTCTCCAAAGCCTAAAGAATAAAATGTAAGGCTTCATAATTAACGTATATTTTCTATCCAGGACGATTCATTTCTGTAAATATATAATTATTTAATTTAAATGTTGGCAACATGGATATTGAAAAGTTATGGATTACTGAAAAGTTAAAAAGCATAGAAGCAGAGGTGGCTACACACCCAAATTACATTCCTCTGGCAGCAGCTGACATTTAAGTCTTACAGGTAGCAATTAGGGATGAGACTGCTTTTAGCACCAGAGAGAAGATTTGACAAACTTTCCTTTCTTTTATTCTCCCCAAAGGAAATAAAAGATAGCTTATTTTCAGTCAAACAGAGTGACCATAGAGCGAGAGAATAGATTCAGGTTACCTTCAGCCATGGATCTCAACGTGGAAGCATTTGCATCAACATTGTGTTGTCAGAAAACAAAGAAAGTCACAAATTGATACACTTGCCAAATACAGTGGGAGGGAGGTTACAGAGAAGTAAGGAAAACTGCTATAGGCAGCCCTTCCTTGGCACAGTGTGAAACAATGGAGCTGGAACTACTTAAGCCTTTCCCGCCACAGTCAGTAAAAGTCACCCACATGGAAAGAGAAGGAACCCATTCCTTACCCTCTTCCTCTTCCTGGGCTTGTAGTCTCAGTGCTGAAAAAGGAGACAGAGGACCTCTGAACTGTTTGACCACCAGCCTAGCCTAATTGGTGGGTTCCAGGTTCCAGTGAGGGACTCTGCCTCAAAAAAACCAAGGTGGACAGCTCCTAAGGTTCACTTGTGGCCTCTACACACACCAAAACACCCAACACACATGTACACACTCATACATACAAGAAAAGTAAAGAAAATCAATGCTCATTTACAGAACAGAACTGGACTACTGGTCTTTATATATCATATAGGATCATCAACCATTCCCAATCTCCTAAACAAAATACCTGACCCCCCAAAGTGTATTAAATGTCACAATCTAGGAATAGCACCTCAATGCCAACAATGAGATGTATACCCATGTGTTAGCCACTGATGGGCATTCAATAGCTATAGATACAAATACTACAAAATACTTACAAACCAACATATGATACTTTTTAAGGCTGAAACATTTTTTTCCAAAACAGTATATTGATACATTTTCAATTTTAGAAACTCCCTTTGAGGAGAAAATATTTCATAAAACAAATTAGGAAGGTATGAAAAAAATCTTTAGAAGATAAATAGAAAGGAACCAAAGGAGTGAAAATACATACATCCTTTTCAGAATTTTGACCTCTTTTCAGTTTTCCAATAAAGCTCTAGGCAAGTGCTTTTAACTTTTATAAAAAAGGGAAACGGAGATGCTTGTTATACCCTTTTTCCTTACAATGTTCAAGTACAAACAGGACTGGCCAGACCAAACATGTTTCTATGGCCCACCTTACTGAGTCAACATTTCATTTTTGTTGTCCATATTAAATTCCCATGTAGCTGTCTAACCTTGACCATTCCTTTACAAGGAGTTCACAACATATTGTAAATACCAGTATGCTGGCAATATACTGAGCTCCTGTCTCAAGATGAAAAGTAATAAAAAGGAGCTGGGAATGTGGCTTAATGGAAGATGGTTCATCTAGCATGTACAAGGCTCTGGGTTCCATCTGATATATGAGGGATGGAGGAGGATGAGAAAAAAATAGCATGTCTTTTGTCTTCAAAAATGGACTGTTACCGTCCTGTATTAATTGATATCTCTATTTAATATACCACATGCTTTCTATGTTTAAAAAAGTCAACTGAATAGTAACATTGTGTCAATGTGGTTCTATCATAGGACTTTACCTACTTTGAACAAAAGTCCAAAAATTATTATGAGAATACTTTAAAATGCACAAGGAAGATACTTAGAAAGGCTTGTTTATACTTTGCAACTACTGAATATTTTTCATTTAGTTATGCAGATAATAATTTGTAAATAGTTTCTTTCCATATGACTAATACTCATTGATATTCATAAATACAGCCTTGGAAAAGTGAACTGGAATCTAAGCCTCCAGACTTGGATCTTCTACTTGCATTGTGCTTAAAGGTGCAGCCTGAGCCGGGATTGGAGCCCAATAACACAAAGACTTTGGACTTTACTCCTCAACACTGCATGTGGGCAATAATATAACTAACACAAATCCCACAGTAGGATAGCGTCCGGGAGAGGGAGATCCTGTGAGACTGAGCTGAAATAAATGCTGTTAAATTGGATAGGCTGAGTAAAAAACATGTAACAGCATCAGATCTGTGAATGCTGCTGAAACTGCTGGCCCCGTTTATATAAAAATAAAACGTATAATAGATTAAACCACAATTAAAAATTAATATTCCTATCATGTTAATTTCTGACAAGTGGTTTGTTAAAGCATCAGAATCATCAAGGAAGGTTGGGAAGTCTTTTAAATGACATCTTTACAACAATTCAATTCAACCCTCAGTGTTTTGGTATTTAGTGTTATGCTCATCTAGAGTGTAGTAAGGAAGATAAGAAAGAGGCTAGTTGGTTTTTTGTTTTTAAGTTTGTGTGGTGATTTGCAGCTTCAAATTGTCTTCCCTTTGCCTCCTCTACTTTGTTTCAGACCACTTCCTTCTCTACTCAAACAGGAACTCACAAATAAACTATGCAAATGCAAACACGAGTAAACTGCTATTTCTTGCCCCCATGGAAATTGAAGCCCTGGTTTTCATTCCCCGTAGGTTTTAAACCCCATGAATATTATAACGTAAGAGACAGTGACATCTTGACAGAAATGGTAAAGGCGTGAGGAGCTCTGGAGTGGGAGAGAAGCTTCACAGAGGCAGGTGTTCACACAGAGAAGACCTGGAAGCATAGAGAGCAAAGACAAAGGAAACAGGAACTGTGCACATTCAGCTGGAGGAGGGCTGCTTCAGAGAGGAGAAAGGAGATGAGGGAGACATAGAGGGAAGAAAGGAACAAATGCTGCAGAGAGGGCTCACAATGCCAGGCTCATCTCCTCCGCCACATCCTCTGGCTGAACTGGCCGGGATCAACCTCACCCCAAACTTTCCAAGTCCAACAAACAGGTGACTCGGTGCGGTTGCCATGGAAACAAAGATGGCGCACTAACTATAATAAATGAGATGCCGCTGAACACTTGGATGGTAAAAAAAGAAAAACAAAAAACAACCAAATAAATAATGTGCCTCTGTATGCCTTCTTCAAAACAAGACAGATTCTAATTACTTTAGAAAAACAGGAGTCTGGGAGTAATAAGCTGGGCATGGTAATCACAGATGACACATGGAATTGATTAATAGCTAACACTCGGCACACCAGGCACTCTTCTAAGTACTTCGCATACATTAACCCAGCACGGAAAACTATGAAGTAGCTTGGTGTCCCTGATATCTTTACTCTACAGACAGGGAAACAGGCACGCAGATGTTAACTGGCCCTGTCTAAATTTTGCTTAGCATGAACAGACTGTCACTAATGTTCATTTGTCTTACTGAAGTTTCCATACTGTTTTATGTAGGAACAGTCCCGCCAAGGGCGTTTATCTGAGTGAAGTTCACTTCTAGCCTTCATCTTTCTGGTGCTAGTTTCTCCCTCAAAATCTCAGGTTTATAGTTGTGATTGCTCACGAGTGAGTTTTAAGACATGAGTCTGCAGGTTGAGAAAGTGGTGTTCTCGCGCACAGGACCCCACGGTTCTAGAGCCTTGGAACTGGACCGAATAAATCAGATAGGAGCAAAATGAGACAAACATGGGGCTTTTTAACTTAGTTCCAAATGATCAGAAAGCTCTCAGAAAGGTGAGGAAGGATGTCAAGGCCCTGGGTAAGACTTGGCCAGTACACTAAGGAAGGACTGGAATCTGTCTATGTTGAGATCGACCCATGCACTGCCAGCAGAAGGGGGTAAGGCTAGAGAGGCAAGAGCTTCCAGGCTCTCACAGCTTTGGGGAAATGCTCCCACAGGCTCACGGTGTTTGAACACCTGCTCTCCACCTAGGACTGCTGGTCTTGGGGGACATGGAAGGTGGAGCCTTGCTGAAGTGGGTGTAAGTATAAGCAAGTCTTGAGGTTTCTTGGCCTCGCCCCACTTCCTGACTGCAGATACACTGTAACCAACAGTTTCGATTTTCTGTCACCATGACTTTCTTAAACTATAAGCCACAGCAAGCCCCATCTCTTAAGTTGCTTCTTGTCAGGGATTTGGTCACAGGAACAAGAACAGAGACCAAGGAGTACATATTGAGGGCTTAAGACAGGAGTCTGGATCAGTTTGGATCTCAGAAAGATCAACCAGCCACCATCTTCTTCACAGTCTAGGACTGTAGTTATGCGTCCTTCTTTGAGATCTGGAGTCTATTTTTTAAAGTCTGAAATGGAGGAAGAAGGCACCACAGAGAGATGGTAGGAGAACCAGGAAGAAAGGGAGTTTTCAGCCATAGTGGGGAAAGCCGTGTGTCAAGGTAGGATGGAAGAAAAGACCATGGGGGGGGGGGGAGAAATCTTGCAAACAGTATGGTGCATTTCTGTCCACATGGGCATTGCCCAATGGTGTTACTTTTTAAGAAAAGGTGCTTTCCCTCTGCCCAGTGCGATGAAAGCAGCAACAGAAGAGGAGACATGTGCTTTCCAGATAAGTGTTCAAGAAAAACAAGAGATGCAGCTGAGCGGGCAAAGATGGGCGATTACTCAGTGCCCAATAGAGCTACACGGCTGAAATGCAGGAGGAGTCAGGTGTCTGGATTGTGCTTCAGTAACGTGTCTGCTAGGAAGGTCTGGAAGAATAAAGGTGGAAGCAGACACTGCATGTTGGCTAAGAATGATTAAACTGAAGAGTCATGAGGCCTAAGGCTGGAGAGACGAGTTATTAAAGTTTCATGAGGACTGAGAAACTGACAAAAGAGACCAGAGGGCTTACCGAACATCAAAGAGCAGGTGTGCAGGGTGTGGAATATAAACCAGAGGCATCAAAGGCTGCGCTTTCAGATCCATTCCCATCCAGACTCACAGGAGAATGGACCTGGGCCTTGCGAGGTCTGGAGAGTACGGCGCTTTTCCAGGTGACACTCATCCAGGGGTAGTTCAATGTTTATCATCTCATAAACAAGCCAAAATCAGGCGGCTTCCCCAAAACCTCAGCTAGTTCACAGCAAAACCAAGGTTCTCATGCATGAATGACTGCCAAATCTTGTGATCTTTTGATAGCAAATCACATCATTTAGTATCTTTTCATTTCAGACTTCAAATACAAAATAACAAAATGGTGATTGTGCTCTCAGCTGGGACAATGTTATAAATGAAAGAACACCGTAAAGCTGAGTTATAATGTTAAAAGTGACAGTTTTATTTTCAGTATTCTGGCTATTACCCAGAGCATGGAAGCTTACAGAATCGTGCTAAAGATGTATCTCTGTGTACTGTTATCACATCTGCATGAAAGGCGACTACCTAGCCAGCCATGCAACAAAAATAGTGAAAAGTCGTTGTACTGCATGAAACAGAAGTCCAGCCTCAAGAGGTATGCATACCGTTATTTCTTAGTACTGGGTCCTACTATCTTTCAAGTCCAAGGCATCATTGATACGATTTAGGAAGCTAAAGCCATGCTAGACCACATCTTTTTGAGGCAGGTACATTTCAGCATGCAAATGAGACTATGAGATTCCTTTGGTGGTAAATGGAGCTGTCATTTTCCTTTGATTAAGAATTGCTGAGGTCCCCCATTACCTTTACGAAAGGAGACAGGGCACCTGCTGCTGACCTAGACAGTGAAGAGACTGCAGAGAGGCAACGGCAATCAGGGAATACGACTGCAGTCGGTCACTGCTCGACCAGTCTTGGGCAGCCTTTAGGCTATTGCAGGTTTAAAGACACATTCAAGGAGAATAATGGTAGCACACATCAGCAAAATTCCATCTGGAATAATTCATTACCAGAATAATTCATCTCCAGCAGAGGCTGGAGAGATGCCTCAGCAGGTGGCTAACAGCAGTCACTGGCCGGTCTTCCAAAGGACCTAGTTTCCTTCCCAGCACTCACATGGTGGCTCACAATGATCAGTAACTCAGTCCCTGGGGACCTAGCTGATGTCCTCTTCTGACCTCCATGGGCACCAGGAATGTATGTGGTACAGAGGCATATATGCAAGCAAAATACCCGTAAACACAAAATTTAAAAAAAGTGTTAAATGTCAAATGTACTATGATAGTAGCTATCATCGCCCTTTCTCAGACAGTGCTTGTGGAAAAACATATTCTTCACACATCCTCAGAGACAAATACTCCACAGATTCTAGTTTCACTCACTTGAGGCAGGGAGGGGCCACATCTGCCATCTGGGACTCATCTCACCTACTGAACCCATCCTAGCTGCTCTCTCCGAACGCACCCCTTCTCCGTGTCTCCCATTAGCCTGGGAATAGCTTACTGTAACTGAATTTGTCCTTGCCAGGCTAAGATTCTCACACATCACTACTTAGTCACCATGTGAAGGAGGTGCCATTATCATCCCAATTCACACATGAAGAACTTGAGACACAGTCACAATCACAGAAGTACGAACACTAGACTCCTGGCCATGCCCCGGTGCCTCTGCTTCTGTTGCTACTGACCCACTTCGCGCTTCATAGTTTCAGTGACTGGCTTCAGGAAGCACTATCTGCACTTGTTCACTCTGTCCACTTGCTCTTCACCCTGGCCTGCATGAAAGTTTGGTGACCTGCTCTAACACTCACTGGGTTAGGCCTGGGGACTCCAAATGAGTCTGTTCACCTGAGACATTGGGGCTAGTGGTTAAGATGGTGTCTTCACAGAAATGAAGTTCAGAGCTGTCAGAATGCAAACACCTTTAACGCCAGCACTCCAGAGACAGAGAGAGGCAGGTGGATCTCTATGCGTGTAGGCCCAGCGTGGTCTACATAGTGAGTTCCAGGGTAACCAGAGCTACATAGTGAGACCCTGCCTTGAAAAAAATAATAAACACTTGAAAAAACAGAAATGAAGTTTGGCTTAGCTCCAGCACCTTAAAAAATGTAAGATATAAGCCAGGTGTGTTCGTTGTTTGGCCTGTGAGCCACACTCGAGGCATCAAAAAGCAGCAGACAGCTATAGGAGTGGCCAAACGCAAAAATCATGAGGCCACCTAAAACATTATGAGATTTGTTTCGATAAGTCAATTGTATAGATCTTGAATGTCTTTTGTAGATGACAATATTGCCTTGGTTTCCCAAGGTAGTTAGGGACAGGGACTCCTAGAAATCAGAGGTCCTGTAAGTCAAAAAGTATGGTGGATAGAGCCTGAGGTTATTGTCTGGGTAGACAACCAAAGATGACACACACGCATGTGCACATGTGCAAGCGTACACGTGCACGCGCGCACACACACTCACTTGAATTTTCTATACAAGCTATATGGTACTTAATAAAAATGGTACGTTCAGTTTTGCTTTGGAAATCCACCAGGACTTTATTTAAAATGGATTCTGTCTCTAGGCACTAATGCTGTTGAGGCTTAAGTCATTTTGAAACTGCTATCATTACATCCCTCTGAATATTGAAAACGAATTATGGCCCATCTATTAGGAAGTACTTTTGATCTTTTGCATTTGATATCACCTTAAAGTAGTACAGAAAGGGAGATGTGATCAGGTTGGAAATATCCACTGGAGAAAATTAAATGGTAAGAGAGCAAAACCAGCTATGTGGTTTGTGCACTTTGTCACCCAAAGAAGACAAAGCCCCATTTGTACGGCCACTGCAACACTTAATATTTTGTCATTTTTTAGAAATGTGTATATATGTAGGAGCATGTATGTGGGTACCCAGAGAGGCCAGGAATATGAGACTATGGCCGCAGAGTAGCCCTCTCCCCGGCTGCATGAGCCTGAGGAGGTCTTTGACAGTGTGTACTTCATTCAGCAACTCTCTTTCACTCTTGGGTTTGGTTTGTCTGCTAAATCTAGCCACAGACAAACCTGCAGGGAGGCCCCTATCTCTCTAACCCCAGTTTTCTATTGTGGGCCACAGAGCTAAGCTATGCATGGTGCAGTGGCACTAGGCTGTGAGCCCAGCACTCGTGAAGTGAACACACAAGGGTAATGAGTTTGAAGTCAGCCTGGGCCACGCTATAAGACCTATTCTCAAAAAGAAGGAAAAGGAATAGAGGAAGAAAGGGAGGAATGAAGGAGGAAGGGAGGCTAACTCAAGTCCTTTACCACAGATCTAATTTTTAAAATGTTAAAATTAAAAGATACCTTTTAGAAATTCTGTCAAATATAATAGCTAAAGATGTTCAGCTGGCTGGACTACAAAGACCCTAAGGTAAATTTGAATAATAAATGTTTCTTTTTTTTTTAAATTATCCTCTCCAAAGGAGACCCTGATCAACCAAGTCCTGCTACTCTTTCTCTTAAAGAAGCAAACACATAAAACAAAGTTTAAAGTGATATCTTAAATTTTGGAAAATACCAGGAGGTGATTTTAGTCATTAGTATTTCTGAACTAGGAAATAGGACTCAATAGGACAAAGAATGTGACAAGGTGGTCTTCCATCATTTACATTAAAACAGAAAGAATAGTGTGTGCTTTTCATTATCTTTTTCTAGACAATGCTCAGAAGAGCAGCAAATTATATTTTCTTTTTTTCGTATTTCAGTTTTCTTTTTAAAATATCTGCCTTTAATGCAGAGACAAATAATTGGTTAAAGTCCTGAGAATAAGAGACTGAATGCGTGGCCCTAAACAGGAAATCTTTATCAATGCCCCCTTCTCTAAGGCTCAGAACCTCAAAGAAGAGGGGGCCAGAAGAATGTAGGAGCCAGAGGCTGCAGGTGGAGAGCTGTGAAGTGCTGTCTTCTGAACATGGCTGTTGCGCTTATGAATTCATAGCTGCTGTTGTTACCTGCACAAGACTAAGCCAGCCAAAATTCCAGCGTAGAAGGAGGAGATGCCCACTCCACCCCTACCCCTTACTGAGGAGCTACTGGCAGCTGATAAACTGGAAGGAGGGAGGATTTTTTTTTAATGTGCTCCCACTGGTAGGTTTCCCATGCTCCAATGGATGTTCTTACACCCATGCAGTAATTGGACTTCTTGGGTTATTTTTTAAAAAGGTGAAACTGGGTGGGGATACCATGGAGACATAAAAGCATGTAGAAGGATAAATGATGGATAGAAAGGACCATATTGTATATAGATGTAAAATTCTGAAAAATAGTTTTTAGAAAGTAATATGCAGAAAATGAAATCTATATTTTCAGTGAGTTTAAATAAGGAAGACCAATATGTTTGTTATGTGGAGTATGGGCGTGGCTTCGGGATTGTATTCTAAGAGGCAAAATAAATGAGGATTTAGAATACAGACGGATCACACAGCTTTTCCAAAGACTCAAAGAGCCCCAAGCCCCAAGCAGGACATGGCAAAGCCAGTTTTAATGCATCTGAAAACCACTGAGCGCCTGCAGCTGCACCTTGCGTTTGGCCTGATGTCCCAAAGCCACTTACAACCACACCCTGTTGTGACTATTATGGCCATTATGAGGCTGCAGTGTGCTCTATTGATGCCAATTCAATTTGGAAGGTAAAGCAGTAATATTCTCAGAAGAAACACCTAACCACAAAACCTCATGTTTTGGACAGAGAGAATATTAATCACCACTTTGGATAATGAAAAAAATCCCAGGTTCAAATAAACCAAGAACATTCCTAAAGATTGTGATTCTCTGCTTTGCAGAGAAAAATGGCAGATATTTCTAGAGTCCTCTAGATGGTTGGCGTTATTTTGTTGAAATGAACTTTGCATAGCTTAGCTCCAGCTAAGATGGTTTCAGATTATGGTTAACTGTTTTGAAAATGGCCCGTTTTACAAACACTGGATTGTATATCTAGACATCACCTGCTCAACAGATTTTAAAACATATTGCAGAGGCAAATTTCCAAAAAGAAAAAGGTCTTGCTAGGTAGCCAGTCACCTACCCATCATAATGGCGCTTCAAAGGGAGCTGAGACTAAACATTCTGTGTTCTAATGAGTCAGTAGATCAAACTGAAGTGCCTACATCTTGGCAAAAGATAATTTTATTCCATAGGCTCAAAATTGGCACATGTTGTATATATGTATGTTGTACATATGTAGGTATGTGTGTATGTATGTATGTTTGTGTATGTATGTATGTTTGCAGTATGTATTGTGTATGTGTGTGGGGTATGTGTACATGTGTGTGCATGTGACGGCTAGAGGCCAATGTTGTGTTTCTTCTCAATTGCTCTCCAACCTTATTTTTTTGACACTGAACCTGGAACTGTTTGCTTCCACCAGGCTGGCTGGCCAGTGAGCTCCAGGGATGTACCTTTCTCACTTTCTCCAGTGGCAGAATCACCATGCCTGGTTCTCGGTGTGGTGCTGCCATCCAAACTTGGGTCCTGATGCTTGAGCAGCAAGCACTTCACATACTGAGACCTCTCTTCTAGGGTCAGCAAAGCTGATGTTTTTATTTCCCATTTTCAGAAACCACGGCTGCCATTCAGCATTTCAGAACTATTTTTGGGGAAAGAAAACTGAAAAGTCATAAACACCTATAGAGCTTTTCAGTACTTTCTGAAGCTTCTGTGGCTGTGAGATTTTCCCTGTGTCTCAGGATCACTGTCACAGTATTTACTGGCCCCAGGTTACAGTGGTAGCACAGGAAGTAACGTGACAGAACTAACAGAGGGGTAGCAGCACAGAATGATACAAGTCTTCAGAGACCCAGTAAGACCGACGTTTACTAACTAATGTAAGACAAAAGAAGGGAACTGGAGTTTCCAACTGGGCAAAAGCAAAGTGTGTCCTGTGCTCATGCCCTCGCATGTTCTGAGCATGGTAGTTGTTACAGGCTTGCCTGAGATTTGTTTCTTCCTCCAGTGTTTATTCTGCCTCTGCCTGATTCAGAATGCACAAGGACAGAAAGAGACCTATTAGACATCCTCACACTATCACAAATTCAACAAACGGCCCCACCATTCCCAGGGCCCAGAGAAATTCTACCTAGCTGAGAAATAAAATAAGGGGAAACAAATCTATAAAGACGTTTATTAGGGCTGAAGAGACATCCCAGTCTGTAAACTGTTTGCCAAGCAAGCACGAGGATTTGAGGATGTATTCCTGGCACCCACAGGAAAGTACTACAGTGGCAGCATGCATCTCTAACACTAGAGCTGAAGAGATGGAGGCAGGGGGATCGATCTCAAGAAACAAGGTGGACAGTATCTGGAGAACAGCACCCAAGGTTGACTTGTGGCCTTCAGGTGCACATCACTCCACCCCCCACCCCCTTAAAGACAGACAGATAGACAGAGGAAAGAGAGAGAAAGAGGTATTTCTTTTTCCTTTTTCGTGTGTATGTGTGTGAAATCACATACATAGAGTTGCATATGACCATACATACAAAACAAAAACAAAAACAAAGAAACAAACAAAAAAAAAAAAACCAAGGGCAACTCTTAGCACTTGAACCACCTCAGTGACCTCCTCTAAGAATAACATTTCTCTTCCCTGACAGGAGTTGGGACAGCATCTTTGTGACAGATGTTCATAAAAGGATTACCTATCCTGGCCCCTGTATCTCTCTGTTAGTTGTATTTATATTTATCACAACACTGTCTTTGATCTGGCTACTTGGAATTAAAAAAAAAAACAAATAGAGGCGTGGTATTCTAGAACCCATTCCACTTACAAAATGTCCAGCTAAGGTTTCCGTTATCTGGTAATCTCCAGGCACATCAACTGCCTGTGATGCCCTCTCTGGAGGCATTAACCCCTCCTTCATCTTTGCCATCAGTTAGGCCGCAGCTGATGTGGTACCATAAAGTGGAGACATTGATCCTCTTTCATCCCAGCCCAGCCGATCACATTTCACTAGCAGGGAAGATGGGATGCCGAATCTATACTAGTGAGAGGTTACAGCTCCTGCAACCATCTCTGAATGCCAACAATGGCTGAGGTTCTTTTGTTGCTGATGAGTCTGATTCCCAAAGTAGCCAGTCTCTTGGTTCCTTTCGAAAAATTTGTCCCTGGCCACTACAGGGACATTCCAGGTGCTTTCGTTCTTTACTGTCTTCATTTTTCTCCCCGAGCACAGCCATGATTGATATCCTGCACTCTCATGAAGACTAATAGCAGCAAAATGAAAAGCATATGTGTTGTCTCCAGGAAGACACGCAGGCAGTAAAATACAGCTGAACCAAGGCTTTGTGGCTATAGCTCTTAGTGTCTTTGGGCAATGAGAGGCGATCTTTAAAAATCTTTTGTGATTAATATTTTATTGAGAACTCCCACTACTGTGGAGAAGCAAAACAAAGAAAATGAACAATCCCTAAGCCTTCAGCACCAATAAATAAGGAACCCTTAAAGACCCACTCTAGCCCACTAATGATTTTCCTGCTGACAGAAACAGCTGTCAGAGAGAAAATGCCAATAACATGGGCCTACGAGACAGGAAGATGACTCATCTCTTTAGCCCTGTAGCTATTTTCTAAACCCCCTCACCTATTTCCAAGGCCCCCCTGCCCATCAAAGAAAGTTGAGCCAAAAGGATATCTGTATTCAAAATAACCACCTATAGCAACTGCACAAGACATCCACGACACCATTAAAGGTGAGCCAAGCCCAGGCTTCTCTTGAGTGGGGTCAGCCAAGTGCCAAGTTGCAAAGTTGCAAGATTTCAAAGAAGCCTCTTCCAAGACAGGCCCATTTATGGCTAATCTCCATATTTTTCTAGGGAATCCATGCCCAGGCATGTGGCCTTCCGTCATTCAGCATGGTTGTCATAACTTGACCTTCTTGGGAACTCTGGGAGACTTGCATATCTTCCTGGTAAGGTTTAAGCCAAACAATCAGTTTGATGATCATAATCTCATTACAAGTTAATAATGATCTGTTCTCTTATTAGATAGCTTAGAAGCCTGTATGTTCTCTCTCCAGAATAAACACATACATAGCTACTACACATGTGCACACTGACAACAACTTGCCATTTGAGTTTGACTTCTCCTTTGGAATATGTCATGGTGATCTATGTTGGTGACCATGCATGCACAGCTCAAAGTCAATGGCCATTTGTGTGTGTCTGTGTGAGAGAGAGACAGAGACAGAGACAGATAGACACACATACAAACGCACACACACACACACACACACACACACACACACACACACAGAGAGAGAGAGAGAGAGAGAGAGAGAGAGAGAGAGAGAGAGAGAGAGAGAGAGAGAGAGAGAGAGAGAGAGAGAGAGAGAGAGAGAACTCCAGGAATCAGTAACGGAGCTGGGTGATTTCCTTCAGCACAAGGTCTGACCCCGACTTTCAAGGACAGCCCTAACATTTTTCCCTCTCTAGGTTTTCACCAGTCATCCCAGGGAACTCTCAGGGGTGATGGGATAAGGCTCAGGTTTCAGGATGACGGAAGAGCTGACAGGTTTTAATTAAGAGTTTGACATCTCTGCCTGGTGGCTCATAAACTGACCCTGCCAACCACCAGTCACACTAAACATCTGAAGAGGCTGGAACCCCAAAGCATCCGGCAAAGGCTGAAGGCACTCATTTGCCTTACATTTGATTCTACCACCTCATGCACAGAGGGAAATGACTCAAGGGCCTGCTAAGTAAAAATGGTGCAGAGAAGCAAGCTACCTTGCTCATGGCCAAGGCTTATAAATTCATGAAAATAAAGGGAAATGTCTGTAAGCACTATACACAAAGAAAACATGTTCATTTTGTATGGGTATGAGCTGTGCACTGTTTACCATTTCCCGGAATCTCGGTCCTTCTGTTGTCATTGGCCCTCACCCAGACCTCTTCTAGAGGTCTGGTCCAGGCATGACTTGCTTTGCATTATTGATGACCTTATCTTTTTCTTCTCACGAACTAAAGCACATAGCTTGGGTGTCTTACACCATCAAGTAGGAAGATGTGACAAATTCTTCCTTTGGTCATGAGTAGATCAGGCTTCAGAGACCTCTTTCAAGCACATCTGTGCACTTCTTTATACTATCCAGTTTTAGCCCAAGAACTCTCCTAAGTGTGTTCCAGCACACCTCTTCATTCTGGGTGTCTTGACCCTCTTCCATGGCTAAGCAGGTTTCTCAGCCTCTTTCTTCCCTACCTGTGCCTTATCACCTTGGCTTGTCTTCAGCAAAAATTCAGTTCAGAATCTACTTCACTACCCACGTTTCTATTGATGGGGTTCTGCTCTTTCTGTATGTTTCTACTTGCCTGTGCTGTATTCAGAGACTGAAGCAAACCAGTCTCCTGTCTGGAGAAGTTGCTATGGTGATTACTATGTCTTTACTGGTGGTCTTGGGTCAAGTCTGCCTTACTAAGCTTTAACAAGCACCACTCAGTAACATATTCTTCAATGGTTAAAGGCCCAAGAAAGGTTTGAGATGATAACTCAGAGGACGAAGTGCTTGCTGCTCAAGCATGAGTTCAAATCCTCAACAGCCATATAAAGATCCAGATGTGCTAGCACATGCCTATAACTCTACCTCTGAGAAGTGGAGCCCCCAGGGACTTGCTGGCCAGCCAGTCAGGAAAATTGGTGAGCATCATGTTCAGTGACAGGATATCTCAAAAAACAGAATGAAGAGCAAAAGAGGAAGATACCAAATGTTATCTTCTGGCTTCTATTAATGTAAACACACATAGGCACACACATGGACACACACACAATTTCAATAAAATAAAAGCTCAAGGAAATAAAATGACAATCCCTCCCCCTCTTGTTCCCTTCCTAACCAGCACACACAGGAGAGAGAGAGAGAGAGAGAGAGAGAGAGAGAGAGAGAGAGAGAGAGAGAGAGAGAGAGAGAGAGAGAGAGAGAGAGAAAGAGAGAGACACTATTTTACTGAAAGCATTCATTTCCAGAAGGACAAATTCATTGCCTTGGCCAAAAGATGGGCAGAGAGGGACTATGGTATGAGGGCCTCCAGAATTAATGGCCTCTTTGTACTATGAGTTCTGTGGAGCTAAATGGATCCACACTTCAGAAAACAAGAGAGTTAAACTTGGCTCACAGTGGTAGCTGTGGCATCTGGTTTCCAATGAGTTGTTTTTAGCTAAAATTTCAGTTAGATTCATTAAAATCTAAGACACTTTTGTGTTTGGTTTAAACAAATGGGCTCACATAGCCCATTTAGAAAACTCAATAGAACTTCCTTCCATTTCTTCAGTGGGTAAAAATTCATTGGAGTCAAATTGGGTATTTTTTCAAAGCCAACCGTTCAAAGATAATCTTAACAACTTCTCACCAAATAAGAGCACTTACTATTGTCTTGCATGTCTTTATTTTAAAATCTTTTCCTACACTGAGAGTTTGTTTTACATAAGGTGTTTCACAAAAATCTAAGGCCAATAAGAATAGATTATGTAAAAGCCGATGAGTCATGCTTTACAGAGAGTCTGTCTGCTTCCTTCCACTTTCAAAGGCATCTACAATGTACAAGGCACTCTGGGAAGGGTGGGGACAGAGACACAGTAGTGAGGAGTTAACAGTTCACTTTAATATTGGAGGGTGCAGCAATTAGTAAAGTCCCTGGCACTGGAAGCTCTTTATCTTCTCCAGCCCTCCTGCAGATCCTTGAACAGCTTCTTCAGTTTTAGGTAATCTGAGGCAAACCCAGCCACCTCTGCAGGGGTGAGGCCTGACCAAGAATCTATTCAAAGCGCTTTCTTAGGTGAAGGTGCAGCAGCAGACACAGAGGGAGGATTCGCCAATCTTGTCAGTGCTGCCACTGGGAGGAAATCTTCGCTTGAATATGGCCCTCTTATCTTGCAGTCTTCCACATTTCTTCACAAAGAACTATGAAGGATGAAGGAGAATCTGTGGAGATGCCTCAGGTGTTGGTATGCTTGATGCAGGAGCATGCGGATTTGAGCTTGACCCCAGAATCCACAGAAAAAAAAGCAGACATGGCAGTGCTCTCTCTCAGAATCCCAGTGCTGGAAAGGCAGAGCTGGGCAGCTCCACGGGTCTCGCTACTCTGGTAACTTAACCTAATTGGCAATCGCCAGGCCAGTAAGAGGCCCTGCCTCAGAAAACAACATGGCACCAGTGAGATGACTCAGCAGGTAAGAGCAATTGCCACCGAGCCTGATGACCTGAATTTGATTCCCATGGTGGAAGAAGATACTAAACTCTCACAGTTGTCTCTGACTTCCACACACGCATCCTGGCATGTGTGAGTGCACACACACACACACACACACATACACACACTTTTGTTAAAGCCAAGATGGAATGAGAACTAATATCAACTACTGTCATCCATGAGCACATGTACCCACATAGACATGCACAGCATACACTAAAGGAAGATAGAAGAGAACAAATATGGAGAATGATAGATTTAAGCAAGTGTCATTGTAAGACAATTCCTTAGAAAAATATACAAGGCACATATGAAGATTACAAATCCTTCTCTAAATTGTCCTCTACCCAATGCTCAAGGGAAGCCGTGAGGCATAACGCTTGGCAGGAAGGCATATCCAATTTTACTTTGATGTTCCATTAAACAGCAGTACTCACAATTTTCTGTCAGTCTGCCCCTGATCCCCCACTCTGAGCCTACAGACTCACGTATGCTTGAAAACCATTTAGTTATACCCCAGCTCATTTTTATCTTTTAATTTTAAACAGGGCCTCATTAAGTTTCTTGAGTAGTTAGGATCACAAGCCTACACCACCAGGTACTCTTTTCATCTCTGAGAAGATGACAATTCAAAGGAGAATCAGACACGTTATTGTTAAATCCTACAACACATTTCTGTAGGTTATCCTCACAGACACTGTAGACCCCAGGATACACAGGAGGCCTACCTTCCTTTAGAGCTTTCCTCATTAGAACCGAAAACCCAAAGTGCTGAGTCTCTGACAATTACAAAGTTATGAGACCCTGGGATAATAGTTCACTCTGAGCCTCAGATCTTCTTCTGTGCTTCTCCCTCAAAGCTCATGATTGTAACAGGCACATCTTACTCAGTACTAAAGAGTTTAACCTTCTCATCCTCAGGTCCTTCTCTCACTTCGATCAGCAACACCATTCATGATCACAAAATTATTTCCTTTTTTTTCTTTCCTGAGACGAGGTTTCTTTGTGTAGCCCTGGAGGTCCAGGAACTCACTTTGTAGATGAGGCTGGCTTCAAACTCACAGAGATCCACCTGCCTCTGCCTCTCAACGGGCTGTAATTAAAGGCATACACCACCATGCCTGGCCACAAAATTATTTACTTGTGATATTTTTGTTTAAAAGTTTTTTGGTTTTGATTTGGGAGGTAGTGATAGAAGGTTAGTTACTCTAAGAAAACACAAGCGCACATTCTTTACATGACCCAGTTACTCTGAGGCAGATCAATTTCTCACTTTCTCATCTCATTTCCTACAGGACAACCACCAGAAGTATTCAACATCAGTGCGAATGTAGTCTACTCACGGACTGTCTGCTCAAAACCAATGAAGCTTCTCCTACTGCTTCTTGCAAGCAACACAGAGCTAGATAAATATCCAAGAAGAAGCCCATCTTGGATGGCTAGCTTCAATTGTCAACTAAATACAACCTAGAATCGCCAGAAGGGAGTGTCTGTGAAGGACTAGGTATATTGGCTTAGCCTCTGGACATGTCTTTGGGAGGACTGACTTGGAATGTTAAGCGACTTGATGTGAGAAAATCCAGCCTACTGCAGGTTGCACCATTCCCCAGGCATCTGTGTGTGTGTGTCCTGGGCTGTATACTAGAGGAGAGAATTGGAGCTGAGCACAGGAAGTTAACACACATACGCACATTCCCTGATGTGGGGTGAATATGGGTGTGTCGAGTTGCTTTAAGGTGCGGCCACTGTGACTCCCTGCTATAACAGCCTATACCTGGAATTGTAAGCTCAGCAGACATGTTCTCCCACAAATTGCTTTGGTCATAGCTTTAATATCAGATACAGAATGAAGCTACAACACCATCTCTGAGGCAAGAAGTTCTTAGACCATAAGAAATAGTGTTTATTCCATCATTATTTCTGACTTTATTCAGAGACCTATTCCACAACAAAAGACCAGGAAATCACAGACAGTTGACACTCCCATTTGGCACAGGAAACTGATACACAGATTCCACACCTGTCTTTCTTAATTGGACTGACTTAGCATAAGACTGTGGTTTACAAACATCTTACTCCAAAGTCAGTAGTCTTCTAAGAGTCTATTTCAAAGTACACAAACAAATCTTAGTTCGCAAAACCTCAACAAAAGATACCTCACCATGAAGAAAAAAGGTATTAGAATGCTCTGAATACTTGTCCAGTGTCTTCCTACCTCCTGTACTGCA
Organism: Pachyuromys duprasi; assembly: GCA_028658305.1. Lineage (NCBI taxonomy): Eukaryota > Metazoa > Chordata > Mammalia > Rodentia > Muridae > Pachyuromys > Pachyuromys duprasi. The sequence goes on from CM053766.1 coordinate 46,100,931, forward strand.
TCAGGTACTCTAAAACACCCATATGAATAACCAGCAAATCCTGAGAGCAAGAGTTCCAGTTCATTGTTAACCTGACACAATTTATACTACTGTGGAGTCTCAATGATGAATTATTAAGACCAGATTGTCCTGTAGGAATGCTGTGAGGAACTCTTTAATTGAGTTAGCTGAAGTGGGAAGACACATGGGACTTGTGGTACCCCATTCTCCACAGTTTTCTTCTGATTAACTCCACTAACATATCACCAACGGGGTCAGTATCCCTGCTGCAGTTCTGAAGATCCAAACCCAAGCCTAAGTTGGACAGAGACCATGCATGGCTGTTTACTTCCTTGTAAAGGTTGATGAGGCCAGGCAGGTTTCAGATCCACTAGCTCACTTCCTTTCTTGACTCGCTCAGTAGACTTCAGAGTGCTAAATTCTTCCCGATGCTATAATATCTTACTTCATAGTGTTTCCATGCTGTTAAAACTATTTTAATTTGGTCAACCCACAAATTAGTAATCACCACTACTTCTCTGTCCTCTAATGCTTCCATTCTTAAGCCTGTAATGTCTTCATCAAATGCACTGAAAAAATGGACTTTATAGTCCTGGCAGCTGGGATTTGTGAGAAGTCATAAATCATACCAGGTCTATTGGTGTTTGATCATTGTATCTTCATTAGTGATGTTCCTGAAGTACAACTCTGATAGTGACAATGATTATTTTAAATGCTTCCTAATAGTTATTCATATATATATATGATATATATGGATATATATATATATACATATATATATATATCCATCCATAGAGTTTTGTCTTAGGCCTAGCTTCAACTTTGGCACCATATTCCCTCCCTTGCTTCTATCTGTGACCATTTGTGACTATGGAATCTCTCCCCATAGAATTTTATTTTATTCTGTGTCTTTATACCCTAGTTCATATGAATTTCCAATCAGGATTGCTTTCTCTCCACACCACCCCTTGTTTTTTTCTGGTCTGGAAATAGTCGCATATTTTTCACATATCAGCCTAAGCTTCACATTCTACATACAAGTCTTTTTCTCAGCTAGAATTAGCTATTTCTCCAGCCCTTAGGATGATTACAGACAGTGACATCTGAATACTTGCTCATTTATATGTTTGTCTCCCTTACCAATTGTCAGCTGACTTTCAAAGACAGCCTTAGTCTTTGAGATCCTAATGAGAAATGAAGAAATGTTGCTTGGCTTGATCAGTGGATAAATGAGTATCATTTTTGCCAACATCAGGGCAGATGGCCATGTCAAATTCCAAGGTAATCCATTTTAACTTCCAATGTTATTTGTTTAAAGCATGACTCATACCCTCAATCAACATCTATCTAATGGGTGATTGTCAGACTAGACCAATGGGTGAGGCAGGCAAGGTTTCTCTTTTAATGCAGTTTAAACATGTTAGACAAACAAATGATGGTCATCATCATTACAGATGATGATCCATGGTAGTCAGAAAACCACAAAGTAAAAACATAAGGGCAGGATGGACTGTGGAAAGAGATATAAAACTTTACATGGACATAAGTAGAAAATGCCAAGAGGTCACTTTGAGCTGACATCTGGATAACCAGATACCAGGTCCTAGGCACAACAGAAGTAAGTATAAATACAACTTTTCAGTGCTAAAACAGCCACAGGGTCCATAACGATAGCAGCCAGTGAGCCCAAGACAGAGCTGGGGACTAGCTCATTCACTATACGCCTTTCCAAGGAATTTTTCAATAATGTGCTGATCAACCAGCATCTAGCAGCAGCAGGCCAACCTTGAGGTTCACATTTCTTTAGTTTTGTTTACAGATCTGCCTGCTCTGCTTGATTTCACTGACCTTTTAATAAAGCAACCAAATCAGAGTTAGTTTCTGGCTGTCTTTTTCATGCCTTCCCCTTCACACCCCACCCACACACCTCCCCTCTGAAGAGAACTGGAATGTCACTCTTCATCACTTTCATCTGGACACTGACAGAAAGAACAAAAGCTAGTGTTTTACATCTCAATCTGGCTGTACCCTCCCTCCTACCAGGCCTATAAATAAAACAAAACATTTGACATGACTCTTAAAATCCTTTGGCAGATGGAAGTTCAAAGCCTGCAAGTAACTTCAGGGCAGAGCCCACCAGTAAGAGACAAAGTCGCCTATCTCTAATCTTGAAGTTCTTCTAACGTTGCTCAGACTTGCAGTTAAGACATGACAATTAAACTAATACAGACATGGAGATCTGTGAAGAAATTCACATTTCCTAATAAGCACTAAGGTAATTACCAAATAATTATTTCTCCTTCATTCTTGAGAAGGGAAAGTCACATTTGTCCCAGTTGCAAGCCCTCAAAGGCTGGCCACAGTTCCTGGTTCTGAGGCACACAGTGACCTATCTTGGTGATCTCAGCCTTCTTGCAGATGATTGGCTTAAAGGTGGTTGTGACATCTCTCAGCCAGTTACATGGGAAGGAATCATTCTAGAAAGCCTCTTGGAAAATTGCCTTAGACAAAATCCTCAGCCACATCGAGTGTCTAGTAGACCTGTTCTGTGGACAAGCTGAAAGCCTTCTAGCTAACAGACAGCCCCTATAACTTTGAAAAGTCACCATGTTACTCCCAGTCTTAAACATTAGCACAGTACTAGAAGGAAGACACAGGTAACCTAGGCTAGAGAGAAGGTGCTCAGGCTTCCATGTGGGAGCAAGAAGTGTGGTGGGAAGTTGAGGCAGGATGCTGGGAACTGAAAGTTAGAGCCAGTTGAATGAGGCCCGCTAAGAAGTCTGTGAGCTTTTCTTAACACTTGGAAGAACTTGGAGAAAGAAGAAACCAGTTTAGATAAGCTAACTTTAAGAAGTACGGAAACAGGGCCCTGAGAAGGCTGTTGAGTGTTCTACAAGGTCACTTCTGGAATGTCAGTCCTCTACCAGGACAGTGAAGAGCTATTTTGGGGGTGACAGGGTTCCCTGTGTCAATGACAGAGACTAGGCTCCCTTACTTTACCTCAACCAGAGGTCCCATAAGGAAAGGACAATAAATATGTGGCATGGTATGGCACCCAGAGTTGGCACCATTGAGAATGTATGGAGAGATAAGAGATTTCTGCTGTTTTATATGCACTTTTAGGATGAGAAAACAAGCCTGAGTCTTAAGCAAATGTAGGCATACAAAGTAGAGAATGAAGCATGCAATGTAGCTCCAATGAGGTGCTGGTGAATGACAATGCCAAGCAAAACTGGCACAGCTATATTTCACTTAAGAATCAAAAGATGAGAATACCTCTAGTAATAGAAGAAAATCTGAAGGGATTGTGACATGGAACCAGTGTGGACTTGGATTTCTAAGCTTATAAGGTTCGGTTTTAGAGGACACATAAGGGCAAGAGAGATGTGGCTCAGCACCTAAGGGAACTTGCTGCACTTCCGGAAGACATGATTTCTAACACACACATGTCAGCTCACAACCAATTAACTCCAGTTTCAAGGAATCCAATACCATACCATCTTCTGGCCTCCAAGGGCACTCCACACACATGCATGTGCACACGCACACACACATACACACAGGAAAAAAATTATATGCATGAAATAAAAATAAAAACCTTTGAAGCTGGGACATGGCTCAGTAGATAAGAGAACTTGCTGCTCTTGCAGAGGACCCAAGTTCTGGTTCCAACACCTACATGGTGGGTCACAATCATCTGTAACTCCAGCTCCTGGAGATCATCTTCTGACATTGATGAGTTCCAGGTACTCACATGGCGCACACACACACACACACACACACACACTCATCCATGCAAAACATTTATATATACAAAATACAATAAATAAATATAAAAAGAAGTTATGTGTATGTTCATTCTGTGTGTGTGTGTGTGTCTGAGTGTAGGTGTGTGATGTAGGTGGATATGTATAAGAATAGCTGAGGTCAGTGTTGAATGTCTTCCTCAATTTCCCATTTCCACACCCCCATCACTACCACTGAGTCACAGATGGACATAAGCACTCCCAGAATTTTACATGCATGCTGGGAGTCTGAACATGGGTAGTCTGCTTATCAGCCGAGCTATCTCTGCAACTCCTGTGCTCATTTCTAAAACTTCTTGTGACTTCTCAGAATCACCACAGGATAGAGTAGGTCTATGGAAATGGGTTCTTTTGTCTTTATAGACACAACGGGTTGTGTGGTCCCAGATCTCCTTCTACTTTGGAAGGACTTCAAAACAGGGGTGGGGGTGTGAACTGGAGAGTCTGGGCACATAGTTTAGTTGAAAGAATGCTTATCTGGCCCCCACTTCTCTCTGAGTTTCATCCCTCACACGGCTCATAGCAAACCTGGTGGAGATACCTGCAATGCCAACACTACCAGGACAAAAGTGGGGGAGTCTGAAGTTCAAAGGCCAGCGGCATAGTAAGTTCAGGACCAGCCTGAGCTACATGAGACTGTAGCTCAAAAAAATAAAATAAAAAAGGAAGGAAAGAATTCTTTATGTACTTACTTTCTTAGTCTTTGTGTTTCAAACAGATTGTCCCAACAAACACATAAAGGTTGCAAGATAACCAGAATTCAGGAATTCAGTTTTGTGAATGATACCAAGGATGTGGCAACCAACATTAATTCAAACAAGGTTGCCTGGCACATAGAAAATGGCAGCCTTTAAAGTGAGACAAGGCAGAAGCTGAATCCTAAGGGTGATTGGCTGGTCACTAGTGCCCACTCTTGCCCTATCCTCCCTCTACCTCCTTTTGTAAAGCCAACCACAAGAAGAAGCCTATATTGGAGTCTTGTACTAAGGAGCATTAAAAAGAGCAAGAATCGGGTGTTTCATTTGCTGGAACAGCTCAGTGCTCAGTAGGCTGAGGCAGGAGGACGGAAGAGTTTCATGACAACATGTGCTACACAGAGAGAGGGGCGTCATAAGCTTCTCCCCATCTTGCCTTCCTTTCAGGCAGCTCTCATTCTGTCAGCTGGGCACACCGAGTAGGCTGGGATGCTCATTAGTTGAAATGCTTCTCTGGGGCTCTCTCTACCCTCATTACTATGCCTTTGTTGACTAGAATCCGGCCCTTCTCCCTCCCACTTCTGAGATGTGCCAAGTGTCAATTCAAACTCTGTTGTGCAATTTGGACGCTTTCATGGGAAAACTTGGGCCTGAGAAGGAAAGAGAGGACATTTCACACAAAACAAAACAAACAGAAGTTTGGGGAAAAAACCTGTGAAAAAAAGATAGGCTGCCTTGACAGAATCATCTGGCTTTTGTGACGACACCAGAAGCCAGTACCTTCCGAGCTAAAAGGCCCTTCCAGCTTCAGTTAAATTGGCTCCCTTCTGTTCCCCGAAAACATCATATTGGACTATTCTCACCCAGAGTCTGTTCAAAACAGCCTGGCCAGTGCAAACTCCAATATCATGCCATTCCACTTTCAGTGTACTTACAATAAGAAGCCTCAATCTAGAAAATAGCATTTTCAGTATACTTCAATTTTTCTAGTGACAAAATTAAAACAGATGCATGCATGTTGTATTTCTTGGGATGTACTTTTATAAAAACATGAATATAAAAATTATTCAGGGTGTAAACTGAAAGGGAGTTCTTACCAAGCCACCTTGGCTTTCCAGTAGTAGTCACCCCGGGGGAGGGAGTAGGATGAATCACTGGTAAATATAGAACCTACATCGTGCAGTATTGTGCCAAGAGGTTCTCAGATGCCCAGCCAAGGCGGCTGCTTCAGGGTGGCACTCTTCAGCCAGCTTTGTTCACTACAGTACCAGAGAACTCCTGGCTCGGCAGCTTCTGGGAGGACACAGCCAACACTCTCAAAACTGAAATAAGAGCCAGCAAAGGAGTCCACTAGCCCAACAGAGTGCTGAGGCCTAAAGGAGCCGGATGTGGAATGCAGATGTCCCCGAGTCTGATTTGTGTGTCTCTCTGTGGGCTGCAGCTTCACTTTCTGGCAAGCTCAGTCTTCCTGCCAAGGCACGTCTCTCTGCCCTGATGATGGAGCAGTGGAGTAAAATGTTTTGTTCCCGTGCTTCTATTTCCAGAGACTTCAAGCTTCTATGATTGTCATCATAATAATAATCTGGATAAATTATAGCACCTCACCATAACAAAGAAGGCTATGGATTATATAATGACCATAACCTTGGCATTGAGCAAAAAATAAATAAATTTAAAAATATATAAATAAAGGTACATTTTGACTTAGATAAAGTAGGAAAGAGAACAGAGCACAGTTCTGCAACTTCTCTATATGTCATGTTCTCCATCTCTGACCTCTATTTATTAATCTGACACCTGGTTTCATAAACCATGGGTCATATCCTCATCCAGGTTGCTGAGCTGAATGAGGAGGGGGAGGATGTCCATGGCAGTAGTAAGAGGGTTCTGAATACTCCACCGCTCAAAATTGTTTTAAACTCAAATAGGTAATGCATCCAAGGTAATTCTAGAAGTGCTTGCCCACCTTGTATCATATGATTTTCCTGAAGTATTGGTTCAGAACATACAGCATATTCACTTTGCTCCAGGAAAGCCATCACGCAACACAACTGGAATTATGTCTGGAACACCTCAGCTTAGATTTGAGAGTATGGCACAGTACGAATGTCACTGATTTAACCTTACATAAAGCTTTTCCGCTCTTCCATAGACGTACAGTTTAATTATGGGAAACAAACATTTAATATTTTCCTACTACCCTTCTTTAGCATGTAAGTATCAAATTTATATATCTTTGAACTATATTACATTGGACTGATTGATTTTAAAAATTGCTGCTCAGACTGCTGACAAGTGTCATGAAGAATTACTAAGTAAATTTGCTTGAGAATTGAGGCAGAATGTCTAATGATTTCTGAAATGTTTCTAAATCCACTTTGGTGTGTTTTTCTGCATATTTATGTGAAGTAGCAGTCTCAGCATTTATAATTAAAAATCAAAATATCAGATAAGGAAAGATGGTAGACTCAATAAAGTGCCTCCTGCACAAGCCTGAGGGCCTGAATTTAGATCCCTAGCACCCACACAGAGCTGGGCAGTGTTGGGATGCACATTTGTAACTCTAGTTGGAGGATGAGGTAGGTTTTTGTTTTAAAAAGACAGATACATAAAGCTCATTGGTTGTTTGGCCTAGATAAATGGATGAGATACAAGATCAGTGAGAGACATTCTCTCAAAACCTGAGGTGGAGAGTGATCAAGGATAACACCCCAGGGTTCACCTTTGGCTTCACATGCACTCACACACATGCAAATGCACCTTTACACACATGATCACACCTATACAAACACCCTCCCCAACAGTAAAGTATTAGTCAACTCTGAAAAGAGTGTAAGATGCTCTATGTCCTGCAGTACAATTCAGCTATGATTCAATTCTTTATGTGAAAGTAAATACACACACCCATCTCGTTAACATGTAAATTTTCTTTACTCGCTAATAAATGCTAACATTATGTGCATACTATAAAATTGTTTTGAAATAAGATTCTTTGTAATTGATTGTCAGTAAAGAACAATTTGTATGCCTACTTTGTACGTCTCCATACCTGGGGGTTGCAAAAACCCTCTGGCATGAAAAGTGGTCACAGTGGAAAAATGGAAGACACCTGTGATGCATATGTGCTAAGCTTCTGGTTCTTATGCCAGGCATGTACTAAGTGGTGAAGGTTCTCCAGGATACAAAAAGCCACCAGGTTTATATTCACTGGCTACCAATTCTCACTCTCTATGACAGCTCAGTCTTCAGCAACACTCTTCTTCAGAAGAAGGCCGGCCTGCCTCTTCCACAGCACCAGAGGCCTGCATTTCCTATGGGCCTCCCAGAAAACCATCTCAAGTGTGAACTTCACTTGGAAAGATCATGCTTACTCGGAAGCTCTTCTCCACCAAACTGCAGACAAGCTTTCAGTTCTCTTTCCAGCTAAGCCTCAACTCTGGACTTGCATGTCTATCTGTGCCACAAAACTAACATGAGTCCTGCCAAGTTGGTTTAGGAAGAATCCTTCGCCCTTACTATTTGGTGACTGTCCTCATTGCCACCATCCTCCAGGGAGCATCTGTTCATCAGAGGCCACCTTCAGCAGAAATCCTCTCAGGCAATTTAACAAGAAATTTACCTCATCTGACCTCACCCCCTCTGCTCTTTGATTAAAAATCCTCCCTTCTTGTTGTGTTCAGACCTGAGCCCAGTCCATCCCTGAGGTCTCTTTTCCCCTGGTACAACTGTGCTGAATAAAATCTGTTTTGTTACTGCATTAACTACTGTTAGGCTCTGGTTTTCTTAGATACCAGTCATGTACACCTGTGCACAAATTACTTGCATTATCCCATGAGATCTAAGATCAAGCAGAGGCCAGCTAGTGGAAAGGAACTGAGTTTCTTTTGAAAAAAAAGTTATACAAGAAGATGATTATTACAAGTAGACATTGGCTGTGGAGTGAGTAGAGAACACACCGGACACATCAGCAACCCAGGAGGGAGGGAAAAAGGACAAGTTAAATCAAGCCACTGAAGCAAGTGTTGGCAGCCATCAGAAGTGCTTCCAAGGCCAAAACCAGGGGTACTGCATGGAGTGACACAGAAGCAAGGCTATGTCACAGCGATTAACACTTTCTGAAAGTGTCTCCACCATGCATAGGAAACTATTTCGCTTTAGAGTAACTCAAATTTCATTTGAGGTAGCCCATTCAAGTAACCAAAGTTTTCCCATTAACAGCTCAAATGCTTGGGAGTTTTCAAAGTCCATTGAAAAACTTCAAGGAAATTGTAATTAAATGTACAAAATGGCAGCATTTTGGCTACTTGCAAAAAAAAAAAAAAGATAATTTTTCCGAGAATGAAAGGGAATAATACTGTCTGTAATTAATTTTGAGGCTCTACTACATTGTAGACATGATTATTAAACACTCTCTATTTCATCTCATCTGACTAAATGAATAAATACATTATACTATCCAGACACACAATTGAAACACTTCCCCGAGTATTCTTTAAACACAATGAACAAGATTGCAATGGCATCGGGACTGATAAAACATGACAAAGACACTGTTAACCAACCGAATACAAAGTGACAACATGAATTATTTATGCCAATAATATTTGTGGCCATACAAATTATATATTGATGTTATATTGAAATGTTTAGTCTTCCAGCCAACATACACCACACAGTTTTCCCCATATCCAAATTTAATGCCCTTGCAAAGCGTCAATTCAACGTTACCATTCAAAACAGAACCATAAACAGATACTTTTTTGTTTCTCTCCAAATATTATTTTTTATGCATTATGAAACAGTCGATCCACACACTATGATCATGCCTAGCATTCACCAAGAGTGTTCTATATGAAGAACTACTGACATGATTCTCTTCTTGGGAGGCTGCTGTTACCCTTGCTTTCACCTTCAGAGAATATAACGTGGCAGCCACTGCTGTAGTGATCTTGCCTCAATTCTGCATTATGGCTGAATGAAACTATCATATGGGCTAGGGAAGTTAAGGAAATTCTCCTATGTTATGGGCCACAGAGATTTTCCCATTGTTAATCCAAAATGCATTTTAGAAAACTTCAGAAATTATTGAGTGCCTAGGAAGATTTTATTTCCCTCTCATCTGTGAGATGATTCACACTCACCTACTCTGGTGCGTGCTCACACTCACGCGCACGCACACACACACACTCACACACATACACACGTGCATGCACATATACAGTCAAACTCCTGTAGAACAGCTCAACAGTTGTATACTGTTGGTGGTCCCTGTGTTTTCTTAGCTAACTATTTTTCCATGTTTTGAGGAGACTATGTGGGTGCTGCTATGTGGTTGGGATGGACGACCTCTGAACTCTAAGAGACTGAAGTCAAGTGCTACAATCATAGAGTGTCAAATGTTTAAAATGCCATTTGATTCAAAACTTGGGTTGGATTCTTCATGAATGGCTGGAGAGCTGAGAAAAGGCTAAATATTAAACACTAGCTGTGGACCTCAGACCCCTTGGAAAGGTGCTTCCAGTTCATGGCAATAGAAGACATGTAAGATGTCGTGTAGAACATCTGTCAACATTACAGGAAAGAGGGAAAGGGGGGAAACCCAGTATCTTCTTTAAAAAATAACCAATTTCTTAATGACATTCCCGTATCCAAGTCCATGTTAGGGTGGTGTGAAGCTCTTCCCCAATGTCCAGACATCTCCCTGAGGTTCCGCCATACCATCCCCTGTGTTACTTTTATTTCCCATAACACTGTTTCCCACGGGGCTGATTTCTGCCTCATCCCTGACCACTAACTCAGCTTCCCTGGCAGGAAGTTTGACAACATGAATCCAGGATTGAATTATTGTTCCTCTTACATGTCTTCTATCACCATGAACTGGAAGCACCTTTCCAAGGGGTCTGAGGTCCACAGCTAGTGTGATCTTGAGGAAATAGCTTCATGTTCATTGCCTCAGTATCTTCTTCATTTCCAAAATGGAGATGATAGTCAATCTTGCCTCATAGGCCCATCAAGAAGATGAGGCGAGTTAATAGATGTAAAATGGTTGGTCACATAGTTTCAAAATCTGGCCTACATAGTTTCAAAAAAAAATAATTGTCCTTGTATCTGTGAGTTTATTTTACAACTGTACCTTGCCGATGACTTCATTATAATGTCCATTTGGCTACCTGTCTTCTCCTGCTCTCAAGCTGAGTTCATGGAGTACTCCTCACTAACCCCGTGTTCTCTCAGCACAGTATTGGAACATGGCAGAGACTCTACACACCACTCTGATCAGTCTTTTACGGTAAGACTCTGACTTATCTTTTCAACTTTTGCCCAGGGCTTGCCTAAGATACATCTGTCTAGCCAGTGCTCAAGCCCGGTCTTTACTTAAAAATCCCCATGTCTACCTGTCAATATATTATTTCTTGTTAAAGACCAAACTCAAATGCCACCTCTTTCTTAAAAGTGTTTTCTTTGAAGATTAATCTCTACTTTTTATAAAGTCTCAAAGCACTCTTCAAAACAAAACAAAAAACTGATATTTTCATTAAAAGCATTGTGAATGTTTTGACTTTCATCACATACACACACATAAACATGCACATTCTTAGAAAGGACTGTTTATTAATCATATCTTTACCCAGTGATATTCTCAATCAATGCTTTACAGCCCACTGTACATAATTATTTAAGTTGGATCAGAACAAGAAAAGATAATTGACATGTAGGATCCTACACTCAAATCTGTTACATGCAAATTCAATTTTAATTAATTAATTAAATTTCAATTAAGCTTCTTTCTCAGAATTACCCTTGAGTGTTTAGCACTTGCTTCAGCTCTAATATTCGAATATAAGCTTCAAAAATCTCCTTTTTATGCCCTAACGCATTGTGCACCAATAGGCACTCAAAAAACATTAGTTGAATTTAATTACTGATTTGTTTCTCTCCAGAAAAGTTCTGGAAACTAGAGCAAGCTAAGGGCTTCACTTCCTTGGGATGATAAAGATACTGCAGGATACTAAGAGGAAAGAAAATCAGGATTGGTTCCCTTTGCTATTTTGTGGTTGTCGTGGGAACACACAAGCATCACTTGTAGACCATCATTGGCTTTCTCCCATCTCACTTCCTGCTGGGATCAGAATATGAAGGACTTGATGCTCAGAGCTTCACTCCCAGAGAAAGTAAACAAAATGTCCACCTACAGGCCAGGCCATCAGCAGGTGGGAAGGAGATTTCTCTATCTGAAACATCAGCTAGTGTGTTTCAGCAAAGAGATTTCTCCTAATCTGGTATGCTACATGAAGAGAATTGAGGAGTCAGGGAATGGAATCCCTGGAGACTTTGTTCTTGGGATAACAAAGTGTGAAGCAGACAATTAAAAAAAATCCTTTAACCCAAAGTATATTTGATTCATTTAGATTTTTGCTGGTTGGTGGAGCCTTTAATAGGGCTTCCTGCTACCATCTAGTTCAGAACTGGGCAGTAAGCTTCCAGGGATGTGATGGGCAATGTTAACATCTGACTTTCTAAGGGAAAGACACTGAGTATGATCAGTTCCATGATGTTAATACTATCATGCTGCCAAACCAAAGCTTTTGAGAGTGTCAACAAACTCAAGGTTGTGAAGAGATTTGAACAATCAGCAAGACTAGTGCCAGCTGGCTTTAGAGTATCTCCATGCCTCCCACAGCTCCAAAGAGTCTGTGAGGTACTCTCAGCAAATAAGTTAAAGGAGCAGGAGACATCTTAAGCACACATTTTGCTGGCCTGAAGCCTTACTTTTATTGTGGAAAGCAGCATGCATATAACACACACACATACACACACACACACACATGCACATACATACACATACACATGTACACATACTCTAAAGGAAGGGGAAGCTTGATGTAAAAACCAGGCTGTGGATATATATGTGTGTATATCCGTGTGTGTGTGTGTGTATACACATATATATATATATGTTTATGTATATAAAGATTATATATATTATAGATTTATATAAAGGTCATATATATATGTACATATTATATAAAAATCTATAAAAGTTTGCATTTTGTCTATTCTGCCAGAAACCACACAAGTCTTGATAGAAACTGACCATATGCTCTGAATCTGGACTATACATAGATTGTAAGAGCTTACGTCTTTGTTGGAGAGAATAGTCATCTGCTTCTATTCAAACCTAAACAGAAGTGACATGTAAGTAACCTTTCAGTATCTATCAGGAACATCTACTGATGTGCTTCCTCTAACTCTTAGCTTGGACTTTTCCAAAGGTTTGATTCAACTGTGCTGTAAGGTGTATTTTAAAGATAGCAGAGCCACAAGATGAAAATGGTACAGGCTCACGAGTCATCAAGGGAAGGCTACATTTTCTACAAGAAACTAAAAGGAAATTCTGCTTGGACCTGACACAGACAAGAAATAAAGTAAAATCATAGGCCAGCTATGGTTAGTGATGCATGTGCATCTTGGGAGTTCAAGGCTAAGCTGTTCTACATAGTAAGTTCCAGTCTAGCTCTGTCTCAAAATATATATAATATAATAATTATAATACATTCTTATATATTATATTAATATATTATATAATATCTATAGTATATTATATTAATGTATTATATAATGTTATTGTATATTATAATTATATAATATATAATAATTATATATACAATATATAATAGCCCTGTCTCAAAAAACTATAAACATATATGAACTATTAAATGACTCATTTATATGAGCATTTGTTTTAGCTGGTAGCCTTAACTAGTACACTTGGTAATTCCTGCAAGGCTCTGAGGCTCTACTGGGAATCACATGTACTCTCAAAGATGCTTACACATCCTACTTCTATACTAAAGAAGGGTGAAAGCCAGATGTTAGAAGTGAAACTCCAGAAGCTTGAGTCACAATAGATGCATTCATTCTTCACTCTGACTTGGCTACAGTGTGGGCTTTCATTAAGTGCTTTTGTCTTGCTTGTGTTTTAGTTTACACCTTCTCAAGGATGATCTTCAGCCTAGCTATTCTATGTGGGACAAGGAAAGAGGAATAAAAAGATTCTAAGAGGTCAAGGTATTGAAAGTAATATCATTGCTTCCCTACGATATTGGACCCCTCTGTAACTAGAAGACAAACTAAATCCTTTCTCCCTTAAGTTGCCTCTGCACATTGCAACTAAGATAGAGGGTATCCCATAGCAACACGTAAGAAGTATGCACGCATCTGTGTCTCCTCTAGTCTCTCCTCTACATATAAGGATTCGATCATGAGGCTCTACTTTAACTCACTGACCTAATGGTTATCTACCTCCCCAAAAATCTCTAGAAGGATTCAAAGCTTTTCATACCTTACTATGAGAATTAAATTTCAATGCATGACATCCTGGGAACACACTCAAATCATATGCAAAGCATAACACTCACTGACAATAAAAATTGATAACATAGTAATATATTTTAATTACACCTCATTGTATTCACAAGCTGGAATTCTTCATCAAAATTTTAAAGTCATATTTTAATATTCCCAAATCTTATTAAAATAATTTTATATTTATTTTCTTAAAGATGATTAAAAAAGCTTACCATAGAACATACTGACTTGTCTTATGTGTGGTTCAGTTTGCAGCATAATAAAGTTAGTATGTATTTCAACCATGTACAATATATATATTATAATTATATATCATAATATAACTAACATTAAATAATTATATTATTTATTATACTTGTACTGTATTAAAGTTATTTTCACAGTTTGCCAGTATTAGCTTATCGGTGTCTTAAAGTAATTGTGACCTGTATTTAATTCATACCATCTCATACAAGCCATCCTATTGAGGGCAGAAGGGTGTCCAATGAATAAGTAGATGCATAGGAAAAGTAATTGTCTGGGGGCCAGTTGGAGTTTTGTTAGTGTTATACCTTTCTAAAAATCTGTCGGCCACCTTTTTCCTTCCATATTTTAAGGGGCACCTACTAAAGCCAGGGCCACCATAGTAAGCCGTCTCCTGGTTGAAGAGTCAACAGTATTTTTTTTTTTTGGAGAGCAAATTTTGTTGCCACATGACAGAACAAGAGTAGCTTGCGGTGGGTGTCAGCTTGATAGCTGTTGTCTCCCTTTACCTAATTCCTTATTTAGCATTGGATTTTAACTTAATAGCCACAAGAGTATGATCTTTGCTTAGACTCTTCTAACCCAGAAAAGTGTCTTGTTTAATTAGAAAGCCATGGAATACAAGCCAGCAGTCACCACTCAGAAGCTTCCTCATAAGTTCCGAGTTATGAGAAAGGTCACTGAGTTCTCTAGGTATGTCAGGACCTCATCAGTTAGCTCATCAGTGCCCGGGAAAAGCACCTTTGGGAAGTCCCTAAGAGTTGTGAAGGGGATAACAAACGATGTTCTCTTGGTCATTTTTTCTAAATAAAGGATGTAGGTGTAGAGAAATAACAAGCCCACACTCACACACAGGCATTAGTCACTGTGACAAAACACCTCAGACAACACTTCAGGGAGAAAAGATTTATTCTGGCCACTGTTTCAGTATTTTCAGTTCATAGCCTTCTGGCCTTCTTGCCCTAAGGTCTATAGTAACGCAACGTTTCACAGAAAGGGGAGCATATGGCAGAAAAAAAGACAATCACCTTACAGAGGCTGAGGCTGGCATTCAGAGAGATACATAAAGCATAAATAATCCCTTTGAAGGCATTCATCTAGTCACCTCATTTCTTTCCACCACGTGTTATCTCAAACTCCCATGTCAATGTATCACTGGTATGTAATCAAGATTCTGTTGATTCTGTTGATGAGTGTTGGGGAATGTTTCCTACCTAACCTACAACAAGCCAATGACTCAACTGGAATCAGACAAAGCACATCACCTATGTCAAAGGTCACTACACAAAGGTCATCAGGGCGAGGATGCCATCAGGAAAGCCTCATGGGAGCCATGTGCTAGACAGTTTCTGAAGCTATGAAGAGGCCTAGACAATCACCCTCACATTAATTATTTTTTATAATTTATTTATTTTTATGTTAATCACAGGTTATGTACTTTGTTTCCCAGCCGTAGCCCCCTCCCTTACCCCCTCCCATTCTCCCCATCAATTATTTTTATATTTATTTATTTGTGTATTCTGTATGTTTGAAAAGATCAGAGATCACATGAGGAGGGCAAAGGACAGCACACAGGATTTGTTTCTCTCCTTCCATAGTATGACTCCTGGGACTGAATGCAGGTCTTCACTCTTGGTAGCAAGTGCTTTTCCCCACTGAGCAATCTCATAAGCCATAACCCCAATTTAGAAAAACAGAAACTGATAGCTGATTAACGACTCCTTGACCCTGGAAGCCTCTGGTTTACAGGTTGGGTACATGCTGCAAGGAAACGACAACAGCCACCACCTCCCGTATTGCCTGATAAGGCCTGAGGCCAGTCTTAGTGAATGGCATGGGATGGCAACGGACAATGAGCCACAGAAACGGTGGTGTTTCCCCAGGAGGGAAACCAGAGTGAGCAAATCTGTGAATTAACAGGTTTATTCACTTTAAACTTTCATGAGAAAGTCTGGAACATGAATAATTCATGTCTGCTTAATGGGCTGAGCACATAAGCATGAGCACCTGGCTTCTCTCCCATTATCTTACAGAACACAGACACATACATCCATTTGGGGACTGAGCCCCTATTTTAACCAGTGCCTATTTCCTTGTTTATAATAAAACAAGCACCCAAAAGATTCAATTTCTACAGGGAAGCTAGCCAAGAAACCTTCTTTAGCATCTAGAGAGATGGAGAAGGCACATGTAAGATACATGCATGGTAAATAAATTACATTTTAAAAAAAAGATACATGGATGGGATGCTCCCATTGCACTTGCCTATAATTCCTGGGAGGTTTTATTTTTTTGTGTGTGTGTGTGTGTGTTTTTTTTTTGGGGGGGGGAGGAACATTGCCTGAAATTTGATGAACCAAAAAAGGAAAAACATGGGGCTGGTAGCTCAAGTGGTTTACAATATCTAAGGCTCTTTCAGAGGACCCATGTTCAGTTCCCAGAACCTACATGGTAGCTCACAACTGTCTGCAACACCAGTGTCTCCTGGCCCCCACAGACACTGCACACACCTGATGCACACACATACATTCAGCAAACAATCGTACACGTACAATAAAAGTTAAAATGGAACAGTCAGAGTGATCACATGTGGTCTACTCCAACTTACAAAATGTAATTTCTTGCTGTCTAAGGGCGAACTGAATCTTGCTCTTTTGCATTTCTGAGACTGAACACAGGATGCCCTGCAAATCACCGCGGACCCAACCACCCGCACCTCCTGGCTGCATGAAAACCAATGTGCTGCCCTCCTCCAGCCTGTAAGAGTCAAGCATCACACACACCAGCAAGGAGGAAGCAGCAAGGAAATGCTATAATAGGGAGTTCTGATATCATTGGTCACGATTAATGATTAATTCTCACATAAATGGAGGTTAAGTTTGCAAACACAGATTATGGCTACAACTAGGCAGCTGAATAAAATATTGTCTACTAAGAATTCAAATTGCCGGTGTAGTATATGAATTGATCTGTCCTTCAGTGAGCTTCACTAAAAGTGAGAGATTGAACAGGACATAAACACAAAATTAACTGCGAGTGGGCAACAAGGATCATTATCCACATGTGGACAAACTCCAGAAGAAAGACCACGAGAAAGGTCAAGGAAGCCAATCTTAAAAGAGAGCTAAAAATCATATCGGATTCCTTAAGAGAAGGCCTAGAAGATGATGATGATCCCTCCGAAGTTCCTCCTATTCAGACCACTTAGCCCCCAAACATCTATGGCAATCAAAGGGGTGCTGCTTTCATCCTAAAGTCTATACCTAGCCTGTTCATCAGGCACTCCCAAACAGTCAAAGGCAGAGAACTTGAAAGCACACTGCCTACAACAATTCAAATTGCAACCACAGCAAAGCATAATGATTTCTGATCAACGATACAAGTTGAGTTATTCTTCTGTTTTCATACAACCTCACTAAAATTAAGACATTAAAATCATAAATCTCACAACAATTAAAAGATAAACACACAGAAGAGAGGAGAGAGAGAGAGAAAACCGATGCAAGGGTCCCTAAGGAGGCCTAAACAAATCTTTTTTTCTCTATGTTGGTGAGGAATGAAGGAGCAACAGTTATTGAAACAAGACAATAATGGAAGCTAGGTGAGGGGTGA
Organism: Pachyuromys duprasi; assembly: GCA_028658305.1. Taxonomy (NCBI): domain Eukaryota; kingdom Metazoa; phylum Chordata; class Mammalia; order Rodentia; family Muridae; genus Pachyuromys; species Pachyuromys duprasi. The sequence continues at coordinate 46,118,656 of CM053766.1, forward strand.
TTGCCAGTGAGGACTGGATAGTTTGGGGGATTTTGGAGCTGAAGAAGGACATTTCAGAAGGACAAGTAAGCCATATTTTAGAAAGCAGAAGGATGGAAGAGCCTGGGAA
>CM053766.1:46119264-46162258 GCA_028658305.1 Pachyuromys duprasi
AGGTGAAAGACCAGCAATAGAAAGGTGAGAAATCTATGAAGAAAGAAAATGATGCAACATGTATAATGAGCTATAAGCGATCAGCAGCTATAATATAAATGAGTCCAAATAATATTTATTAATTTTCAAGTTTTAGAATCCACCGATTGAGAAGTTGCCATAAATCTCACTGCAGAAAAAGCAAACAGAGATGGTACACATGGCAGTATCTAAAACCTAATTTTAAAAAGTCAGGCATCTGAAAAGTAGTCCTTATGAATGAGAATGCAGGAGGCAGCATCCTGAAGAAGCAAGCTGTGCTGTGAACACTTATTTCAGTAACAAAATAAAACAAACAAACAAATAAAAAACCAACAACAAAAAACATCATAGCATCTACAGAAATGGGCAGGTGAGGACGTCAGTTGACTACATCCTCACCTGAGCAGAAACCAACAGAAATTTAAAACAGCAAATTAGAACAAACAAAGAAAACCCGTTTGAATGTGAAGGGAGCATTCAGAGAAACAGAAAAAAAGACAGAGAAGCAACTGCTTTTAGCAAAGAGATCTGAGATGTACTAATTGATACTTAGTGCTTTCAAACAAACGTATGCCAATGTTATTTACTTTAAAAAATAATACAACTTAAAGAAAATAATATTTTTAAAGTTGAAATTTCCTCTTCAGCAATTTCCCAGAAAACAACAACAACAACAACAAAACCTGGCATCTGTGAACTGATTTGGGAAATGATTGTTTAGAGCAAGAGCTGACTGACAGCGTCATTCCCTGCTTGTGTGGTGAATAAAGTTTCACTTGAACACGGTCACACTTGGTTTTGCTCTGTGTGGGGTTGCTTCTACTGCTGGAGCAGAGTGAAGCGGCTGCAGCCCAAACCACACAGCCTGCAGGGGGAAAGCTGCTGTCCACCTTTGCAGAAAAAGGCTACGGAGACATGACCTGGAGGTATACTAAGAAAACAAGAAACAAAAAGCAAAAAAAGAAAAAAAAAAAAAAACAAACCCAAAAAACAGGTCACTGATTGCCAAGTTAATTTTCAGAGTCAGTTTCCAAATAAGTCCCTCCCATCCCTTGCACCCACACCACTCCCTTAAAGAGAACGGGTGTGACACGCCTCAAGACATGGTGTCTAGCATGGGCTTCTTTGGAGTGTGTTAGTGTGCTCATGGGATCTTGTCTCTTCTAGGCAGTGATGGGAGGTGTGTCTGAACATGGTAATCTCACAACCATTCATACAACTGTCAGGCCTAAGCCCTTGTATTTCTACACAATGGGCTACTTCCTTGGAATAAATAAAGAACTTTTTTCCCACACATTTATATTAAAGTGAATGTTGCCCATATCTCAGTGTGGACACCATGGCCTAGCATGATGATTCAGTAATTCCAATCAATGAGTAATCAGACGGGACTACAAATATGCCACAGACAGTTGTGTAAAAGAAAAACCGATATGGCAGCCTGAATGCTGTGTTTTCATTTTTCTTCATCACAGTCCTTCAAATCCCCTAAAGGGGAATCTTGAAGTATTTAGTGGGCAAGGGCACCTGCTGTGCCCTGAGTTTACGCTCTAGAACCCACGCGATAGAAGGAGAGAACCAAGCCTTACAAGTTGTCCTCTGACCTCCATATACTCTGCCCTGTGGACACAAAATAAAATGAACACAACATATTTTAAAAATAGAAAAATAAATAAGGAAATTGCGTTAAAGTAAACTCAATTTCTGGAAAGAGCAGATGGGAAGGAAACTAACCAATGGAGGAATAAGGAAGCCATTTTTAGAAAAAAAAATTCCTCCACAGCCCAAGAGCGGAAGTGAGGGTAAAGGTTGAACAACTAGTCTCAGGCCCTAGCTTGTCTCCTCTGTAGGAGGACATCTTCCAGCATCACCCACTACTTCTCAGTGTTTAGAGGAAAATTTCTAGAAAATGTCTAGGAAAAAGGTTCCACCCCAATATAGGCAAATCTTGAAAGTGGGATCTCAAAATTGTTTTAAGGAGACTAATTTGAAGCTGTCTATGAAGATGCCTTCATGAGAGATCCTTTATATATTTGTAGCCTGCTTCCTCACTTGTTTACTCTTGGGCTTTCTGTACGCATAAACATGATGCTGTGTGCCTTGATAATGTCTTCTCAATGTTAATGCCATGACCATCCTTAGATGCCATAAAGGCTTTTTTTTGTTTCTCTGGATAGATAACTTAGGTTACAGAATTTGTACTTTTGTGGAACAGCTGTTCCTAACAGCACACCACAGAGCTAACTGTGATTCCTTGGTTACTCTAGTTTAGCAGCAGCCAGTTCCAGTCCCATGGTTCTAGTGACTCTCAAACTGGCTCCTGAGTGCACTTGGCAGGTCACATGGCAAGAAAGAGAATACTCAGAACCAGAATCACATCTAAAGACTACCTTTTTTCTAAGCGTTTCTCACACATTCTCATTAATCAACACAATGACTTTATGAGGATTTTCTGATTAACCTCTCTGTTTTATAGATGAGTGCACCAAAGTATTGAGAGACACGTACATTATCCAAGCCTACCAAAATGATAAAGGAAAAACTAGGGGCCAAATCTAGGCAGTCTGGGTTTATAGTCTTTCAGAATCTATCTTATCTCCGGTATTAGCTACTGGTCTACTGCTGTGTAGAGACACCATGACTAAGACAACTTATAAGAGAAATCGTTGCACTGAGGGCTTGCTTACAATTACACATGCTCAGCCCGATAGCGAGAGTGGCGGCAGGCAAGCAAGCAGGCATGGAGCAGTAGCTCAAGCGCTTAAGTCCTGGTCTGCAAAAGAGAGAGGGGCTAGGTCTGGCCTGGGTTTTTGAAACCTCAAAGCCCATCCCCAGTGACACACCTATTCCAACAAGGCCATGCCTCCTAATCCTTCCTAAACAGTCCACCAGACATTGGGACCAAACATTCAAATACATGAGCATATGGGGGCCATTCTAATTCAACCCACCATACCTCTCAAGACATTATACAACTTGGTAACCATCCACATACTGGAATGAAAAAGATCCACTTGAGACTAAACATAACAATATCTATTGCCGTCCTCAGGAAAGGGTATGAAGTTCCACAGAAGTGAGATTACGTGACTATGGTTAGCCAAGAATGCTCCCATCCGGAATCTGTTCTTTTTGTCTGCTCTTCTCCTGCTGCCCACATGGCATTCATGAATGAAAAGGCATCACTTCCCTGTGTCACACCAGTCTACCACTTCCTACAGTCTACATGTCTTGGGATGACCTTACTCCTTCCCAATATCTAGCTAAATCACATGAGCCTCGGCAGTTCTCACTGCTGAAGTCACTGTAAATGAGACATCTGGTTCAGAGTGAGGGAGTCTCAAGTCCTAAGAGTTAAGTGAATAATATACCCAAAGCTCCAGTTGCTGGGGTCCATTAACTTAGCTGCTGTGGTCCCTCAGGTAAGATGTTTAATCTCTGTGAAACTCAGTGTTTTCATCTGTGAAGCTGGAATAAAAAAAGTCCTTATGACTATTCCTAAAAACGCTTATATAAAAATCCACAGGCCCTTATATAAGGGTCTGGACTAACATGCCTAGCAGAGGGTAGGGCACATGGTAAGTCTTTGAAAAACTGAAGGTATTATTTTCAGATGTGAAAAATATTAGCTTCTCTCATTATTCCCATCTGACAGTATCTTGAAAATCAACGTGATTTACAGTTTAAGCTCGCATTTAAAATTACCTTCAAAAGCATAATATAAAGATGTACCCAAAGATGAAATTAAACACATTCATCCTTTTAAAGAAAATCAATGCTAATACACAACAGTATATAAAAGTTTCTTAAATCGCATCTGTAGACCTTAGGGAAATGGAGTTACTATGAATAAGAACCAATGCTTCATTATTTGTCACCCAAACATGTCTATTATCAATATGAATGCATTTCCAAATATTGATCACAGTATTAGTAATTATAGTTAATGTGCATTTCAACAAAAATTCCTAAAAAAAAAAAAAGACACCTCTCTTGCTATATGTGGTGAGTTTGCTGTTATGTTCCTACAATGCCAACTATGGTTCTGCAGAAGAAGTTAAAAACATCCAGAACAGCCAGAATGAGGGTGTGAATGCAAAGCCCTGAGTAGAAGGTCAGAAAAGCAGGACAACCTTCCCTGTACATTCCATGCGAAAAAGCTCAAAGGTGGTAAAGCAGAACAGGAACAACATCACATTGTCAACAGGCCATGTAATGCTGCAGATTCAACCAGAAGTAGCTTAGGCTAGTGAAGTATAAGGCTAGCTTGCACTTCAGACAGACATGGGTTCAAGTCTGATACTGATTACCAGCTATGACATAAGGAGGCAGGCGTTCATATTCTTCTAAGTCTCAACTTACCCATCCATCACTGAAGAGCTATCACATGGGGCTCCTGTGAGGATGTAATGGTCTTGGGTACACAAGGCAATACTGATATCATCCATACTCGCAGAGTTAATATGAGAACTGCACTAAGAGAACACTACGCTGTTCTCTCTTACATATACACACAGTTTGTAGGCATCTCAGATGATGCTCTTAATGTTGCCATCCCAGTGGGTCAATGAGACTGCTGCCAATGCACAACACAACTTTCCACCAATGATTGTCACTAATAGTCCTCTCCCCTACTCACAGCCTATCCTTGCTGGAGAGAGTTGTAGGGCTAAAAAAAAAATCCTCTAGTCTATAGTCAGCATCTTCAATTCTAGTACAGAATAAAACCTTTGGCTATCATCAAAATAACATTTTCTTCAAGGCATTGGTCCAAGATCTCCATAGCAGAGATTCACAAGGAGGAGAAACAGAGCCAACGTGCATATTTATAGGTCACTGCCTTGGTACACAGCCAAATGGATTTTTGTAACCAAGATCTCTGCCAAAGGAACTATCTGTGGGTTTTCTTAATGGTATCTCAAAACCTTTTAAAATAATAAATAGAAATGAAAAAAGAAAAGAAAAACAGAGGCGTCAGCACGGTGACTCCAAACTCCCTAATGCTTGTGAACCAGGACTATACAGCCCGAAAGGACAGAGACAGTTTTCTTTCCTGGGGAAGATACAGAGAAAAAAGTTAGAACATAAAACTCCAAGCAAGCAAGGAAAGCGGGCTGGTGGCTTCGGTACCCTTGGGTGGCTGCAGTCCTAAATTTAAAACAGACCCAGAGAACTGTTCTTAAGGACACCTGTAGACTGACCTATGCTGGCTCTGCCAAGGCTGGTCCTCTGTGCAAAATGTCAATGCAATAGACACACACAGAGACCCCTTTCGCTGACATCCTGTTAAAAATCAGCGAGCAAAACCAAGGAAAAAACACAAGAGAAAAACGTGTTCTTGTTCCTGGAGAGATGGCTCAGCAGGTAAAAGCACTCACTATTCTTACATAATACCCTGGTTCATTTCCCAGCACCCACATGGCAGCTCACAACCCCCTGTAACCCCGAATCAGGGGATCTCACACTCCCTTCTAGTTTCTGAGTATACCAGGCACACATGTGGTGTACACAGACATAGGTAAAACACTAATTACCTATAGAATAAAAATAAATAAATCTTTAGTAAGAATAAGTATGGTTTTTGTAAATAAAAGTATTACTTTCTAAATTGTGAACACAGGTTTTCATGGTTTCTTAAAAGTCAGGAACAGAGAAGCTAAATTTTATACTAACTCATGAAATGTTAGCAACGGGTCAACATGCCAGCCTCAGAAAGCCCAGGGTGCTCTGAATGACTCCTGCATCCTTGCTCTTTTCCACAGGAAAAGCCTTCCTGTCCTTCCTGCTGTTTCACTGGGAAATGAGAATTACATAGACTTCCCAACTGGCAGAAGATGTGAGAGAAACAGACGACAGACCTGTCAGGGTCACCCAGGAGAGCTTCCAAACAGCCACTACCACAAAATTCCCTTCTCTCCAACAACAGAAAAGCAAGCTCCTAAAAAGCAGGCCACCCACAAAGACACACCAAGGTAAAGACGACTTAAGGTTCCAGGCAGATGAAAAGAAACACCGGGGAGGTTTCTGAGGAGGCGGAGGCAGGTGAATCTCTGTGAGTTCCAGGCCAGCCTGGTCTACAAAAGCTAGTCCACGACACAGAAAAACCCTGTCTCGAAAATAACAACAACAACAATAATAACCCAAAGATCCATTACTGATGGAAGGCAGGTGAGGAATTCCCACCATCCCTCTGCCAGCAGAACCCCAACACAAGACCTGGTTCCCAGAAAGCTGTGTGAAGACATGGTGATTCTACCAGGCAAGCAAGGCATGATATAGCAGGATGGCCAGAATGACATGAGGGGAACTGGGTACTATATTGCCACCTTTCAGGAGCTTCTGGAGTTTCTTCCAGACTGGCATCATTATGGTGCCAATGAGAGGAGTTATAGCATGGCATTATGCAGGCAGGCCAAATGGGACACGTGTTCTCCAAACCAAAATGTGCGGAATTCTGTCACCATCATGTCTGTTGTCTAGAGAGCAAAATCAGCTTCTCCTGGGAATTTGATCATGTACTCAGTGCTTTGGCCACATTCTACTTGATTTCTCCACATTAGGAACTGTGGGGACTTAATGAGCCCGCTAGGGAGTCTGGTGCACCCCTCAGCTTGAAAACCACTCATCATCAACAACAGCACAATCTTGAAAAACTGGCCTGTAAAACACCTGTTGGGTGTGCCTGAAGAAAGACTGTCTCCTTCCTTCAAAGATGCTCCTACCAAGTATTTCACTTAACAATTCTTTGTTTAACAAGTTCTTTTGCATTTGGGTTTTGTAAAGAAGCACTCTACTGCGTCCAGTCCAAACAAATCCTCTGTCTTTGTAGTTTCACTAAGTCACAGACAGACCTTTTAAGGGCCTGCCTTCTATTAATTCTTATGACATGTAAAGGACCCCACAAATCCTCCTAGGCTCTAGCACATGCGATGATTCTGGGAGAAAGTTCTCAAAGAAACAAAGACTGGGTTCCCTCAGATTCCCACGGAGGACGGTGCTTAGAGAAAATGAGTTTTGAGAGAAACACAGCAAAGCAGCAGGAATCTGGTCCTGAAGAGATGTAGGAATTAGATGCTCGCATACAGTAAGAGAAGCGAAGAGCCCAGAAAAATGATCTTCAATACCACCTTACCTTTAAATGTAAGCCCATCACAGCCTTGCTAGAAAGCATGAGGTCAAACTTCATGAATGAATGAAACCACAGGCAAAGGCAGGACAGCAGCATGAAATAGACCTTTAATTAAAGATGCAGGTGCCATCTTTCCTGGACTTAGCCTGTCCTTAATCGTAAAATTCAAACAAAAGTTTAATTTTTTAAAAAATTATTTTGTTAGTCTATGTGTTCACAGACTGTGTGTGTGTGGACCCGTGCATGCCGTGTGTTGGAGGTTGGAGAATAATTTTCGGAGTCAGTTCTTTCCTTCCACATTGACCTGGCTTCTGGAGACCCAGCTCAGGTTGTCGGGTGGGTGTAGCACGGGCTTTTACTGTTGAGCCAGCTCATCATCCTTGCAACAGTTAGGTTTTTGATAAAAATATATTTTTTAAGATATATTTTACATTTATGGGTATGTGTCTGTCTGAGCCTGTATGTGTACAGGTGTCCACAAAGGCCAGAAAGGGCCACTGGGTGCCCAGGAGCTGGAGTTACAGGTTACTGTGGGAGCTGAGAACTAAACTCTGGTCCTCTGAAAGAGCATCAAGCGCATCTAACTTCTGAGCCATCTCTCCAGTCCTTAAGTATATTCATTTGATGTGTTAGTTTACCCATCAGAACCCTGTGGTGATTGAAATGTCCCAGCAATACTCAGGCCACTGAGGCTGTTAGTGGTACTGAGACATGTTAGACTGCCTGACTTCAACCACGTTTACTCAAAGACAAGTGGCTGAGAATGTAGGCATGCAGGGGTGGTATGGGAGAGGGAAAGAGATTAAGTCTTTGGAAAGCTGCATTTCAAGGTTTGCAGCTACAGCATTGTGACTGAGTCTCTTGACACCTAGGGCTGTTTTCTTCCCTTCAAAAATGAGGGCTGAGGTAAATTTACAGCGCAAATGGGCTTCATGCGTGCACAGCACCTGTGAGGTGATGGGCACTAACAAAATCATCATCTACCAAGAAACACACTTTCACTTCTAGTCTGTTAATAAGTGAAATGTTCTCTTCTTTCTTCATTCTTTGGCAGTTCAGTTACAGTAGTACTAAACCTTGGCTTCACATTAGAATGTTCTAGAGATTTCTTTCTTCCCTTAATTGCCACCTAGCCACAAAACAACTGGATCCTTGAGTCTGAGGTTGGGCCTCAGAGTAGCTGAGAAACAGTATTCCAGGTGTCTTTGTTTTTTATGGAAATTGAGTTGGAGCAAACTGGTTCTATAGGGTACAGACATTTGGTGGGCTGCCCTGAGGGAGCCTTTAACTTCAAGAGTAGGAGGATGCTGCCTTAGCCTGTCTTGGCATTCCTGGCAGAAACATGGTATTATCCCCTGTGGTTACAAAAGACAAAGAAACAATTTGATAGTTCCTTGTTCTCTTTGCTGTGGGGCTTGACAGGGACCATGTCCAATGATGACCCACTAAAAGCAACACTTGTAAGTTGACTTGGATGGCAGGGACAAGTCCACTTACACATATGGTAGGTTAGCCATTGATTCTTAAAAGCCTCCTCCCTCCTTTGTGCTCTATCCACTACAATAACAGACACCTAAAAGGTCCACATCACAAAGCTGTGAATAAGAGGGAAAAAATTAAAAGCCTTTCCTTGTCATGTAAAAGCCCATGGGGACTTGGTGTCACAGACTTGGTGTGGATGGGAGATTAGTCAGCTATCTCTGGAAGAAGCCGCAGTCTTCTCATACATCATAGTTGAAACCATTCTTCCATTGTCTGAGAAGGCAAAGATATACAAGGTATACAACACTGCTCTTATTGAAAAATGTGTCCAGGCCAGGGATGTGACCAACTTCCCGGAGCGCCCACCAGCATCTATGGGTCTGCTTCCAGCCCCAACACATCATAAACCAGCTATGGCGGCACATGCCTTCAACCGCATGTGACATTACGAAGAGATTACAATCAGAGGATCAACAGGTCAAAGTCATCTTCAGCTACACAGCAAGCTTGAGGATAGTCTGGGATACATGAAACCTTGCCTCAAAACAGACACAAAGAAAACTATATCTACTTTCTAATAAATCTCTTTGCAGTACTGTTTCCAAGAATATGCTGAAGCAGAAAGCAGTCTTTCTCATGCATCCCACAAAAGGACTGGGATGACACTGGCTATCATATGCTGTTGAGACCTTTTTAATGTCCAATTCCACCTCAAGATTTCAGCACAGTTTCTCTGTAGAGAAGTGTCTCAACTCTGTTAGGTTAAAATAGGACATTAAATTCTGCTACCCATGATCCTTTTCAAATACATTGTATCTACAATTCCTATGTCTAAAATATGGTCTTAGATACATCTAATCAATTACTTTTCCAGCTGTTCTTTGGTTTTAATTCAGACTCTAGAATAAGAATTTGCAAGAATCACTCATGCTGTAGAGAACAAAAATCCAGTAGTAGCCTTGGCCTTGTTAATTGTAACATGGCATATTGTCTTTAACTTAGAATAATTGCATTGCTCTCTCCCAGAAATGTATGCCATGCCATGTTTTAATATATGGCTTGGAACTTGACTAGCGATTATACTATATTATATGATAATATGGTTTTCTAAAAGATTTTAACATTTGACTGTAAGCATTCATAAGAAACATCAGGTCAAATGTGGTCTGGGATGCTTAGCCACGTGATTCAGTCATTATTCACAGTCCTAACACTATTTTATAAGATCAGAGTCACTCAGTTCCTTCCTTTATGTTTCTCCATCTCTTCAAATTCATTAATACTCATTTCAAGTATGGGGCAGCAACTTAAATTTTAACATGCAGATTTCTATCTATAGTACCTCTTAGATGCCACAAGCCAAGAGGCATTAAAAAAATACCCAGACAGAACTCATCAGAGAAAATGGAGAGACTACAATGGGCTGAGGGATGCCCCCCCCGTGGGAGTTTGGATACAGGGTTCTGGACTGGATAATGGGGTTCAGCCTTTGGCATCAGCACTAAGTCCCTCCTGTCTTTGAAAAAAATCTGTGAAAAGATGACCTGAGACTAGTGCCCTCTAAAATTCCTTCCCATCCTCCTAAGGCAGTGGTGCCAGAGTCCGGCACGATGGCCCACACTTACAACACCAGCATGTGGGAAACTGAGGCAGGAAGATCACGGGTTTGGGGCCAGACTGGCCTACAGCAAGTTTGGTCCAGCTTAAGCTAAGGAGACAGACTTGTCTTATAAAGGAGGACAGCAGAAGGGAAAAAAGAAGAAAGGTACAAAAAGGGAGGGGGAATATATACTTGGGAATCTGGTTTTAATAAGGTCTTAAAAACCCTCCATCTCTCCAGTTAAAATGTTTGGTCTCCTGTAAATGTCACTACCGGCATGATTTCCTGCCATGGCATTCTAGATGTGGCTGGCTGGTAAGATTCTATTCCCATCCTCACACTAGCCTGACTTTGCCAGGAGCTGGTTCAGTTCTGGAACACTTCAAAAACATGTCTCTACCACTAAATTTCTAGAGAAGAGATTCAGATTTAAAGTGTAAGGGAGGGCCTCAATTTTTGAGCCCAGATAAGTAGCTTTGTACTTAGTGCCTTCAATAGCATTCACTTGAACCCAAACTCACTCTTCTATACACTGGAAAATAACCAGCCACGCAGACAAGAGCTGTCAGACTGTGGGCTGATGCTTTTAAGACAAAAGCACAAGAGGGTAAGGGAAGAGCTTCTCTCTCTTTGAGCTCTTGCAAAGGCAGGCTCTACCCTCACCATTTACATGGGCTCCTGCATTCCGAAGCAATTTGCTGTTCTGTTGGTACTCAAAGACATCTGTGGATGAGTGACTGTGATGAAGCAAGTGTTAAATTTACATCTGATAAATGTGGAATGGGAGATGTGACACACGAGAAGAGACTCAAATCTAAGCAAACCTGTACTCAAATCCCCTCACCAACATTTAGCTACCTTGATACCTGATGGTTTGTAAAGCAAGGAGGCAACTGTTTTTCTTATTGGTGTTACCTGAGTACTAAGTTGTATGAGGTATATACAGGGCCTGTTAGTATTGGCACATGAAGTACCCGAGAAGTGATGGTGATGGCTATGAGTAAAAGATGGGTTTTCTCTGAACGCTTAAGATTCCATGTGTCCACTCCTAATAATATCTGATAGACCTCCAAAGTAATCACTGGCTTTCAACATTCAGAGCTTATGAATAAGAAAAGATGGTCTCCACCAAAGGCATGGTTAAGCATCTTTCTGTGTCTAGAACTTCAAAATCCTCACCTTATCCCTGTTGGAGGAATCACATTATAAACACGAAATACACATGCTTGGGCAACATGGGGAAGCAGTGCCAACAGCATCCAGGAGGACTGCGGAAGCAGTTGATTCAGTAAAATTAGAAGAACAGCTAGAACAGGGAGAAAGCTGCACAACTTCTAAACCAAACCCGAAGGAACAAACACCCTGCTGTCCTTCAGCATTCGTCTATCTGCCACAGCGCTTGGATTTGCCTTTCTTTCTGATTGTTCACATACTTGAGACTGGGCCTAAGGCCTTGAACATATGAAGCAAGAACTCCATCCCTGAGCCAAACCTTCCATCCAGTTCTTATAAAATTCTACTCAGCTTTACCCACTGCCATTTAATGTGCCTCTTGCCCCTCTTAGACCTCCGTTAAGGGTGTGATGGTTACCCTTAACCATTCAGACCTATGAGACACACCATTCAACTTCATGGAGAACCATTCGAGCAGATGTTTCATCTGACATCCTGTTATTGCACTCCACACTACAGTATGTAACACATGACTTACATCTACCTACATGATAAACTACAGATGATATTGCTGTTTTTTTTTTTCTGTAAAGCCTCATATTTAGTTAAAATAACCGAAAGGAAGGCATGATCTTTCTTTTTACACAGCTCTCTACATTTCTTCTTTCCACTCTGTGCGTGTGTGTGTGTGTGTGTGAGAGAGAGAGAGAGACAGAGAGAGAGAGAGAGAGACAGAGAGAGAGAGAGACAGAGACAGAGAGAGACAGAGACAGAGAGAGAGAGAGAGAGAGAGTTTGAGATAGAGACAGCGACAGGCAGGCAGAGAGGGAAGGACATAGAGAATGAGAGAGGGAGACAGAGACAGAGAAAGACAGAGAAGGGGGAAAGGAACTGTGGGTGCTATTAAGTGTTTTTTCTTTATCCACTCTTATTTACTTGATTGATACAAGAGGTCTTTCACTGACTCTGGAGTTCGCTGATTGGTTAGGATGGTTGACCTGGTGTCAGCTCTGGTATTATAGGTACATACCACCATGCCTGCCTTTTTTGGGTACTGGGACTTAAACTCAGGACCTCATATTTGTGTAACAAGTGCTTCACCCACTGAGCCATCTCCTCATTTCTATGTTCTCAGTAGCTGCTGAGAGGTCCAGACTTCCTCTTACACTATGTCCCTACCAGTTAATAAAATCTCTTCAGTCACTCTGTGGAACTGAAATATCGCTTCTTACTCTTCCTTTCCCTCTGTTCTCAAAGGGAATCGTCTCCAGATTTAGATTTCCAAGATGACTGGACACTTACAGATCCTCATCACTTACAGATCTTTAGAGACATACCACTACTTTGTTCTGGCCTTTGTAACTTCCCAAGGGATGTCCATGGCCATCTCAAGTCAGTGACCTTCAGTAGAACATGCTACTTTCCCCTCTTTTCTTCCAAGGGTTTCTCTTTGTCTGTTTAGGTTTTAGCAATTTAATTATCATGTGCTTCCACATGGCTTTCCCTGTTTGCATTTCATTAAGCATCATCAATCTGTAAACTTGTGTTCTTCAAGAAGTTTAGAAAAAATTTGACCAAAATTTCAATAATACATTCTTCTACATCATTTCCTTTCTCCATTGCTTCTGAAAAATTTAATGCACATTAAAACATAACTTTGTTCCTAAGATTCTGTTCACTTTTCAGAATCCCTTCCCTTTTAATATGAGACAAATTCTGTTTATTTCTCATTAGGGATCCTGAATGTTTTTCCTACTTCTATTATAGTACTATTTACATTCAGGTCTTAAATTTTCAGATACAAAATTCAAGGTTAAATATTCTCATATTTCTAGTATTTTCTATTTCCTACAAGAATCTTTTGTGTCTTTATGCATTTGCATAAGAATATTTCTTTTATCTCAATTATTCTAGCTGCCTGAAAGTCATTAGTTAAGGAATTTACTATTTGGATGAAGTAAGATTTTATTTTTATATTCTCTTGACAAGGGGTTCTAGTTTTCCAGATTTTTAAAGGTATACTAATCATATTCTGTGTGCTGAACATCATGAGAATTGGTGTGGAGACCAGATTCTGTCGTATTCCTTTGAAGAACATTGACATCTATTTTTAATAGGGAATTCACTGTGTAGTACAGCAAATGCCCTCTTGGTTTACTGTAAACAACAGGTGTGTGAGTTACATTTCTGTTGCTGTGTTAGAACCTTGACCAAAAGCAATTTACAGAACAGTTTCCTTTGGCTTATAGTTCCAGGGCAATATATAATTCCCTGTGGTGCAGAACGTGTGGCAAGAGTCAGGCAGGAACAGGAAGCTGAAAGACCACATTTCAGCTGGCATAGGAAGCTGGCAAAGCAAGCAGGAAGTATTGGGGCATGCTATAACCCCTCAAACCTCATTCCCCCAGGGATGTACTTCTTTTACCATGGCTTCACCTTCTAAAGGCTCTATACTATCCTCTAACATGAAAGGGTAACGTTCATACCACAAGAACATCTAGTCCAGTTCTTTAATCATTATTTGCCTGGTTTTGACTCTATATAGTACACACACCATTCAGATGTCACCAAAGACAAGTAATCACAAACATACAACCACAGAATTCCTTCTCTCAGCTTTCTCCTTTTTTATACTGTCTCCTTCATTCTGTCTTCTTGTTACTTGGGAAATCAGAACCATTTTTGAATCACAACTTGATCTCTTTTGTGCAATGCTACAATTTCAACCTTGAAATTCCAAAACAGACAATTCTTCCATATTGTCACGTGTAAGCAAAACTTGTTGCACTGTTTTTACTCTTGGAAACAGATAGTTGTGATTTCTTTGGTCTTTTGTGAATGGAAAGCTTAATATGCTCAGGGTATATCTATCATATTAGAAGTAGAGACTTCAGGTGGCTTAACTATAAATGATAGATAGATAGATAGATAGATAGATAGATAGATAGATAGATAGATAGATAGATAAATAGATAGTAGATAGCAGGTTAGATAGATAGATAGATAGATAGATAGATAGATAGATAGATAGATAGATGGTAGATCGGTGATAGATAGGCAGATAGATGATAGCTGAAATGATAGGCAGATGTGGGTGGGTTCATGAATGTGAAGAATAGAGGAATAGACAGATAGATGGATAATAGATTTACATACACAAAGCATCAAGTTTCCAGCGCTGAAATACAGGTCACCACCTTTCTGAGTTTACAGAAGTCTTTATTGACCTCTAACAGAGACATAGCAGCTTCCCTCTTCTGGCAGACATGGTGCATTTCAACTCATTTTCATGCTTAGTTAGCACTTAGAGAGTCTCAATTCCCAAGTGTAGGTATCATACCACCCGATAAAAACAGATGGCTTCAGATGGCAAAGGCACTACACTAAATAGCACTGAACCACACGGAAGTATTTTCAACTCTTCTGATTCTGTCAAGGAATAAATCTCAGCATGGTGTTAATATGCCTTTAACACCTTTCTAATGGTGCCTAATTTTCTCCTTTCACGAACAGCAGTGCTCATGTGAAGAAACTTCTTTGGGCCGTAGTATCTAGATGGACAGAAATATCATCACTTGGCGTTTATTTATTTTTAGTTGTCTTCTATTTGTAAAGTTACTTTTTTCAATTCATAGTTAAGACATATAGTTTGCTTTCTTAAAAACTTATAAGTGAACTGATTTAAGAAAAGTTCTAAGACCATATAGGTAAAATGGCAACAAGAATAAGGAAAATTTTTCAGTAGAATAGATAATTCTAGTTGCTGGAACTGAGATATATCTCCCCTTGCCCCACAACACAAATGTTAGGATCTTTACATAACAATTTATTTCTTGCTCTTGAAAATCCTGGCACTGTTTGGGCATCTACAAGTTGTGGATAGTTCCACTGTGTTCATTCAGGACTAAGCATGGCAAGGCCTCCTTCTCTAACATGGGTATCTAGATAACTATGCATATGTGAGCAGCAGACATAGGGGGAAAGGTAAATGAACAGCAGACAGTGGGGAGGGGTCTTAGAAGCCTCAGGAGAAACTTCAACCTTTTGCTCATGTTCTATGTCCACATTTAATTATGAGGTAAGGCAGGAAATGAATTTAATTCTAACACTAGGAGAAAGAGTGTTGAGGGCTTAATGTTTGAGAAACTATGCACTACTGAATCAACTAACAACCACTGTTGTTACGACAAGACGCTCAATACAATCAACTAAAGAAGAAAGAATATATTTTGGCTCACAGTTTGAGGGTACAGTCTACTATGGCAGAGAAGTCATGGTAGTGGAGTCTGAGGTGGCTGGCTACATTTCACCACAGGCAGAAGAGAAAGTGATGAAAGCTAGGGTGCTTAGCTTACTTCCTCCTTGCTATTAGTCTGTGACTCTCACCCATGGAAGGATGCTGCCTACATTTACAGTGGGTCTTCCACCTCCAACAGTTCAATCTATAAACTCCCTCACAGATATGCCCAGAAGTTTAGCTACCAAGACGAGAGCCAATGTTAACTATTACCTGGGTTATATCACTTCAGGGCAAAGGGGGAGAGGAAGCAGCCAATCCTCAGAAACCTCCCTTCATTTGGTAAGAATGCCTTTGGATATTAACATCTTTCTTTCTGATTTGCCTCCAAGCAACTGCTATCAGGCTTCTAACCAAATAATGCAAGAACTAGCCAGCATATCCCTCAGGCATGCTGTCTTAGAGTTTCCATTGAATAAAACCCTGTAACCAAAAAGCAAGTTGGGGAGAAAAGGGTATACTTGGCTTATACTTCTATAGCAATGCTCATCATCAAAGGAAGTTAGGTCAAGAATTCAAATAAGGCAGGAACCTGGAGGCAAGAGCTCATGCAGAGTCCATAGGACAGTTCTGCTTACTGGCTTGCTCATCATGGCTTGCTCATCGTGCTTTCTTATAGAACCCAGGACCACCAACATAGGATGACATGACCCACAGTGGGCTGGGTTCTCCCCCATCAACCACTGACTAAGAAAATATCCTACAAGCTTGTGTATAGCCTGATCTTATAGAGATATTTTCTTTTTTATTTTAATATTTTATTTTATATTAATCACAGGTTATGTACTTTGTATCCCAGCTGTAGCCCCCTTCCGCATTCCTTCCCTATCTCCCCCTTCCCTCCCTCATCTCCTCCCTGCCCCTTTCCAAGTCCACTGATAGGGGAGGACCTCCTCCCCTTCCATCTAATTCTAGCTTATCAGGTCTCTTCAGGAATGGCTGCAATATCCTCTTCTGTGGCCTAGCAAAGCTGCTCCTCCCTAAGGGGGCAGGGAGGTAGAAGAGCCAGCCATTGAGTTCATGTCCAAAATAGTCCCTGCTAGGAAGAGTCTTTCCAAGGCCCTCTGTGGTAGGCTCTTGTCCTGCTACTTGTTTTCGCCTACATCCAATGTCCATCCCATTTGACTTTCTAAGTGAGGATAAATCCTCTTACCCCAGGACCTCTTTCTTGTTTATCATTTTTAAATGTATAGATTTCAGTATGTTTATCCTATCTTATAGGTCTATATAAGTGAGTATATACCATGTGTGTTTTGCTGCTTTTGGGATACCTCACTCAGGATGATCATTTCCAGGTCCCACCATTTGCCTGCAAATTTCATGATTTCCTCCTTTTTAATTGCTCAGTGGTATTCCATTATGTAAAAGTATCACAATTTCTGTATCCATTCCTCAACTGAGGGACATCTGGGTTGTTTCCAGGTTCTGGCTATTACGAATAAAGCAGCTACGAACATAGTTGAACAAATGTCCTTGTTGTGTACTTGAACATCTTTTGGATGTATGCCTAGGAGTGGTATAGCTGGGTCTTGAGGAATCACTATTCTTAATTGTCTAAGAAAACACCAAATTGATTTCCAGAGTGGTTGTACAAGTTTACATTCCCACCAGCAATAGAGGAGGGTTCCTCTTTCTCCACATCCTCTCCAGCATGTGTTGGGAGACATTTTCTTAACTAAGGCTCCCTCTTCTTTGATGACTCTAATTGTGTCAAGTTGACATACAACTATCCAACATACATGCTTTGTCCATTTCGGTCACCTGGTCACCAGCAACCCCATGAGCCTGGGTACTTACTCTAGCTACAACCTACCCACGTCACCATGCCTCTCGTTGCTCTAAATTTTCTGGCAGCTTCATAATAATAATCTAATGCTGCCTCTCACTTTCCCCACAAAACTTTGCTTTGTGAGTTCAATTAGCTCCCTGAAATAGTACTTGTGCAAATGTTAACTGAAAGATCTTTTTTCCTTCCCAGGAGAGAAATTAAGAATATCTTATACAAAGGCTTCCTAGGTTGTGCTGTTTTGAACATAGTTTAGCCAGATGAGTCTATGACAGCTCTTGTCTGGACCACTGATGACCAGGAGGGTGTCTCTCTATGAGGGTGGAATTTTTTTTTATGTAAGCACAGCCATTATGCCAATCCATTTCTAGAATGTTCTGTCTCTCCTATTTGGCCACACTCCCACTAGAATCCAAGTGCCAGCTCTTGGAAAGTAAATGCCCTCCTCCTCAACCCCAGCATCTCAACCCCAGCATCTATCTCTGGTCTCCACAGATCACAGAGAACTAACAGAGGCTCTCAGCACCACACAAAGACTTAAATGAATTCAGAATATTGTCTACTCCACTAAGACATGAGTGGGCAATTAAATCATGTTGAATTAATACTTTTAAGAAGTATAATTTTAAATAACTCAAACTATCAAGTGTTGAGTCTTTAGTTATTTCCAAAACACTGAGGCAACTCTTTGAACTCTGTCAGAGCAGAAACAACCCTACAAATTAAGCCCTCCCTCAGCTGTGACCTGGGCTTGACCCCACTATTTTAAGCTCCTATGAACTGTTGGCAGAGCGAGTGTGCAGACGTTAATTTCTATAAATATGTTTGGGAGAGAGGCAGCCTTTGCAACACAGTGGTTGGTGTCTTGTGAGTATATCAGTAAGATGCCATTCTAGTAGAAATGACCTCTGCAGACAGACACTCACATTCTTATGGAAAAATATATATATATGCAGCTCCTGGAAGGAAAGGAAAGGGGAGCGCTTGGGAAGGAGCACTGAGTCCAGCGGCACCTGCAGGGGCATCTCAGCACCAGGCCCTGTTTTCACATGAGTGGACTCTGCGGCCTGACTATAGAAGCCTCAGCCCTGATTATCTATGTCCTACCTACCAGTCTTGGAGCAACTACTCCACGTGGAGCTCAAGACTGGATCCCAAGCTCTCCATCCAACACACAAAGAGGTGGTGACAGCTGCTGCAAGAAGGTGGGCAATGTACAACAAACTGAACATTGAGAGCTGGCTAAGCAGAGGTCAAGACATTCCATCCCTTCAGGCTAGTTTGAAAACTACCACAACGAATTCCAAAAGGGAGTGGGTTTCCCAAGTCCTCTCTCACAGAGCAACTTTCCCCTCTGTGGCAGAAAATGTGTTGGCAATTCAGTCCTTGTTTGCCATGACGTGAAACAATTTCATTTAGGTTTGCCTGTTCGCTTATGTTCATGGCAGACAGAAAGACCTTTTTTTTTCCTCTTTGCTTCTATCTTTAGCCCCTCAAACCTAGTGAGAAATTAAGTTTCTGGTGTGTATTGGGCTATTTCTTCGACTCTCCCCCACCCTTTTTATGTGTATGGCTATGTGGCATAAACGCAAGCTCGCACATGTGTGGGCCTGCATTTATGTGTAGGCATACCATGGCCTCAAGGTGACGTAGGGGTCATTCTCAACAGCTCTCTAACTCATCTATCGAGGCAGGCTGCACTAACTTTCTTTCTTCTGTTATAATAAAACAGTAACCAAACCAACTTGGGGTTTGGAGGGAAGGGTTTATTTTCATCTTACAGGTTACAGTCCATCCTCTAGGGAAGCCAAGGCAGGAATTCAAGGGAGGAGCTTGAAGCACAAACCAGGAAGGAATGCTGCTTACTGACTTGCTTCCTTTGCTTGCTCAGCTACCTCTCTTACACAGCCCAGGCCCACCTGCCTAGGGAGGATACTGCACACAGTAGGCCAGATCCTCCCACATCAATGAGTAATGAAGAAAGTGTCTCACAGACATAGCCATGGAACAACCTGACCTGGACAATTCTTCAGTTTAGCTCTCTCTTACCAGGTGACTCTAGGTTCTTCTCAAGTTGACAAGTAAAGCTAACTATAACTTCCTAGTCCCAGAATCTGTAGACATTGGGTAGTCTGAGTCCCAGAATCTGTAGACATTGGGTAGTCTGGCTAGCCTATTTGCTCCAGAAATATTGTGCACTATAACTGCCAAACCATCTGCACAGCCCCGTCTTTGCCTCTCATGGCCCAAACATCATCCTGAAAATCTGGACATAGCATAATATGACGTCCTTCTTCAAAGTTCACTCTGATATACTGTTTCCCAGCTACCTCCCTTTCCCAAAGGGGAGAGCTGAATGCTGGAGGAGATAGGAGAAAATTAAAAAAAAAAAAAAAAAAAAAAAAACCTTCTCCAACATCAGCCAGACTTTGTCTTCACACCATGAGCTTTCCAAACACAGGTGGAGAGGGGGCCTGTTGAGCTACTGACACCTCAGTTTTGCACACGTTTCCCCTCAGCCTCTGGCGGTGAAGAGAAGGGGTAGGTGGCTTGCCAATGGACATGCTTTGACAGTGAACAACAAGCATTTCTCCCTCAAGTTTTGTTCACAGAGATGAGTGGCCAGTAACCAATCTCGGGATTTTGAGAGATGTTCAGGTTGGGAGAGGGTAGTCTTAGGAGCTTTCCCTTTAATACTCGATTTTAATCAGAGCCCAGTAAATTGTTGGCACATCTTTTATCACTAGAGGATCACAGAAAATTCACAAATTATCTACTTCCATGTCTTTGAGAAAAAATTAAATTCTAAAGATTAATTGTATTACTTGGGGCTTATCTTCATCAGCTGAGTGCACCTAGAATAAGCCATTCTAAATTTGAAAAAAAATGAAATTAGTTTGGGTTTTATGCTAAAAATTTAATAATCATACCAAAGTAAAGGTCAAAAATATATTTAAAGCTAGTTAATATTATCATCAGAGTCAGAGAAAGTACATAATGACAGTTCTAATTGCTACATTCTCTTGTTTTGTACTTCAGAGAAGCAGCAATTACTTCTCTACAAGAGCGACACTTCCGCACCTGTGATCTTGACACTGACATTTCCTCCAACTGCACAGGGGTTTGGACCTGGCGGAGCTAAAGCTCCCAGAACACTGTCATGTCCCCAATGGCTTGAGATGAGCTTCCAGCTATTGCTTGTTCTCCATTCAGCATGAGCAAGTGCAGCCAGGTCTAATGGTGCAGGCCCACATTCTCACACTCAGGAGTCCAAAGCAGGAGCATTGTTAAGTTCAAAGTTTGGATGGGCTTCGATGTGAGTTCAAAGATAGCCTGGGCAATGTAATGAGCCTGTATCTCAAAACAAATGGGAGTGGAGATGGCTGGGACATAGCTTAGTGGTATAGTACTGTCCTTTCCTGCCTTGCCTTTGGACAAGTTTCATCCTCTGCATCCCCAACTCTTTGCATTCTTTCTGGAGAGTTCCTAGAAAATATTTTGCAAAATGTAAAGTATTCATTAAGTACAACTTTTGGAGGCTGCTTGCAGAAATACTAACTCAAGAGTCAGTGAAATGGTTCAACAGGTAAATGTGCTTGCTGTCAAGCTAGACAACCTGAGCGTCTAGGACTAATGTGGCAAAGGGAGAGAACCAGCAACCAAAAATTGTTCTCTTACCTCCCATATACGTGCCAGGTACCATGTGTAACTGGTAGAACATCTCTTAGCTGTCTTTCCTTTCCGAGATCAGTGAAAGAGGCCATAAGATGCCAGCATGGTAGCAGTAAGATGGTTCAGATCCTGCCATCAGCCAACTCTCTGGCTGACTGTGTGAGGTCCAGCACTACCCTAAACTCCTGTTGGATAGGTACAATGAAAGAAAAACCAAACCTTGAATGGGAAGCCACGAAAAGGCAGTGGTATTTGCTCCTGTTGAACATCTATCTATCCTGAGACCCTCCTGAAATTGTCCTGAAGGCATAGCATCAGACAGTGGCAGGCAGACTTTTCACCCATACCCCTCTTCAAGGAGGGATTCTTGTTCCCTTTAGGGCACATCCCTAGGCTTCGTAAGACTCGTTAAAGACACATCTCTGACACTTGGTAGAACTATCTGGATTAAATATGAAATGTACCAAGTAGTGACCATAGCCTTTGGCAGAACCCATAGATAAAATCAATAATCCTATACCATAACTCTGCAGCATTTTGTATCTTAGTTAAACCAGTGAGTTAGAAGTATATTATTACCCTTATAATGAATAACTTCTCCCAAGTTAAATAATAAACATAGTGATACTTAATTTACCAAATATTAATAATAAACATAACAAATATGAATTGTATATAAATGTGTTTGTTAACTACTTAATATCAGGAATTGTGTGAAAATGGGGGGCTTACAAAGAAAAACAAAATTCCATTATAGACACAAATCAAGAATTTCCTAGGATGTTCAGTGTTTCTGGCTTGCCAACTGTATGTTCATTTCTGATGCTTCAATAATATGCCAGGATAAAAAAAATCTAGGAAAAGGGAAGGGTTTATTTGGCTTATAATCCCAGGTTGCATTTTATCACGGCAGAGAAATCACAGCCCTAGGGGTCAAGGCAGCAAGTCACATCATATCCACAATCAAGAGCAGGGAAATTAACGCACACAGGGCTGCTTGCTTGCTTTCTCTAACTTTTACATGGTTCTGGACCTCCTGCCTAAGGAATGTTGCTGTCCACAGTGAGCTAGTTCTTCCTACAACAACTAATAATCAAGACACTCCCCCACGGACAGGGTCATGGGTAAAAATCTGAACTAGACAATTCCTTCATGAAGACTCTCTTCCTCAGTTACTCTAGGCTGTGTCAAATTGACAACTAAAACCAGTCCTGGTGGGAGTACAAACCTCTCTCTGGAAATCAATCTGGCACTTGCCCAGGAAACTGGAAATAGCTCTACCTCAAAACCCAGCTATACCACTCCTGGGCATATACCCAAAAGATACTCTACCATACAACAAGGACATTTGCTCAGCTATGTTCATAGCAGATTTATTCATGATAACCACAATCTGGGAACAACCTAGATGTCCTGCAACCAAAGAATGGATAAAGAAATTGTGGCACATTTATACAATGGAATACTATTCAGCTATTAAAAATAAGGAAATCATGAAATTTGCAGGTAAATGGATGGAACTAGAAAATATTATCCTGAGTGAGGTAACCCAGACCCAGAAACACACACATGGTATGTACTGACTTATTAGCAGATTTTAGCCATATAGTACAGGATAAATATACTACAATTCAAAGACCAAAAGAAGATAAGCAACAACGAGGACCCAAGAGAGATGCTTAAATCTCACTCAGAAGTGAAAATAGAATAAAGAGCAGAAGTAGCTGAAAAGAAAGAACAAGGTAGGAAAGAATGCACAGAGAAGAAATGAGGGTGGAGGCCATACCCTGGGAGAGCCAGGGCAGGAGGACAGAGAGAAGCGAAACCATGGACGGAGGCATCTCTATAACAAACTCTCTAGTTTTAACCCTGTCTTGACCTAAGACAGCGTTAGCTTCTGGAAGGATATGGAGGTGACTATAGCTGAGACTCTTAAGGGATCATGGAGACCGAAGAGGCCACCCTCTAACCAGACAGGACTCCTATTGGAGGGACTGAAACACCAACCTACTCACAAAAACTTCGACCCAAAATTTACCCTGCCTTCAAGATGTTCAGGGCAGGGATAAAGACAGAGCGAGCTTGAGGGAATGTTCAACCAATGCCTGGCCCAACCTGAGACCCACCGCTTGGGAGAGAGCCAACCCCTGACACTACTAAGAACACTCTTGTGTGCCCACGGACAGGAGCCTAGTTTAGTGGTCCTCTCAGAGTCTCCACCCAGCAAGGGATAGAAACAGATGCTGAGACTCACAGCCAAACAGGGAGTCTTCTGGAAAAGTATGAGGGGAGAGAAAAGTACATGGTGGCGACAGGATCTCCACAGAAGACCAACAGAACCCCATAACCAGGGCCCAGAGGGGCTTGCAGAGACTGAAGCACCAAAGAGGGACCACACATAGACTAGACCTGGGCCCCCTACACAGATGTATCAGATGGGCAGCTTAGGCTTCATTTGGGTTCCCTAGTGAGGAGAGCAGGGAGCTGTCTCTGACATGGACTTTGTTGCTTGCTCTCTGATCACTTCCCCCTAATGGGGGCTGCCTCTTCAGACTGCAGGGGAAGAGGACTTGTTCCGTCCTGATGTGACTTGATGAGCTGGGGTGGGTGAGTTGGGGAGGGCTCCCCTTATATGAGGAATAGGGGTAGAGGGATAGGAGAAAAAGGAGGGAAGGTGGAACCGGTAGAGGGGGTAAAGATTGGGATATAAAGTGAATAAATTAATTGATAAAAAATTAACCATACATGTTGGTCTCATGAATCTATGGATCTGAGCCAATTCACAGATAATTTTATGAATTTACTGGGCTTCTTAAGTGGAAAAATACCACACAAGCTTCTCTTTTGGCAAATTACACAGTCTCTCGTGGTACCATGGAGAATGGTGTTATGAACTTGCTTCTGTTGAGCTTGCATATTCTCACTGAACGTGAAAGCTTCCAGGACATATTTTGATGGTTGCAAAAAATAAAAAAAAAAATAATAAAAGATTTGCTCAGAAAGAGAATGGAGAAGTGTACTACATCTGACATTATCTCTGGAAAGAAGAATGGCAGGTCCTTAAAGGATTTGGATGATGTTACTTTAAAGGTGATTCTTGACAACGGAATGTGAGAAGAAAAAAAAATCTGAGATTACAATATAAAGGATGGTGAAGGAAGAAATGCTGCATGCTTGCAAAAACCACAGGGCACATCAGTGAAGCACTCAAAAAGCCAGGCTATTCTTGGGGAAATAAATAGCCTAATGTTCTAAGCAGAAACGGTTAGAACTAATTAAAACAAAATTGTGAAGCATTCACTTTATTATTCTCACAACCACAATGTTTACCCAGGCCCTTCTCTTCTCCAAGTGTGATAGGGACAGAAATAGAACAGGGATAAATAGGATGCATGTTTGGTCAGTTGGCAGTCTGGTGCAGAACTGCCTTGGAAGCCCATGTTCATGCTCTTTCTGGTTTCCTATAGTAACCAGTGGTATTAACACAAAAGGTTTGGGCTTCAGAAATTACCAGAATAATAATGAGCCAGGCAAAGAGTATCAAAGGACACTGAAACCTTGGACCCTACACTTACAGATGAAGAAAATCACATGGTTCTTTAAGAATTGCTGCGCAGTTTACGTCATCTCCTTAA
The DNA here is from genome assembly GCA_028658305.1 of Pachyuromys duprasi. Lineage (NCBI taxonomy): Eukaryota > Metazoa > Chordata > Mammalia > Rodentia > Muridae > Pachyuromys > Pachyuromys duprasi. The sequence goes on from CM053766.1 coordinate 46,144,060, forward strand.
CGGGGGAGGGGCTATGTCAATCAAGAGCTTGCCTTGCAAGCACAAGACCTGTGTTCAATCCCCAAAACCAAGGTTTTGTTTGTTGTTGTTTTTCTTTTAAGGAATACATTTGTGTTCTTACTGTTTCATATTTGTAATCCTAGTACTAGGGGTGTGGAGACAGGTGGATTCTCTGGAGTTTGCAGGCTAGGGGAGCTTAGGGGATCTGCTGAGCTCCTGGTTCCCTGAGAGACCCTGTGTCAAACAAACAAACAAATAAAAGGGGCTTCATGGGTACTTCCTCAATCTTAAACAAAGAAAGACATGCAAATGAGAAAAGCTGGGAGTGGGAGAGGTGGACCTCCCCAGGGAAGAATTGGTCCTCCCTGGAGAGAGCACACCAATTGGTTTTCCGGTGCCAAACAGTCAGACACATACGAAGACCATTAAATGGACTGAGCAAGTCATACTGTTTAGGAATATATGCAGAGTACATATATGTATGCAATAAAACTTAGTAAACAGAAGAAGCAATGTTTTGAAGGAAAGTGGGAAAGGGTACATGGGAAGGGTTTGGAGGAAGGGAAGGGGGGGTGAAATGTCATGATTAAAATGCAATGTCAGAAACAAACACATCCACACAAAAGGAAGGGTAGACAGCAGCAGAAGAATGACACCTGAGTTTGCTCTCTAGCCTTTATGCATGTGCACGGTCACATGCACACATGTGAGCACCCATGCACACACTTGTTTTTAATGGAAAAGGAGAAGCATGCATGGTGCAGACACATAAGTTGGTAGCACTTTAATCAGGAATTAAACTTTGCTCCATCAACAGTGGAGGCGGTGAAGGGTCGGTGGTTCCTGATGTGGGGAGTCCAGTCAGAAAACAACCCCTGCCTATGTTATTCTCTGTAGACAAGAATGAGTGACTACAGCCACGAGGAAGTGAGCAGACAAACCCAGAGTGTGGAATGCTGAATTGAAGGAATGAGCTGGCCTTCCAACAACACCCTTCAGACTTACACAAGACAGAAGGAGGGAGAACATATCTAAATTGAAGAATCCAAGGCAATGCGTATGTAGAGATGAAAGCACGTAGCTTAGAGACAGTCACTTGGATTGTTAGGAAAACCTCAATATGGACTTTGTGTTCAGTGGTATGTCTGGGTGCTGTCCAGTCCCCTGACACCAAATGATGTTATAATGGGACAAGCTTCTGTTCTTAAATGAGAAGGTGGAAGCATATAGGGGTAAAATAGCATGATCCTGGCACCTCCCTTTCTAATGGCTCTACATAAAAGTATTTCAACACATACAAATAGAAATAGATGGAGGCCAAACAGAGCCAAGTGCAGCAGAGTGTTCATAAGTGGTCAATGTAGCAGAGGAGGCAAAAGGCCGTGTGATGTGGTTCCCCATAATTCCTCTGCTTAATGTGAAACTTTACATTAGAACACCAAAAGTCTGGCAGCCGCCAGAGTTGGCTAATGACAGCTGCGGACAATAGAAAACAGCCATGTTCAGGGGTTACCTAGCTGCAGCCTATGCTGTTGGCCATAAAACGTCCCCTGGATGACAGAGGGTCAAGTGACTTCATCTGAACGACAGAGTTGCCCAGAAAGTGTATTCAGAGATTTCTGAGGTTCGTGATGCTTCAAATGCTGCTCCCAAAGAGCTTCTTCTCATTTTGATTGTTAAAGACATAAATTAGTACACTTCAGGAAGTAAGTATTTTCCCTGTACAGGCCAATGAGACACAGCTTGAAGACCATGTTCTGTTGAACTGCTCAGGGCATGAGTTCCTGGAGAGACTGGGTATAGTCTGAGACAATGTAGACATACACACATTCCTGCACATGACTTTAAGTGAACCCTGATTCTAATGGGAACCCAGAGATTAGACATAAAAATTTCCTTTTCAATAAATCCATCATGTTTCAATGCAAAATCATAAGTTCTTTGTAAATGTCATTTAAGAGAGAAAATAATAAAGATGCTTATGTAAACAAAGGACTAAGAACTCCAAGTCCATCCTTATCTGTCACTTGCACCTACAGAAAACACTTGAAGGGAGAGTCCCCATTATATGGGGGCATCTCCACCTCATCCCAGACTCTCTCACATCATGTGGTCCTGACGTTATCAAACAGCCTTTCCAGTTGTGTCTACTTTGCGAAACGGGATTCATACGACAGAATGCTCATTCTTCTTTGTAGATTGTCTGGCAATGACATGCAGATAAAATGGAGCAAAAGCAGAGGTCCCGACACCAACCAACACAAGATTCATAAAGTTGCAGAGAACTAACTTCGCTTGTATCACATGACTCAAGGGTCATATTTCTACTAACGCGAAGCAAGATAAAAATAACTTCCCTCATGTTTTTTTTTAATTGCTCAATTGCAGTCCGTTGGGAAAGCACTGACAGAGGGAGCAGGCAAACCACCTCGGTTTAAAGCTGGGCAGCGATGTCTACCCTTCACCCCCAATCAAAATCTTACGTGGACTCCATACATGGCACTGGAAACAACCGCATGAACAGATTATCTAGGGGATAATTTCTTGTCATAACTTTCATTTGACGTTGTGAACATATAGAAATATAGAGATATTCAAGTATCTGATATCAGTGTACACAAGTCAGAGTAAGTAAAACTGCAAATCTTTTCAAAAATGTAAAAAATACATAAAGATTATATATCATTTCAAAATATCCAGATTAGATAACTAAATGGTTGCCCCCAAGAAAGTGTGGCATTACAGGGCATAACCTTCAAATGTACATCTTAGACCTAAGCACATATTTTTCAGCTCACACATTTTCCTCCTCATATCTCCAGTTTGTCAAACACACAATTTCACTCTTAAAATAAAGTCCTCTGAAAACTAGTGCAGATGAATAAATGCTCTGCATGGCTTTAGTTAACCTTCTTGGTGTCATACAAAAGGCATCAACACTGGTTTCCTTTCTCAGAAGGAAGGCCACACCTTCCTAGCAAATGATGGGGAGTTGAGAAGACAGCCTATGGCAAGGAAGAACTTTCCAGAATGTGCACTGATGCATCCCTGGGACCACACATCACCTGAGGACGGTCCTAGAAGGAAGGTGGGGCAAGCTGCACCATGTGGGATCAGACTCTAGAAGGAGATACAGGTAAGATGTGAAAGAACAGAAAGAAAGGTATTTTGCCTGGGACGTCTTCAGGAATATGATGCAATCCCAGCTTCTGAGCAATATCAGAAAAATGCCAGCTGTTAGGTTGACAGGTATGAATGTCATGAAAGATTGACAATATAAACGGAGAAGTCCAGATGATGAGGCTAAGAAGGATGGGGCCATGGGCAAGCTCTAGGTGAGAAACAGACTCAAGAATAATGTCAGCAAATAGTAGATTCCCAGCAGACGAAACATAATGAGCCAAAGTACAAACTGGATTTGATGGACTGGTTACCAAGCACACATCATTCACATAACGCGCTGATTACATAGCACACATTACTCAGTTGCCATCCTTTCTCTTCAGCCACACCATAAAGGAAAAGCCACACAAGGCAGATAAGGACAGCTGAAAACCTGAGGCATTATTTGCCCATTAAAAAGAATGTTATGTTTGGAAATATCTATGGAATTCTTTCTCCAGCTTGAAGACAGAAGATCTGCAAGTGTGAGAAGCAAATGAAACAACCAAAAAAAGTCTTCATGCCAGCAGGATAGGCAAACTTACTTACTAGATTGAAAGTAACAGAACTACACCACTCAAGTGTTTTATTCTTTTGTTTCACCAGCAGTGAAACTTTTGAACATCAAACTCTTGAGCCCTCCCAAAACAAAACAAAACAATTAGAAGCTAAGTGTCTCATTCAAACGGATTTTCATTAAAGAGTGAAATGAGTGGACCTAAAGGCACAGGAAATTGGAAAGACAACAACCTAGCAGCGGACATGTACTCCCAGTGGTCAGATGAACTGTGATTCCCAGCAACGCTGACTCAGCTCGTAAAACAGTACTTGAGCGCTCCACCGGTCGGGTGGGATGTTTTAGCCAACAGTGATAGGGACTGACTAATTCAGTTGGCAGAAGCCATCCCTAAGGACAGACTCAGCAGCAGGCTTCCTGTTTGAAGAAGGTTCCTCCAGTGTGGGTCTTACGGAAAAATATTCAAAGCGACCTGTGGACACCATCAGAGGCTGACTTTTAAGATGGTGGTTGCAGAGCTGGGGAGATGGCTTGGAATTAAGAAAACTTGCTAATCTTGCAGAAGACACTATCTGGTTCCTAGGACCAGTGTGGTGGCTCAGAACCATCTGTAACTCTAGAAAGAATGAATCTGACACCCTCTTCTGCCCCTGACAGGCACCAGGCACAGAAATGGTGCACAGACATGCATACCCATATTCCTAAGCATATTTTGTATTTCATTCTTTTCTGTTAAGTGTATTGGGTGAGGGGGGCTAATGAGAGCAAGCTGCTAATAGCTCAGTGTGTTCTGCTGTCCTTCTGATAGGATTTGTACTATTGCTGCTTCGAACAGAGCTATGAAAACCAGAAGTCACAGTAGGCTTTTCATCATATTCGCCCTAGCCAAGCTAGCCAGGAGCTCGAGGAAACACCTCTTGAAGTGTTTCCTAGTTTAGAGGCTGCACACACATCCATGTTTGGCTACTACAACAGACCCAAAGCTCCTAACACAGCTTGACAAAAATACATCCACCCTCTACTCAGATGTAACCTAAATTGTGCAAAAATAGTTACAAAATGACAGCAAATAAAATGTTTCTCTTGCTGTATTTCTTCTTGTGCTCCTGCAGTACCAAATCCAGGCCATGAGCCATTTGTGAAATTCAGCCTTCTTTATTTCTAATCCTGTGAACAATGCCATTCATCCTGGGAAAAGGAGTGACAGCTTCCTGAAGGACAGAATCAGCATGACCTCTCCCCCTGGAATGTAAGCCAGGAGAATTGTCCTCGGAGATGCCTGAGGTCCTCTGAGTCTCTGGAGCCCTTTTCATCTATCAATACTGACATCAACATGCTATTTTCACTCTTCCCCCCACCGCTGTACAGTGGGGATTACCAGAGGCTGCATGCCATAAGATGACATCATCCCTGAAGCTAATGAACAGTGTGTTTGTGTACTAGTATTATTGTGCTTTTAAAAAGTCTTCCTTGTACTTAATAAAATCCCATTTACTGGCACTACAATAAATGCTGGGAGATAATTCATCCAAACCAATGATTCTTGTAGTCTTCAATACTATTAAGAATATAAAGGGCACCTGTAAGACAGCTCCATGCATAAGGTGCTCATTGCCAAGCCTGACGGCCTGAGATCAATCTCTGGGATCAACATGGTGGAAGGAGAAAACTGACCCCTATGAGCTGTCTTATGATCTCCACACATGAGATGTAGCATGCATGGGTATACATGTGTGTGTTTACATGCACATCCATACTACACACACACAATAAATAAAATGTAGTAAGAATATAAAGGGGATTGTTGACATTTTATCAGTAGAGGGGTCTTCCTAAGGTCAACCGTAGCTAGACATGATAATGCACATCTGTAATCTCAACACTCAGGATGCCAAGATGGGAGGATTGCGTCCAAGGCCAGCCTAGACTAGACATACCCTGTATGGGGGAGGGGGACAGAACTCATTGAAAAATTATGTTTCATTAATTTCTTTTAGTTTGATGCCTGAAAATTTCTCATGCCATTGTTTCATGCCATTGTTAAGCAATCTCTTGTTATATGGCCATTTAATATTTTAATAAAGTTTTATTTGCACCCATCATAAACACCCTCCCCAAGACAGGAGTAAAGTCCAGCAGTACTGTACCCATGTGGCTAAGCTGAGTAGAATGAAGATGTCACATTCTTCAGAAGGGTTTCTACAGCCCAAAGCCAAAAATATGCAGTTGTCTATTTTCTTTCAGAAACACAGAGTCCTCCTGAGGCATTTGTACTATCCAGTCATTTCAGATCCTAATCTGTTTCTCCAAACATGAATATCTTGTCAGCTTAAACACAAAGTGGCTCTCAAATGCCAATTTTCACCCACGACTTCCATTCATTAAAATTCTTGTGAGCACCTAATAAAAAGATAAATTACAAACTCTATTCATAAATATGTAACAAACAGCACATTCCAGAAAAGGTTTTTATATTTTTTTTCAACACAGAGACTTTTTATCACCTGAAACCTTATTACCTGAAGCCTAGGAAGGAAAATTCACATCCTCATGTATGATGATGAGAACCATTTCCAATGATTATACAAATATGATACAAATAATTCTGTGCAAAGTGCTTAACTGCATAAATATTAGCATGCCGTTATCATTGTTCACTGACTCATCTGTGAACTAAATCTCCTCTGCAAGATTCCTAGGAACAATGGAAGAAGAAACAAGGTCACGAATGAGCCCTGGTGCACACAAGGGACTCCAAACATATCTCCATTTCAATTCTCTAAACATGAAAAGCATGCATGTTGTCCATTGCTCTCCAGATGAGGAAACGGATGCTCAACGAAGTTTAGTAATGTCTTCAAGACTGAAAGAGTGAAATGGGGCCCATGCCATTCTGTCCCCTTTCTACTCCTTTTTCAGCAATCTCTTTCTCAAGAAAGCCCTCTCCCCCCCCAAAAAAAAACAAAAACAAAAAAACAAAACAAAAAAAAAAACCTCTTCTGACAGCAGCTGACCCAGAAACAGGAACTGTGAAGGTTCTCCTATCACTGTTCTGCAGTATTTGTGTTTTCAACAGGTTTTCTTTGCAGAAAAAGGTAACAAAGGATACTGAAGTTACCATTGGTGGAACACTGTAACAAAGGATTGCTCTTAAAAGGGGTCTTTTCTGAGGCTGACACTCCAACCAAGGACCATTCATGGAGATAACCTAGAACCCCTGCACAGATGTAGCCCATGGCAGCTTAGTCTCCAAATGGGTTCCCTAGTAACAGGGACAGTCTCTGACATGAACTAATTGGCCTGCTCTTTGATCACGTCCCCCTGAGGGGGAAGCAGCCTTACCAGGCCACAGAGGAAGACAATGCAGCCACTCCTGATGAGACCTGATAGACTAGGATCAGAAGGAAGGGGAGGATGACCTCCCCAATCAGTAGACTCGGGAGGGGTGTGGGTGGAGAAGCAGGAAGGAGGGTGAAATTGGGGGAGGGGGAGCTACAAGCCGGATACAAAGTGAATAAATGTAATTAATAAAAATAAAAATTAAAAAGAGATTAGAGAACAGAATCCACTGTTAATACTGCTTGCCTCATCTTCAGCTCCCCTGCACGTCATTCAGACAAGCAAAAGCTCAGCACGTACAATGTCACTTGCACATGTTTTCAGGGCTGACCATGTGGTGTTGGATAACCAGTTTCTCCTGCTCTCAGCAGTTTTTGGTTGCCTGTAGTTCCTTGTATAAGACTGAGGGCTTTCAGTTGTCCACTTTACCATGTCTATTGTGTCCTTGTCTGGCTCACAGTTAGACAGTCGTATTGGTGAGGCTTTATGGGTGTAGTTTCTGACTGAACAGGTTGTCTTTTTGTTATTAGGAATATATGCACATATTCCTAATATTTGTATTGTGTGGCTATTTATATGCAACAATAAGGAACAACAACAAAAAAGGGCATGAGTTTTAAAGAGAGCAAGAAGTATATGTGATGGTTTGGATGGAAGAAAGGGAAGGGGATAATGGTGTAATTATATGATAATCTCAGGGGGAAAGGATGATTTTTTGAAATGCTTAAGCATGTAAGCATGTGACCAAAATATGGAGTTTTTTTTAAAACAAAAAACTAGAAGGTGATACAACAAAATGATAAGGCTAAGAAAATTTATTTCTGGGGAGTATAATTTCTAACTACAAAATCTTTTTGTATTGTCGAACTTGTTCCAAAATTATTACTATACAACCTGTATAATGTATAAAAAAAGATAAATGACTGAACTATATGTAACACAGGGTTTTTAATAATTTCATTGTCGGCCTGATGAGCTTGCTCAGTGGATAAAGGACCTGCGCATAAGGACCAGAGTTCAGGTTCCCAGAACCACACAAAAGCCTGGTAGGCATGGTGGTCACCTGCTATCCCCAGCTCTCGTTGGCAGAGACAAAGGTTCCTAGGGCATGCTGGACTAATGGATGGGACAGCCTGAGGTTCGACTGAGAAACAGATGAACAAAGAGGGCAGTCCAGGAAGACACTTCAGGTCTCTTCATGCACAAAGACATGGTTCATGCATACTGGCACACATGTGTACACAGATACACACACATGTACACACAGGGGGAAAAAGCCGGCTCAAGAGCTTGATAAAGTTGATGATCAAGAGCAACTGCCTTCCGGCAGGGTCCTGACAACTGGAATGATGGTGAGCCTGTATGTAGGTGTACGGACCCATCTACGCAAGTCACTTTGCATATGTTCATCTAGAAGTGCGCTCTCCTTTTAAGGAGTAGAGGGGTCCTTCAAATACACAGTGGTCCACTTGAGTGCTTCTCACATTTTATGTCACGGGTTTTCTTTTAACTAGAATTTTTTTCCTGTCTCGCGTAGAATAAATTTTCTACACTATAGCTACTAAATATACCAGTTGTTTTTTTTTTAAATCTATCATGCTAACATTTCATAAGCTGCTTCATTCTGCCCAGAGTGGAGCACTGTCCATCTGGTTGACTCAGGGCCATCAGTCACCATGTTGCTCTCAACTAACTACCTGGTTTTCACAGACTGCATATTCATGAATTCTGGCGAATGGCCCCAATACAACAGCTACTACACAGATGAGCGTTCGTGGCAGTTACTAATGCCTAAGGATAAGGGCATTGGACCAGATGGTGCCGTTCAGTGTGCTGACCTTCCAGATCTGGGAATGTTTAACTTCTCCACGTGGATCCCTCGCTCTCCCAGCATGCTATGCTGAGCAATAGGTTATGATCCAGGGGGATCGCTTTGCACTTACTCAGACAATGGTTCAGAAACAGACCAGGTTCAAGTGTACCAGCACACACACAAAATGAAAATACTTAGAAACAACTCTGGAAATTTTACCAGCAAGCAGTTTTTAAACTCAAAAACCAGGAATATGGCCCCTAAAGATCCCATGAGTTCAATTTTTAAACATTTATCTGTTGTCATTATTTTAAAATTGTTTATTCATGTTTTAACGACAACAACAAAAAGCTAGAGCTAATCAGAGCTACAGCCACGGAACAACAGGGCAAGAAGGAAGTAACACGTGCCTAACTTCAAGCTGCTCACTGTGATGTTTGGAAGTTGAGCATGTGAGACTGGCAGATGATAATGGCATCCGCAGCAGAGGGCTTCCAGAGATGGGTGCTGTTTGCCTTACCCACCACTATCAGAAAGCTTCCTCTTACAGCTGTCCAGTATTCAACAAGAAATATTCTTATAAGTAAGAGTGTTCATTAATAAACTCACTTATAATAAATCTAACAGCAGAATATTCACTTCTGATTGAAAGCAAATGAATGCATTCTGACATGCCAAGCATGTGTCTATCTCTCCCTAAAGCAAGATTCCAGCTTTGATGAGAAGTCAAAGAAAAGGGATCTCAACAGTTGCCTAACGCAGGAGAAACACACAGCAAAAGGGCAGACCTGTCATACTATGAGTCAGAATGCCACTCGCATGACCTTGAGAGTAAGGATCATGGACGCTCTCTCTGAAAATGAGTTCTTTGAAATCAGAACTAATTTACTGGGTTAATTAGTTGCTCAAAGATGATCTTTTCCTCTTTGTTTTGGGCTGTGCCCTGACCGTTGCTTCCTTCTAGCTAACCTGTGGTCACACTACAGTGTCGATTGGGTGTGAGGCTCCACAGGGCCGTGGATACAGAGGAGAGGAGGGTGGAGGCTGAAGGAAGAGGAAAGAAGGGCAACTGGAGTCCTATCATGGATACTCTGGTGCTCACAGGTGTCGGACGCTCACTGCAGATCACAGGATGCCCAAAGAGAGAGGAGGAAAACCAGGAAGTGGCGCCCACTCTACAGAGGTGTGCCCTGCTTCCTACCTGTAGTCACCTATCAACCCCAGATCCAAAGAAACACTCCCCGGATTACAGAGAATTTCAGGGTTGGGAAGGCATCCACTTCAATCATATCCCTAAGCCGAGCTACAGTGACCATGCCGGCCTGTCTCCATGGCAACAATATCAACCTTGGGCCAGTATCACTAAGCAATGAGCTCAAGAAGAGGGCCTTGAAATGTCTAACCAGGGTGGGGCAATGACTCAGTTGATAAAGTGCTTGATGCCAAAACAGGAGGGCCCAACTTTGGTCCCCTGAATCCACACTGAGAAAAAAAAAAAAAGCCCAAGTCAGGTGGTGTGTTTTTTGTAATCTCACTCCCTGGGAGGTAAAAGACAGATGGATAAACACCTAAGGTTGACTTATGATCTCCACACATGTGCAAATACTTAAATGTGTGCATACACACAGGCATACACATGCGCACACAGGCATGCATAAGTATGGAAATATAATTCACCATCTCATTGACAGGAAAACTCAGAAACCCATGTACACTCTAGGGCTGTCATGGAAGCTCTCCATGCAGGTGTCTTTGTTCCATTCACGGCTCCTGCGATTTGCTTGAAGAACAGCCAGTGCGTTTCATCGATATAGTCTTACATGCATAAAATGGGATGTACGACCCGGAAGATGACTCAGCAATTAAAACAGTTGTCAGGCAAGTGTGAGGGCCAGAGCTAGGATCGCCAGACTCCACAGCACAGTAGGCATGGCAACCCAGCTGTAATTCCAGCCTAGGAAGGTGGAGACGGGATTCCCAGAGTAAGCTATATACAGAGAGCAGTCAAATCAGTGAGCTCTGGGTTTGACTGAGCCATCCTGCCTCAGTGGAACAGAGCAATGGAAGATGAGCTCCAATACCAACCTCTAGCCTCTTCTTACACACACACACACACACACACACACACACACACAGAGAGAGAGAGAGAGAGAGAGAGAGAGAGAAAGACAGAGAGACAGAGAGGAGAGAGAGAGACAGAGAGAGAGAGAGACAGAGAGAGAGAGACAGAGAGACAGAGAGAGAGAGAAAGACACACCAGAAAAAAAAAAAAAACCACTGAAATGAGAAGTGACTAGCTGCTAAAAAGCCAAGAATTTCTAGCCTAGCTCAGCTCTAGAAACTTCACTTACTCATCTATCCATTCCACCATTCAAGAAACAGCTCCTCTATGGCTGCTGGGTGAGTCTGGCTACCTGGCCTCCAGGGAACCCAGAGTCTACGCTGGGAAAACTCACCCAACCACACTCCATATAACGAGATGTAATGAGGTCTTTGGGGTCTCAAGGCATTATAGCAGTGGTGTTGCCTGAAGCCAGAAGTGAGAGGAATCTAGGAGGGAGAAACGGGAGGGGGTCTTCAAGCAGAATCAGGCAGGCCTTGCTCTATCCTACATAATTCTCATGCGATAGGACACCCTGAACTTTTAGTGCAGGTCTCTTTATAAACCCAAACCACTTTAATACCAGCAGTAATAAAACTCAAGCAACAACTGTACAATATCCTAAAAATATAAAATTAGCACAATTTTAACCATAACAACCAAACTATAATTGTCGCCATAACTTTGTGGTAGTTAAATTTTCCTGACAACTTGACAGGACTTAAAATCATGTAAGAGATAAGCCTGGGGTCGTGTTTGAGAGGAAGCTTCGAGATTGGTTTAGTGGTGAGAGGAAGATATTGCAGGTGGCACAGTGTCACAGAGCTGAAGGAAAAGGGGAACGTGAGCTGAGTACCGCATCCATTGCTCCTTTCTTTCTGACTGTGGATGTCTCTCTGCCATGAATACCCTCTCTTTGCATGAGAGACTTTATCCGCACACTGAGCCCAAGTAAACTGGTCCTTAAGTTGCTTTTGTTAGATGTTTTATCACTTCAATAACTAATACAACCTTGAAACGAACCAGCAGACCAGAGGGGCAAACACGAATCACCCCAGAAGAGACAGTATGGGGATGAGAAGATTAAGACAACGCTTTGAAAGGGGAGGGACTTGCTGCTGTTTCAATATTTAGTGATTCATCTATTTAACCCCTCACTAGCCACGGCGACAAAAACAGAACTTTATTCCTAAAGACAGGGCCCCATGGCAATTAATTAAGCCATTGCATCAGCCTTCCCAACTGCTGTGAACTGTGACTCCACATCGCTCTCACCCTTATTAGTTGGAAGAGAGTAAATAGCCTGAGCTCATCCGGGTCTCTGGCCACAGAGGAGAACAGACACGGTCTCCTGTTTATTCTTTCTTTCATCCAAGTTCAATCACAGACCCACACGTGAGTGCCCTGAGGTGAGTGTCAGTCATGTGTACGCCCCTCTGGAAGGGGCTTGCAGGCTACGCTACGAAGGCTGCCATCACAGGACTCTTCAACCTTGGAGGCCTACAGCACAGACATTTTCTCTCTCACCACCCTGGAAGCTGGACACCTGAGACCCAGGTGTGGCAGGGCCTAGTTCTTTCCAGAGGACTTGCAGAATAAACAGGTCCTGTCCCCTAACCTTGGTTTGCTGCCATGTCTTGGCAATCCCTGGCTCTAGACTCATTGTCAGTCTCTGTTCCTAGCCTTTCAGGCTCGCTCCCCTGCGTGTTCTCTTCTCAGATGTGTGCCACAGTGGATTAGGCCTTCAATCAAGTGTAGTCTTGTCTTAATTTTGTTATATGTAAAATTAAAAAAGCAACAACTCTATTTCTAAGTGTCATATTCACAGTTACTGGGCATCTGGAATGTCGTTACCCAGTTTTGAGGAAATACAAACAAAAAGACAAAACTGGGTCTGTACCCCATCATGTAGTCATCAGTCATAGATGGTGTATTCTACTGCCTTCCCTATCAACCAAAACACTCTTACTGACATCAAACAGTCTAAATAGAGTTGTCTTTCTTGTTCATATCACAGGTGCAGTTTTAGCTCTGTGGGTCTAAAGGTTGAAGGTATAAATCAGTGGTAGAGTGTTTGCCTAACATGTGAAAGGCTCTGGGTTTGAACCAGCTCTCTGTCTCTGTCTCTGTCTCTGTCTCTGTCTCTGTGTGTGTGTTTCTCTCTCTCACACGCACACTTATCTCAGTAAATTAAATTATGTTCACAATATCTATATCTACCTCAAGATGGTAACTGTGACAAAACAGACATCATTTCTGCTTCACGCCTCTCATTACACTCCCATCTTCCTGCAGAGTGCCGGGAATGAAGCTATTAGAAAATAACTGTTGAAATGTGTAGATAGATGAGTGGATTAACTAGATACAAGTAGGAATGAAACATCCTAACTAAGCAAGAGCGGTACACACTAGGCCCAAAGTGAGGGACAGAGAAGATGAAGTGACTGCTTCTGATTAGCAGGGATATGAAAGAGGAGGTATGCGAGCTCAGTCTTATGGGAGCAGCAGGACATGATAACTGAATGAATTTAATTTGTACCCTGCTGACCAAATGGTATGAGCAAAGGCCTAGAGACAGAAAGTGTGGACTTTGGGAGAATAGTTAATAGACCAGGTAAGTTGGAGCAAAGGCTACCAAGGGATATGAAACACTTTGCATAAAAAGGGGGAAAAGACAGCTCACAGGAGCCCAGGAGCCCAGGCTGTTCTGGGTACCACAAGAAGCCACTGAACTAAGAAAAGAAATAATGAAGCCGACCCACGCAACAAAGGAAACAGAGACACAGAAATGGTTCGTGCATGGAAATCCTCTCCATCCTCCTACCTCACTGACAGCCCTGCCAGCACTTGGTATTCTGTGTTTCCTGAGCATCTACTATTTGCTTCTTAGATTTGTCTAATGCACTGAGAATTACATACAAGTAATTATACTTCACAGCTTCATAACTACTTATGTGATACATTCATTAGAAATACTATGCTATAGAAATCATGTAAATTATCAATGTGCTCTTTAAAATTAAAAGATCATCTCAGAGAAGCACTTAAATATGATGATGTCATGGGTCCTTGATCTCCTCTCAGGAAAATGTCTGACCTGAGTTCAAAGCCCCAGGGAAGCTCAATGAGCTGCCAAACTAATGAGGAAGAAGGCTGTAAGAAAGGATTCCAACTTCTGAGTAACGCCGGGTCTTTGGGCTTTGGTGTGAGGCTGGCAAGGGCACAGTAATATTCATAACTGAGTTGATGCGGGGTCACTGTTTATTATCCTTACCAAGAAGTGCCAGAGACCTCATGACTCATCTGGAACATGTGAGCAGGAACAGGTTATGGGGACGCCTACCTGGAGACGTAAAGAATATACCTCTCCTCATTAGCTTCAGTCCTCAATGCGACACAACTGAGGGCATCACAATGACCTCACTTAGCCTGTAGGCAAGTCTGTGGGGCACTGCCTTGATTGTTAACGGGTGTGGGAAGACACAGCCTACTGTGGATGGCATCAACCCTAGACAGGTAGTCCTGGATTGCATGGTAAACCAACTGAGCCAGGGACAACAAGCCAGTAAGCAGCACATCTCCATGATCTCTGCTTCAGTTCCTGCTTCCAGACTCATGCCTTGAGTTTCCTGTCCTCCCTCTGGGACCTGGAAGTGTAAACTAGAATAGACACTTTTCTCCCTAAGCTGATTTAGATCGTGGTGTTTATTACAGCAACAGAAAAAGCAAATTATGATAAGAGCCTGGCTAGCTAGCTTGCTCTGACCAGTAGCTGAAAGTATCAAAGAGGTACTATTATGGTCTGGACGTCTCCAAGTCTTTGATGATCACACAAAGATTCTTAGAGGAGTTTCAGCCACTTGCCCATGATATTCATTACATGAGGGAAAGAACTGGGCACAGAGGAGACGAGGAGGCTGTGCAGAATGAAGTACCCAGGAGAGAGAGGGAGGAGGAAGGACAAAGAAAACCACCTATCACTACAAAACCCTGTAGGACAAGCTCTCGAGATTCTGCTTCGCATTCTTCCCTGTTCTTTAGACGACATGGCACTAGATGGATCAGGACTGTGCTTTTGGTGTTATTAGGATCCTGGCACTGTGCCCACGCCATAGCTGGGCACCAGGCACATGTGAGTGCTTAGAGGAGGTGGGTACCAGCCAGGGATGATCCTGATGCATGGCACTTTGAGCCTCCTCCTCTTGACCAGGTAACACCCAGCTCAGTGCAAAGATGCCAACGAGGCTAATACCCTCATGCCAGCAACCAGATTCCTGTGGTAAGGCAAGGGAAAATCTTTCCTCCACTTTTTAAGGTTCAAGGGCCTTACATATATAAAATCCACTAACTAAAAAGTAAAGGGTTTAGATTTGGACCAGATCAGACTCCATCCCAACACTCCTAAACATAGAATGGAGTGTCCTCATATCTGATATAACCTGAACCTGGTCTTCTGAAAAGATAGAAAAGATAGGATAGACAATCTGAATGATTTTTCAGCAGGCGTGTCTCAATACTCAGTCAAAATGCCGGCATAGCAAGAGAGAGGGCAAGAGAGAAGGAGGTGAAGAAGGGAGACACTGGGAGGAGGAGAGGGAGGGGGCACCCTTAGGATGTAAAGTAAATAAACTAATACAAACATTTGTAAAATGCAGGCATGGCATAATTTAAACACATGCCAAAGTACACACAGCCCAAACAGAAAGTCCAAGAAGTCAACATCCAAAATACAAGCAGATTTAAATTTCTGAGAACATCTTTGGACAGCACAGAAAAGTTGGAAGAAATATCAAGCACGTTTTTGAAAAGCCAATCCCCCCTTTTTTTAAATAATGTAGTTCCTACTAGAAAGTATTGTAAATATCCTCTCTCAAACTCCTACATTCTTACTAAACAGAGAAGAATGCATGTGTCAGAACTGATTATTTTTGAGCTTCATTTATTCACATTGCTTATGGACTTTACCCTCTTTGCAATAAAGCAAAATATTTATTAAAAACTAAAAAAAAGACTTCTGAAACACATGAGGATTAAAATTTCTTTTGTAAGCTCTTAATTTTTTTTCTTTACTTTAGAGCAGTGGTTCTCACCCTTCCTAATGCTGAGACCACTTAACATGGTTTCCTCATGTTACGGCGACACCATGACTGTAACTTTTCTACTGTCATGAATCATAATGTAAACATCTGTTTTCTGATAGTCTTAGGCGACCCCTGTGAAATAGTCATTTGGCTCCCAAAGATGTCAGGACCCACAGGTTGAGAAACACTGCTTTTGGGGCTGGAAAGATGGCTTAGAGGATAAGAGTGATAGGCGTAAGCCTTTTATCCCAGCACTTAGGAGGCGCAGGCAGATGGATCTCAGAGTTCAAGACCACCCTTGTCTATAGAGTAAGTTCCAGGACAGCCAAAGCTACACAATGAAACCCTGTCTCAACAACAACAACAACAACAACAACAACAAAACAAAACAGTGACTGAGCATGTATGCTCAAGCACTGAGACACGCACACACACGTAATTAAAATTAAAATCCATCTTCAGAGTTGCATATGGTGGTATATGTCTGTAGTCCTGCACTTGCAAGGCAGAATGGTAGTTTAGGGCCAGATTAAGCATGATAACAAGTCCTTGGCATGCCTAAGCTACATGAAAACCTACATAAAGTATATGTGTTATATGTGTGTGCGTGCATTAAACGTTAATGCCGCATACTAAATTTGAGTGGATGTCAAAGGTTACCATCAGACCTATAAATACACCAGTGGGTGCAAACAAAGGTTTCTTCTGGACTCACACTGCTAAAAATAAGAAGGCTGGCCATGAGAGCAGCTCAGTGGATGAGTCCTTGCCTGGCATGCATAAAGGCGTGGGGCTCCGTGTTCAGCACTATACAGAGAAAAACAAGCAAAAACAAATGGAATAAAATTTTATGTTGAGAAAGGTTTTGCCTTTTTTATTTTAGAGTGTTCTGAACAGGCAATTTCCCATAATTCTATAGAAAATATTCTCGCTGGGCAAGAATTCTGTATGGTGAAGTTCTACCCTGAGTTTGAAAAGAAGTTAGCATAAAAACAACATAAAGGATGAGAAAAGTGTTTTTCTTTCGCTGGTAAATTAACAGGCTTAGCTGTTCTAGTTTCAAAGGATACGTTGACTGTCCTTACTCAGTGTTTTTTCAGATCATCAGGAGGGTTTTAAGGGAAGAAAACAACAGAGCTTTTATGGTCAGAGAGCCCAGTGATTGGTTGGTGGATAAACTCATGTTAAACATCTGCCTGGGATCCCTAGCCCAGTAAGGAGGATATATGAGCTGTTGACCAAAGAAACTAATTTATTAACGCTCCCTTTTAGCTTCAAGTTCTTTAAGTCCTTTTCAAGGCATTTAACCGAAAGAACTAAAATCTTGTTAAAGTACCAGAAATTATTAAGGAAAATGCCCTAAAAAGATTATTAAGGTAGTTCCCAAAAGATTATAAAACTACTCTGTTGGAGACAAATATTCTAAAACCTCCATAAGGTTTCCCAGAAGGGTCCCTTTCAGAAGACAGGCAGCCCTAGCGACCTGCCTACAGGGAATGTCAGTTTGTGTCAGAGCTCATGGCATCAGCCCTGCCCTACGAGAAGGCTTTGGGGACGATCCTCAACCATCACCGTGTAGCCCATAGGGAAGACTGCTCACTCTGTGGCTACTCCTAATTGCTAAGGCTTTCAAAAAATACCCATTCCCAGAGGGAGATGACCTTCCTGGTCTATTGGTCCCCAGTACTCACCAAGTCAGAAAAAAAAAAGGGACCTTCCTCAATGAGCGCTCTGGCTTCTGCCACCTTGGCCCATTATAGCGTTCCTGTTCTGTAATTAGCAGTCAGAAGTAATAAAACAAAGTCCCCCACGATGACACTCTAAAGTCCCCATGATGATACTCTAAGACGTCTTTTGTCTAGAAATTGGCTAATAAAATTATGTAAATAGCTACTGAGGGGATTCACTATAATGCCCCACAAATGAAAAATTACAGCAAAAAGGTAAAAAAGAAAATATACAGGGAAAGTGCCTGTGAATGGAAACAAAGAGACTGATGCATCCATGCCATTGTCAGTTCCCTTCTGCTGGAAATGCAGCACAGGACAAAATGCTGGAAATGCAGCACAGGACAAAATGCTGGAAATGCAGCACAGGACAAAATGCTGGAAATGCAGCACAGGACAAAATGCTGGAAATGCAGCACAGGACAAAATGCTGGAAATGCAGCACAGGACAAAATGCTG
>CM053766.1:46162758-46231058 GCA_028658305.1 Pachyuromys duprasi
AAAAAAAAAAAAGAAGATTTCAGATTACCAGATTAATACACCAGGCGAGGATGCAGGAAGATACAAAATCACTGGCAAACGGAACCACATAGAATTCAGAGTCACCAGTTTCTAAAAGGAGCACAATTTGGCGCTTGTGGTCACTCGGTTTTACCTATTCCCCTCCACCCTGCCACCCAGCTAATTAGCATACATGTCATTTCCAATTTAACCAAAGTCTTTGAAAGTCCAGTGAAACCTTATTAAAATAACAATGGTACCAGGAGAAAGATGCCACCCACTTCCGAGGCCTGTGGGCCTTGGCAGCATGAGCGGGCAAATGCTACATTTCTACCTTGAATCTGTATGGTTTGTGGAAGTTAGTATATGTTTATTTTTAATACTAATTCCCTGGAAAAGATAATCTGGTTTCTATAATTTTTGTTGGTTAATTTGGTTTTTGACCTCAGAGTGTACTCTGATTGTTCCCTCTCCTGTCCTCTGATTTCCCTCCCACGCCTATCACCTCCCAGCTCTACCAGTCCCTTTCCCAGGTTCATAGCTTTTGCTTTTATTCTTACACCTATAGAATGAACATCATTTACCAATTCTATGGGAGTGAATTCCCAAAAGCTATATTCAGAAAGGGTCAATGTGAATATCCTTGAAAATCATACGCCAATTATATTTGAGATACACAGAAACATACACGTTGTCTTCTTAAATGTGACTATCTTTTAATAGTTAAGTAACCAACTTTAATTCTGCAATATAAGAAAGTGCTTATTTAAAATCATCCAAAAATTCAGAAAAAAAAAAAGAGATCAAGTACCCATCCCCTTAACAATCCCGAGTTAAATTGAATTTTCAGGGGTGAACACTATTGCCAGTTATTAAACAACTCCTAGAACAGATAGCAAGCATACAAAAAGTACAATGCATTAAGAAAGATTTTCTGCTGTCAGCTGTTTTATGGAAATTTTCTGAGTAGAATTTCACACTATGAGACGGTGGGAAGAAATTCACATGTCCACATCTACAGCTGAAGTCTAGAAAGCCCTGCCCCGGTTCTTGCTTCATGTTTTTTGTCCATGGCTGCTTTCCGGCTCCACAAAATGTGGCTATGTGTGCCATCAATCAGCCTTCCACTACCCTAGTGAAATACCTAAGAGGCTGTGTATTGGCTCACAGTCCTGGAGGTTCCGCCCACATTTGTTAAGCCCTGTGGCTTTGGGCCTGTGGTAAGGTAGAACATCACGTCCGGAACACCTGTGAAGGAGCAAAGCTGTTCACACCATGACAGAAAGCAAAGCAGAATGAGGAGGGGCCAGGTTAATGTTTCTATAGCTCGCAGGTGCCAGTCTGGGGGCTAGCCTCTAACACCTGGGCCTTCTGGGACATTCACAATCCAAGCCCACGCTATTTGCTTTCTGGTCCTTGACCGAGTTTAGCAACCTCCATTTTATGATATCAGCTGTATCTCGCCTCTGTCTTATCAGGAAACCACTTCTTTATATTCCACTTGGACGCTCTTTCAGTGGATAAAAATGGCCAGAAGTATGCTGAAGGTAGTAAAGAAGTCTTTCATGACTGCCCGGCAAATAGGCAACTCACAGTTCCTGCTTCTTTCTATGACCTTCAGAAAGTCTTCTGGCCCATGTGCTTTGAAGCTGAACTATCCCCATCAGCTCGCTCGTGTGTCTGAGCATGCTTGCCAGGCTGGTGGCTCTGTTTTGGAAGGTTATTGAACCTTCAGGAAGGCCACTGGCAAAGTGAGTCATTGGGAGAGGGGGGTGAGTTTTATAGTTGGGCTCCACTTCTGGTTTCCTTTCTACTTCCTGCTTCCTGAATGTAGACACAATATGGCCAGAGGCACCAGGCTCCTGTGGCCATTCCTCCCTGCCATGATGGACTATGCCTTTCACAAGCCATGAGCCACATAAACTCCTCCTTTAAGTTGCTTCTTCCTGGATATTTAGTCATGGCAACAGGAAAAACAACCTGGTCCTTTAAATTTTCCAAAATCTTCTGTTGACACAGGATACTGAGACTGCATTGCTCTCTACAGCCTCGTTCTCAGCTGGTGGTCACTCACTTTTTTCCAGACACGGATGCTTCCATGATCAACAGATGGACCCTCTTTGCCCTCAGGGACCCCTGGCCTGATCTCTTCATAACAACGTTGAGAACCTAAGGAAGCAGGAATCACAGGGACAGAATACAATGGGGTTGGTGAGGAGGCTGGAAGCAATTTCAGTATATTAAGATTGAGACTCTTAAAAGAAAAAAAAGTGCATAGTTACCACACATGAGAGAGAGTGGCACCAAGAGATAATTGCCACCACTCAGTGCTTCCATGTCCTCAAAGTCTGAGACAGAAAAAACAGGGTCACAACCCAGTGTGCATTTAACATCAAACTTCTACTAATATGCATCATCAACAGACTAAAAATTTTAATTCTATTTCTAGTCAAGTTTCTATGTCCAAGACCCTCCCTGGCAAAGAGGAACAAGATGGCCAACCTTTCTAGCAGCACATCCAGATGAAACCAGCATGGCACCTTTAGTGCATATAAAATCTACACACATTCAGGGTACAACGAGGAAGAGGGGAGAAAGCCATGAAGGTTTCAGCAGTCTTCTGCAACCCCCAAACCCACGAGAGTGTGTGTAAAGTCCTGCGCAAGTTCAGCCTCAAGGCTCTGTGCCTTTAAGGCTTCAGTTCTTTTGAGTAACTGAACTCTGAGGACATTCAAATTAGGTCAGCCTCTCCCTCTTAAGGGCTCCTTCCTGTTCTGTGTTCCTGTTGCTTTCACAGAGAACTAAACAAGCCAAACAGGTCTCTAGAGCGAAGCAGCCACTGGAATCTAGGACAGAAAGAACAAAATGACTTTCCAACTTTCCTCTGCTGCTACTGGCTTCGCTATTGTCACCCAGAAGGCTGAGTGAGCCTATTTTATCTGGTTCCAGCTGACACCATCTGAACCAGAGTCTCATTAGAACCTGAATTGCTGGGGTCAGGTGTTCTTACTCATCTAATTGTTGGTAATTAGATGGGCTACCGTTGCCTCACACAAAGACTTCGGTTTGAGAATTCGTAAGGCTTGGTGATTCACCTAAGATTTAAAATAATAATAATAATAACACAGGAGAATTGCAATTAGCCCAGCTTGCAGAATGTGACAAATTTCTCTCATAAATGTCTAGGTATTTTGAAGCTCCAGGACCGGAAGATGAGCCCACCCTGCAAGGGCAAATCTCCTTAAGTCAGAGTGGCTGGTGCTGCCCACACAGCACAGATTTCCTTCTGCAAGCAGAGGGCCAGCAAGGCTACAGCAAGACAGGAGGGAAGATGGGTGCCCAAAGCCTAGGAAAGGCTGGAAAGAAGGATGCTTCATGGAAAAACTAAATGGGTTGGGGAGGTAAGAGTTAACATGTTGCTGAGCCTAACAACCTGAGTTGGATCCCTTGAGCCCCAAATGGAGAAGGAAGACAGCCACCTCCTACAGATATGGTTTTTTGAGACAGGGTTTCTCTGTGTAGCCTTGGCTGTCCTGGACTCACTTTGCAGACCAAGCTGGCTTCAAACTGCCTGCCTCTGCCTCCTGAGTGCTGAGGATTACAGGAGTGCACCACCACAGCGGGCTGATAAATGTAATCTTTAAAAACTCAGTTCGCTGCTTTTTAGGTTAACTGTGCACTGTTTATTTTTCAATGGTTATCTTAGGTACTTGTGCTGTCACTATATCTTTGGATACTGATTCTTACTTCAGAGTTCTGTAAGCAGACACAACTAAAGCAGGCATCTAAAGAAAAGATTAGCATTTCCCTAAGAAATGGCTTGAAAAAGCTTGTGTTGATCAAAGAGCAGGCAACCGAGTCCATGTCAGAGATAACTCCTGCTCCCCTTACTAGGGAACCCACATGGAGACTGAGCTGCCTATGGGCTACATCTGAGCAGGGGTCTAGGTCCTCTTCATGCATGGTCCTTAGTTGGTTCATCAGTCTCTGCAGAGACCCCTGGGCCCAGATTTTTTGGCTTTGTTGGTCTCCTTGTGGAGCTCCTGTCTCTTCCATATCCTTCTGTCCCCTCTTCTTCCATAGGACTGCATGTGCTCTGCCCAAATTTTGGCTGTGAGTCTCTGCATCTGCTTCAATTTCCTACTGGATGGAGTCTTTCAGAGGAAATCTACGGTAGGCTCAGTTGCCTACTCTTTGATCACTTCCCCCTGGTGCGGCGACCTTGCCAGCCCACAGAAGAAGAGGATCCAGGCAGTCCTGATGAGACTTAATAGGCTGGGGTCAGCTACTAGGGAGGAGGACTCCCTCTTTCAGTGTATTAGGGGAAGAAGAGGGAAGGAGGGGGGACCAGGAGATGAGGGAAGGGAACACAATCCAGATATAAAGTGAATAAATTGTTAAAATAAAATATAATACATAAAGAAGAAAAACTAAGTATGTGTTATTAAAATAAAACATCTATTATATTTTCAGAGATTAAAAAAAATAAATAAAAGCTGTATTGATTTCTTTCTCCCTTAAGAAGAAAAAAAATCCCATTAGTTCTTTTAAATAAAACTATAATCAGCATGTAAAAATCTAAGCCTGTGTATCTCCAAAACAGGCATGTATCCATACATCCAGCAGACTGCAAGACCATAGACTTCTAAACCTCATCCAGAACATTCCTAATTCTGTAAATCTCAGAGATGACTTTTGCATCCAAGAGGAGCTATAGGGTGGATATAACTTGGCAGAACACGGCTGGATGGGGCCTGGTCCACAAGGCATCTCCCCATACTCTGTCACTAGAGCTGATTCTGCAGGAAGCTCTGAGGAGGTCACAGTGTGACTGGATGGGAGCTGCCACACTTTTGTTTGATGGAGTACTGCCAATCTAGAACACAGGCCCCCAACTCTGCATGAGAACCATAGTGTGGAGTGTGAAGCCACTCAACATTGAGGCCATGTTAGAGCAGCAAAGGCAAGCATGTGCTGACACTGCCATGTGAGAGAAGGCATTGCAATTGTTTCTCTCCATCCCGGCTAGACAGAAGCTCCGCTCCAGCCACTATATTCCATAGACCTTACCATCACCTGACATCAATGGCCTCAATGGCCTCTGAGATTGATTCAGTGGGGAAATAATTGACTCTGAGCCCTATTCTACACCTACCCAATCACCAGGTCACTTCTTACACACTGTCTTCCTTTGCTTTACTGTTGTTATGATAAACACCATAATCAAGAGCAACTCATGAAGGAAGAGATTTATTGCAGCTTATAGGGTGTATTCCATCACAAAGGGAAGCCAAGGAAGGAACATGGGGGCAGGAAACGAAGCAGAAACCATGGAGGAATGCTACTTACTGCCTTGTTCCCTCTGACTTACTCATTTACCTTCCTCCACTAGGGGTAGGTCTAGGCCCATCTGCTGAGGATGGTTTTCTGCCCCATTGATTAACAATCAAGAAAATGTCCCGCTGATATGTCTACAGGCCAATCAGATGGAGAAAAATATTTAATTGAAGTTTTCAGGTGTGTCAAGCTGACAAGAAAATGAAGCAGAACAGACTATAACTGAGGTTATACACTGAATGAATGAATGTGATAATGTGATGGTATTAAGAGATGGAAACTGTGAGAGACAAGGAAAAAACGTTCCTGACTAGGTTTAGTGTGTGTCTGTTTTCCAGCACGTGTGCATGTGCATGTCATATTTATGCATGTTTGGCAGGTATGTGAATACATGTGTGTGCATGTAGAAGCCAGCGTTGATGTCTGGAATTATCCTCAGTTGCTCTGTCAATTATTCATTGAGGTTGGGTATCTCAATAAAACCCAGAGTTCTTTGATACAGCTGGTCTAGCTACCCACCCAGCTTGCCCTGGGGATCCTGTCTCTGCCTTCAGAAGCTGGGGTAATCGTCAACCTGCCGTTCAGCATTTACAAATGACCAGAACCCCATCCCTTGGGCTTGCATATGATTGAGCCATCTCCTCATCTCCAGGGCTAGTGAACTTTGAAATAGGTCCCATTGGCCCTGACAGGACACAGGTGACCTCTCTGAGAGTGAGCTCTCAGACGTGCTGAGTCCGTGGACATGTTCACCTCCATTCGCAGCTTCCAGAGCAGGAAGGTGGTGGTGGCACATGGTGTTTAAGTCATGGTTCACAGCATCTTTGTTACAGCAGCAAGGAGGGTGAGGACAGCAGATCTGCCTGCTTGAGGGAAAGTGCCTGTCAGGGTCCCTGTTGTGCATCTTATGCCAGGAGCAGCAGAGGAAGTCTGACAGTCTAACCCTTCCCAAATTATTTTGAAGTGACAACTTAAAATTATGTGTTGGCAGAAATCAAATATTCAGGTGTAATGGGTTTAATTAATTTAAAAGCCTCTCTTTTAAGATGATGCTGTAATTGGCAATAAAGCCAAATGCCTAAAATACCTTTTGGTGAGATGGCTTTAAATGTTCAATTATAATGATTTGAGAATTTTGCATGTGATAGAGGGACTTAAATTTGCATAGGCTCCCCACCTCAGTTTGGAAGGCAGGTTCTGTCTGCTTGTACCCCTGAAAGGGTCTGGCCACTAAGAACAAAGGCTGTCACAGAGCATATGTGGTGAAGGCTGGAAATCCTCCAGGAAGCTGAGCCCTGTGGAGACTGCACCCCACCACACCACACCCCAGGACCTTTGCACTGTGGTTTCTGCTTCATCTTCTTCTAGCTTACAAAAAAAGGGGGGGAGGGCCTGCTTTGCACTTCCCTGTGGCCTGTGTAAGCTCATACCATCTTTGAGGCCTTCTCTACTTCAGCCATGAACTGACATGTTCTCACACATATATGTTCACATGTGTGCACACATAAGCACATGACCTATACCATGTTTTTTCTCCAGAGAAGCTTTGTTATCTGACACTTGGATTATTTGAATCTTGCTTGTTTCCTGCAATCATAATTCCTGGTGCATATCAAATACTCAATTCAAGTAAGCGTCCATTATTGTTACTTTGTTAAGTTAAAATGACTTAAGAGAATGACATTCTTCATTGTCTTATGAAGCACTAACTCTTGCCAATGTGATTTCAAATGATTTGTTACTAAGATGTTATATATCATATTTACATTAAGGTAATGCAGAAAGAAATATCACTGCTTCTAGGCTAAGAAATCTGAGCAAACCTTAGCTCCTTTTACTAACGAGTTATGACCTTGAGACATTTCAATTCAAATTCCACGGGCTTCTGGTTCTTTCAAGCATCAAATAAAGGTAGAAATTTCAGTTTTCAGGGTTGGTGTGAGGTTAGGAAAGGACAACGTTAGAGCATGATACAAAAAGCTGTCCTAAAGTAGTAGAGGACAGAATAACTTGCAGGAAACAGGAGAAAGGCTCTCTCCTCATTTTTGCCAGTCATTAGCCATCCGTCAGCCACCGTGAGTGAGAAAAATCCTCCTAAGGTCAACAGAATGTGAAGGGAGGCCCATTCGTTCCCACAACCTGACCTACTTCCAGCTATTTTTGGTTCACACGAACAAGTGAAGTAGCTGGAAGCTGATTCCGCAAAAATGTGTTCCTTTAAAAGCAGCAGACGATCTCTTCTTGCTTCCCTTCCTGGCTTCCAGCTTGATGGAACAGGAGAACAGCTTTGTGGCTCTAAGCATCACCGAAAGGTCTCGGAGGGGACCCTATAGCCTGGCTTTCAAAGTCCATTCAAAGTCAAAGGTTGTGGCTGATGGCAAAAGGAGTGGACCTGAATGAAAACAGGCTTTTGGTAGCTACATTCAGGTTAGCAGGTTCCATTAGGCAGCTCTGACTGGCCTAAACTGAGGATTCATATCATGTATCGGCATTTGAAGGATTACAGAAGGAGTGATTTTGAATGAGCATATTTCTGTGTGAATGTGTGTGCATGCGTGTGTGTGTGTGTGTATGTGTGTGTGTGTATGTGTGTGTAGGTCAGGGTCAGTCAGTATGTCTTCCTCACTTGCTCTCCATCTTAGTTTTAACAGTATCATCCTAGATGAAGCTGAAGCTTACCAACTGATTGGACTGAAAGGCCACAGAACTTCCAACCTCTAGTCTCCCATGTCACCTGGTGTCTCTCTTTTTAAGTGTCAGTAGATGTGTTGAGGGGTAGAGGCATCAGCAAAGGCCTAACTGTGCCAGCTTTTTCTTCAGAACACAGACACGCTTATTAGCTACTTCCTGCCATCAGTGAAGCACACGCCACAGACTCAGCCTGAGACATAACTAATGGGGGAAAATGTTGGCAGCTGCTCTGAGGTGTCTTCAGAAAGAGCAATGTCTTTTCTTTCACGGGCTACAGTGTTCTTTAACTCAATCTACCTGCTAACAAAGATCGAAGACGGCAGGCTCATTTTCCCAAAGGAATGAACAGGATTAATGACAGCCAACCAAATTGTCTCTTAATTTTCTTTTCGTCTCCCTCTTTACTGGCCTTCTTGGAGCAGAGTATATAGATTTTCCTTTAGATAAGGATGTTAACTCGGGAGGGAGGAAGAAGGGCACTAATGATGGAAAGGAAGGGCTTTTGTCTTTGCTGGTCCCAAAACCTCTACCTGAGAAAGGAGACAGGACATCATATCTTGAAAGAACGCTTATCCAGGCATCCGGCGAAACTTCTTAGGTGGATCTTCATACATAACACATCTCCCATTTATTCCCCCCTGTATTCTCAGCCAAATCTAAATGATAAGCCCTGTCCTCCTTTCAAACCTACAGTCCTAGTTATGATCCTAGATATGCATCAATCTGCAGAACCTCAATAATAACACACACAGGAGCCCCATGAAAAGATGAGCGGGTGCCACATGAGAGGAGAGAATAGGTTTGTTGGGCCTTATTTTGAAAGATGGCGACAAAAGACCTTAAAACATCAGAAAAAAATGAGTTACAGGACTCTGGCTTTGTTCTTTTGGCTCAATTTCCAAACTGAACAACATGGGCCTTTGAAACAGGAATAAGAAAACAGAGTGTTGTGTGGAGCTCTGAAATAGCACCCCTGGCCCCAAGCCCTATGGAGGTGGGGTGCAGCAGGGTAAGTTTCCACCTGGCCCTGAACCAGCCCTGTTCTTCCTGATAAGGAAAGGGCCTGGCCTATATCTCACTCCAGACTGAAAGCCAAACCAAGTCTCCTTCCCCTTGATCCCAGGGCCACTTCCTGGCTTTCACCTGAAGAAGGGTTCCCACTGGAGAGTACAGCAAAGAGAGAGAATCCTCTAAGTATCAGCTGCTGTCATTTCTTAAAAAGGATCCCTCATACATTTCTTTTGAAAATTTACAGCATTCCATCACATAGCTATACCAAAATTTGTTTGCTTCTCCTACTGTGAACCATTTGGCGTGCTTATTGGTTGGCTTTTGGGAATAGCTACATAAAGAATATAATGGTATATAAAGCTTTCTTATAGTTTTGAAACTTTCCTGAGATGGAGATGGATACACAGTTTTAGATATGGCCAAATTGGTTCCTAGAAAATGGGCACAATGCTGTGAATCAAGGCTGTTGTCACCCTGAAAGGCAGGAGATGCATCACCGTCTCTAAGTCTCCAGGCAATCCTTCAGCAGCCACACCCTTTGTGATCCAGCTGCAGGCAAAAACTAGGTGCACTCACCCAGACAAAACCCACTGAGACCAAAACGTGGCAAAGGCCAGGTACATGCAATCAAACAAAGCACACGGAAATAACAGAGAATGAAGTCTGTACAAAATTTTCCCACAAAGAAAGCTGCATTCTGTCAAAGTTCCAGAGAAAGGAGACATTCTTCAATGTTGCAGACCCTCCCTAGGTGTTAGGGCCCAGGCCCCAGCTAAAGGCCTCCAAGGCAAATTATGCTGGACGATTTTGTTTGATCGTAACAATAATTGGGGTGGGAGGGGGAGGAGACATGGACAGGAGATGTCTCTGCATCTCTTTTTAATTTTAATCTCAAATTTAATAATGTGGTAATTTTATGTGAAATCTGGCTCTTCTCAAAAAAAAAATCCTAAGACCTAGTAACACTGGGTCACTGTTTCCATAGCAACAATTAGCAGGAAATAAGCAGTAGTTGCCTCCTTGGGGCTGAGGGACTGGCCATATCACTCAGCAAGCAAGACTGGGGAAATTCTAAGATGGACCTAAATGGTTCAATTCTCCATTCCCCCATCATGTCCAGTAACTAGAGGAATATGCACAGGACCTCCTCCCATCTAAGGCAGCTTTCACTATGGACCAGTGTGCTTGTATTCTGATCATCATCACTTCATCTGCCCTGGACCACTTAAAAGCCCTCTACTTGAACCTTGAGGGGAAAGCCTTCAGGAGCCATGCTTTATTTCCCAACAGCATGAAGCCCCACTGTTACCCTTCACCATCACTGTTCATTAGCCCTTGCCATCAATGCCATCATACTTCACCATTACCCCTCACCATCACTGTCATCACACCCCACCCTTACCCTTCTAGAAAGGAACTTTCCCAAACCCACCAAATTCCTAGACCAAAACAAAACAAAACAAAAAAACAAAAAAACACCACAGGAAAGCATAGAACCAAGAAGAAAGAAGTTGGGTAGCATTACACACTTGGCAAAGAAGTGGATCCTGCCAGGCATTTCCCTCCTCCTTGACTTTGATTGGGTTGCTCAGATCAGGGAAGACCAGTCACTGCACCTACAGAGTGGGGGTCAAAGACTTCGCAAAGTCTAGAGCAAAATGCCTTTTCCTAAGGCAAAATGGTACAGAACTGAATGTGGCCAGGGCAGGGTAACACTTCCCTCATATCTCTGCTCCAATGAGTAAACACAATCAGTTATTATACGTATTACTATTTTGTTGAAAGGTTAGGCAGATAAAATGGTTATTTGTTTGTTTATTACCTAGTGCACTTTCCAAATTTATTTTTCAATGCAAAGTTTAACTTTTAAGACTTTAAATTATTGTTAATTTTGTATCTGTGCATGTTTGTGCATATGAGTGTAGGTGCCTATGGAGGTCAGGTGAGGGTGTCGCATCCCTGAAAAATGGAGTTCTAGACCACTGTGAGCTGCCTGACACAGGCACTGAGAACTGGGTTCTCAGCCACAGCAGCAAGTGCCTGTCTCCCTAACCGCGAAGTCTTCTTTGCCCTGGAGACGTAACTTTAATGTACTAAAATTCGTCCCTTTTAAGCAGACAGCTTGATGAGTGTTAATAAATTTGTACAGTCATAACAAGCAGCTCTAAAATGTTTTCTGATGCCTTTCTGTAGCTAAATCCCTCCTAAATACTAACTCCAATACTCCTCTCTCTAGGCTTACAGTTGTGTCTCTTCTAGAATATGATATTGATGGAACCACTGAGGGTCTTCGGACGCTAGCTTCTTTCACTTAGAATAATGACATAGGATTTGTTTTGTTGCTGAGTAGTCACCTGTTGTATAGATGTATATAAAGATCTATTATTCCTTTCTCCAGCTGTTAGACAACTAGATCATTTCCAACTCTTGGCTGTTGTGTGAAATGACCCAGAATCCCCACAACAGTCCATCAAATCAGTATTCATTTTATTTCTTCTGAATAAATTTCACAGATGGAACAAGTCACACAAGTGTGAAAAGCTACCCAAGTATTTCCCACACTACCTGTAGTGTTCTAACTCTTATCAGCGATCAGTGAGCATTCCAGTTCCTTCCTGACATTGCCAACACTTGATATTGATTTTTTTAATATCAATTGTATTCATCATCCATAGTACAGCTCATAGTAAAATTTTCCCAGTAATGCATATAAAGAGAAATATATAGGTATATACTTTTATATATACTATAAGGGCACCTATCAGTTCTTTGGTGAACCAAATTGTCTGACAGAGGCTGCAACTGCACTTTTTATTTGTATCCCTATAAACGTGAACTAAAATCCTCCATAAATAACCCTGTCCAAATAACTAAGACTGGAAAAATGGGTGTTTGTTTCCTTTTGTTTTGGAGGAAAGTTTCATCCAGTGAATGATACCCTCGTTTGACATCCAAAGCCTCATGGTTATTTTCTTGCTGACATAAGGCCTTTCATTCCAAACCTCCCTGATACTGTGCTGTGACTAAACACGCCCTCTCCCCCAAGCAGGGGTGGCCTCCCGATGGAACACCTGCTGTATCTAGCCGTTCTCTTGCCCTGGGGGCTGAACCCAGAGACTCACACTTGCTGGGCACTGAGCTGTATTCCCAGCTGTGAATTCCTTTTCAAGATTGGCACCTGTTTTCCTGCTTTCCTATCTCCTTCCTCTGCTTTTGTGTTGTTGAGGTCCTCACCTAAACTCCATCTTCAAAGCACCCTGTGCTGTACAACCACAGAGCTAAGTCAAAACCTGGCGAAACAGCTCTGAAAATCTCCCCAGAAACTGGGCCCACAGGCACCTCTGCAGTGCAGTGACATTCATTTCACGGCTCATTTCCAGGTCACAGCTCCGTCTGACAGATGGAGGATGTCAGTCAAGTGTGCCCAGGATCTGAGGATGGAATCTCTGTCAGTATTTCCAGATACACGAGAAAGCTTTCAGGGGAACTTAGCAGCCAATTTTGAGGTATCTTACAAAGCTTTTATTTTTGTTTTTCTATGTTTCACAGATATAAATGATACCAAGCTCAAGGCCTTCAAACCCAGCAGGCTAGGCCTGGTGCTCTAGTGTGTCTTAAAAACAAACTCCCCTTTCTTTCCAGTTTGAGCAGCCCTGCTCCTGTGGTACACTGTCATGTGTGATGGACCCCTGGCTGGGATGAGGAGCACAGTGCTTGCCTAGGGACCTCGGGACTCCATTGTGGCTGCACTAGGCCCAGCAGTCTGTCAGGCTTTTCCTCTCTGGGAGTAGTTTACTCATCTAACACATGAGGATCACTGTAGGGCTTTCCCACCTCAGAAAGCCTGTGTCCATCAAACGTGAGAGAGAATCTGAGCTGGCTTTGTAAAGAGCGATATGGCTGCAGGAGGTCAGGGCAATCTCATACCCCACCCCACCCCCGCCCGAGTTCCTTAGGTAAAACAGAGACACTAGCCAGCCTTTACCAGGAGCTAGAGGTCAAGAGCCCCTAGTGAGAATACAGCAGAGTCCATGATGTCTAGAGAGAGGAAGCCATGGGAAGAACAGAAGGCAGTTTCTGAGAAAAGAGGAGGCAGACGTGAGGAAACCTAAGGAAACCATACTGTGAGTGTTCAGGTGAACACCAAAAACATGTCAGCAGCTTGAACCTGGGCTTCCAATCTCGGGGATTATGATGCCATAGTTCATTCTAGAGCTTGGAGTCAGGAAGACTTCTAATACAACCTCAGCTCCTTAGTTCCCACAATGCAGTTCTTCCATAAGAACAGAAGTATAGTCTGAATACTTCTCAGCTACTGCCTAAGTCCTTGTGGTGGCGACTTCTTGAATTTACACAGGCAGAGTGCCACACCAGGGAAAGTTCAACTGCTCAGGTGAACCACCTGCCCTTTGATACACTTCTTGAAACCTGGCGAACTACAGACTCATCCAAAGGGAGAACTTGAAGATGCCATCTGAATCCAGTGTTCTGGTGATCACAAGCCAAAACAAAATAGGAACTGATAATGTTCCCTGAACCTCTGCTCCTCCCGTGAGCAGACAGGACAGAAGCCATTCCCACGAAGTAGAGGATGGTACTATTTGTGTGGAACAGGAGCCATGTACCTCCAGGGCTCTACCTTCATCGGGTCCCCCGCTTTCTGTGCTTACTATTGTATAGCACAATGAACAAGATGCAGTCATTTGGTGGCTCTTACCCTCCACACCTATTTCCAGTCAACCACCAATGGATTATTTAGCTATCACACGGGCAAAGCTGCCCATTTTCTTCTTTTCTAAGCTGCAGAAGCCTCTTCCAATAAGAAGACAGGTGACATGCCCAGGTGGACGAATATGACATTCTATCTTCTTTAGCAAAGCCATGAATCCTTCGATTTTCTAAAGCCATGGTATTTATCAAACGGAAAGCTTGGCTTATTGAAATTGCATTACCATCTT
This sequence comes from Pachyuromys duprasi, assembly GCA_028658305.1. NCBI lineage: Eukaryota > Metazoa > Chordata > Mammalia > Rodentia > Muridae > Pachyuromys > Pachyuromys duprasi. The sequence goes on from CM053766.1 coordinate 46,176,756, forward strand.
TTTTAACTGGCACTGGTTAAATGTTTACTGTTACTATAGCTTGGTTGTTTACAGGAGTTGTCTATGAATCTTATAATGAACTAGACTATTATTAGCCCAGTTTTTTATGTTAGGGAAGTGATAAAATGCTATATAAACTGTCACAAAGACAAAAAAAATAAATTTTGCTCTAGGTCTGACCTGGCTAACAGCTCTGACCACTCTTCTCTCTCCCCATGTTTCCCTGCCACTGCTCATCTTTCTTTGTCTTTAGAGCTGCCCTCATTCCACAAACCTTTGTTGACAGCTTGTTATACCACGCATGTGTGAAACTGAAACTCTCCATGTCCAGCACTGTCTCTGTTTCTTCCAGTATTTCACAACCAGCGCCTGCAGCCAGGTGCCATGCTACCGGCCAAGGGTGGTCGTCCGTGGTGGAGCAGTGCAGTGGTAGGCAAGAAAGATGTGCCTCTAGGCTCTTCCATGGCTGGAAGGTAAATTACCCTGGTTCTAAGTCTGGCTATGGTCCATTCTGAGGCTCTGCCCTAATCCTGGGCTTCTGCTGGTACCTGAGAGGGCAGGTGTAGTTTCTGTCTCTTTCTCACTAGTTCACCAAGAAGGAGACTTTGAGTTGCTTTAGTCAATCCTCATTTCTCCCACAAGGTTCGCTGCTAGCTCCCTAAAAACATTCCTGAATGCTTCGCTTGCAGTAGTACAGGAACTGGTGCATCATAAATGACTATTGTCTTAGCTAGAGTTTTTGTTCTGTGAAGAGGCACCATGACCCAGACAACTCTTATAGAGGAAAACATTTAGTTGGCTGGCTTACATTTTCAGAGGTTTAGCCCATTATCATCATGGTGGGAAGCATGACAGCATGCAGGCAGACATGCTTCTGGAGAGGGGATAACAGTTCTACATCTGGATCCTCAGGCAGTAAGAAGAGAGAGAGTCAGGAGGCCTGACTTGAGCATCTGAACCTCAAAACCCACCCCCCAAAACACACTTCCTCCAACAAGGCCACACCTCCTATTTTAATTCAAAGCACCACCCCTATGCAAATTGATTTTCCATGTATACCAATGGGTCCCAGAGGAGTCAGTCTCAGTTGAAGTAATTCTGGAAAATAACCCAACAATCCAGTTGAAGCCAGTAGAAGACTAGTCTTCTAGTCTTTGGCCACAAGGTTCTTCCTATGCCCCTTTCTTTATGGTGACATAAGGATATTTTGCCCTTAAGAAAACAAAGTCTAAGAGCAACAATCAATAAATGGGACTTCATGAAACTGAAAAGCTTCTGTAAAGCAAATGACATTGTCCTCAGAAGAAAACGACTGCCTACAGATTGGCAAAGGATCTTCACCAATCCTATATCTGACAGTGGACTAATATCCAGTATATATAAAGAACTCAAAAAGTTAAACAGCAACAAATCAAGTAATCCAATTAAAAAATGGGGTTCAGAGCTAAACAGAATTCTCAATAGAGGAATATGAAAAGGCAGAGAAACACTTAAAGAAATGTTTGACGTCATTAGCCATCAGGGAAATGCAAATCAAAACGACCCTGAGATTTCACCTTATACCCATCAGAATGGCCAAGATAAAAAACTCAAGTGACAATACATGCTGGAGAGGTTGTGGAGAAAGGGAAACCCTCCTCCACTGCTGGTGGGAATGTAAACTTGTAAAACCATTCTGGAAATCAATCTGGCGCTTCCTCAGACAACTAGGAATAGTGCTTCCTCAAGATCCAGCTATACCACTCCTAGCATATATCCAAAAGAGGCTCAAGTACACAACAAGGACATTAGCTCAATCATGTTTATAGCACCTTTATTTGTAATAGCCAGAAGCTGGAAACAACCCAGATGCCCCTCAACTGAGGAATGGATACAGAAATTGTGGTACATCTACACAATGGAATATTACTCAGCAATAAAAAACAAGGATATCATGAAATTTGCAGGTAAATGGTGGGAACTGGAAAGGATCATCCTGAGTGAGCTATCCTAGAAGCAGAAAGACACACACAGTATACACTCACTCATATAGACAAATACTATAGGATAAACCTACTAAAATCTGTACACCTAAAGAAACTAAACAAGAGGGAGGACTGTTGGTAAAATGCTCAATCCCTATCTAGAAAGGCAAAGAGGATGGACATCAGAAGAAAGAGAAAATAGGAAACAAGTCAGGAGCCTGCCATAGAGGGCCTCGGAAAGGCTCTGCCCTGCAGACTATCAAAGCAGATGCTGAGACTTATGGCCAACCCTTGGGCAGAGTGTAGAGAATCTTATGAAAGAAGTGCGAAATAGTAAGATCTGGAGAGGACAGGAATTCTACAAGGAGAACAACAGAACCAAAAAATCTGAGCACAGGGGTCTTCCCTGAGACTGATACTCCAACCAAGTACCATGCATGGAGATAACCTAGGACCCCTGCACAGATGTAGCCCGTGGCAGTTCAGTGTCCAAGTGGGTTCCATAGTAATGGGAACAGGGACTGCCTCTGACACGAACTATTGGCCTGCTCTTTAATCACCACCCCCTAAGGGGGAGCAGCCTTACCAGGCCACAGAGGAAGAGAATGCAGCCACTCCTGATGAGACCTGATAGACCAGGATCAGAAGGAAGGAGAAGAAGACCTCCTCTATCAGTGGACTTGGGGAGGGACACGGGTGCAAAAGGGGAAGGAAGTGAGGGATTGGGAAGGGAGAAGGAAGGGAATTACAGGGGTATATAAGGTGAATAAAGTGTAATGAATAAAGAATTTAATAAAAAAATTAAAAACAAAGAAACCGAGGCTGGAGAGACGGTACAGCAGTTAAGAGTATACTCTGCTACTGCAGTGTACCCGGATGCAGTTCCCAGCACCCACCTGGCAGTCAACAAATGTAACTGGAGTTCCAGAGGATGGATGGCCTCTTCTGGCCTCCACAGGCACTGCACCAGACATGGTGCACAGGCACATGTGCAAGTAAAATACCCAGGCACAAAAAAATAAAGATAAATAGTTTTTAAAATGAAAAAAGGCATAGATGTAAAATGAGCAAGCAGTCCTCTTCTGAGGCAGACAAAGCTCCGAGAGGAAAGCTCTTTGAGAGTGGGTAGTGGACGAATCTCCATGGTCTGGGGTTTCCTAATGTTAGATATTATGAGATCTTGCTAGAACAGGGGCCAACATGAGCTGGGCCATGGTGATTTCCATAGAGCCCTAAGCTCACCTTTAGCTTTCTCCAACCTAGACCCACTCAACATACCCTCCACCAAGCAGGGGTGGAGAAGCCACATGAAGCAACCCTTCGAAACATCCTTTAGGATTGGTTACTGAGCAAGCATTGTAGGTAAGACAAATATTTCTGTCTCGGTAAATTTGCATTGATCTTAATGTTTATTAGAAAACACTTAACAAATAACAAACCTGAGTGCATAGTTACTAATGCCATCCTAAATGCCACAGAGTCAATTTAAAGCACAATTTACTTAGTATGGTTTAAGGATACCTAAATATTCTTTATATACAAAGAGTACATTAAGAAATTGAAAACTCTGTGAGTCATACAGAAAAAAAAGACCATAAAAGTATGAGAGGGGATTTCTGGGAAGAAGGGTTTCAGTGGAAAAAGGGGGAACAAGACAGAATAATGGGGAGTAAACAGGATAAAAATTCACTCTATACATATGGCACTGCCAAAGAATAAGTCAGATCAATCAATGCTAATTTTATACAATAAAAATCATTGTAAGGTTAGGTTTTAATTTAAAATTTCTTTTAATTTAAAAAGTAAAATAGGGGACTGAGGAGATGGGCTCAGTAGTGTACTGTTCTTGCAGAGGACCCAAAATCAGTTCCCAGTGCCTACGTCAGATGGCTCACAAATGCCTATAACTCCAGATCCAGGGCCCATGCTCAGCAGACACACCTACCCTTCTGTATCAACAGACTGTCAAGATCTACTTTGGTTTTATATTTTTTTTGGTAGGTTGGTTTTGTTTGTTTGTTTGTTTAAGATAGGGTTTCTCTGTGTAGCCCTGGCTGTCCTGGAACTCACTCTGTAGACCAGGCTGGACTGAAACTCAGAGATAAGCCTGCCTCTGCCTCCTGAATGCTGGGTTAAAGGTGTGTGCCACCACTGTCTGGCCTACTGTGTTCTTATTAAAAAGAATACCAATTATTTGAGTTTAAAGTGGTTTATAAATACTTTATTTTGGAACAACATATGATAAATTCAAGCTGAAAATCACCCGAATATGCGTTCTTCTGTTAGCAGAATCTAGACTTCAAAAACTTGAACAATTTTCAAATTCTCAGACTTCAGTGTTTGCTGGAATGTCCCAGACAGTTTGTAGGCACAAAGTTTGGGTTCCTGACCCCGGGTCCTGCTCTTTCCACTCCTAGAACTGGGTTCTGAAAGCCATGTGCAACAAGCCACTCTAGAATCTTAACAGAGTGGCTTGCTTTCTCAACAGGAACACCTGCTCCTCACAGGTTGGCAGAAAAAGGCCAAAAAATGAGGGAGGAAAAGAAGGATGAAGGAAGGATGGACAGAGAGAGACAGGGAAGGGGAGACAGAGGAAGGGAGGAAAGGTGAAAAGAGGGAGAGAGAAAAGAGGAGAGCGAAAGTACGCTTAGTTTAAAAAAAAAGAACTCAGCGTCCCATAATCCTCCCCTCTCGGTTCCTTTATCCTCGCTCAAGATAGCAAGATGGCGCTACTCGCGATACATTCTTGGCTCTGGGCAGCTGCGGTGGCTGCTTTGGAAAAACACAAGCATTCAGCAGTTCTGACTTGGTCTCTAGTCTCCATCTGCAACTCAGGCCCGCGGTGGAAGTCGCACCAGCACAGAGCGCCAGGAAGCGCCGGAATATACCAGACTACGTGGCAGAGGCGGGGAAAAGACAGTTGAAGGCAGTTACGAGATGATACAATGGCTCTCCTGGCATGGCCACTGAGAGAAAAGAGAACACGTTGGCATGGGCGCGCAGGAGGAGGGCTCCACACAGACCCAAAAGAAGGGTTTAAAAGACATTGATAGCAGAAAAATCATTAACGCAATGCTTTCTTACGTGTGGCTCAAAGACAGGCCAGATCTATGGGCCAGAGTTGTCAACTCCTTGGGATTTTCAGATGGTACAAAGGCCATGAATATTGCGGTGCCTTTCAAGTTTAAATATGCTGTAGACAGCCTCACCCAGATGTCAGGAAATATGCTGAACCTGAGTGATGCACCAAATACAGTTGCAACCATGGCAACAGCAGTTGTGATTGGCTACGGTGTGTCAGGAGCCAGAGCTGCCTTTTTCAATGAAGTTCCAAATGCAGTATTTGGCAAAGTAGCCCAAAACACAATCCGAAGAATAGCCAAAAATGTATTTCTCCATCTTCACAGCTTTGATCTGGGTTTCCATCTGAGCAGACAGGAGCTTTATCTAAGGCTATCGATAGGAGGACAAGGGGTATTAGTTTTGTCTTCAGAGCTTTAGTATTTAATCTTCTCCCTATTGTGTTCGAGATGACCCTTGTCAGTAGTTTCGTATTATAAATGTGATGTCCAGTTTGCATTGGTAACCTTGAGAAACATGGTGCATACACAGCATTCATGGTTGCAGATACACAGGTGGAGAACTAGATTTAGAATAGAAATGAACAAAGCAGATAATAATGCAGGTAACACTGCTATTGACTGACTCACTGCTGAATTATGAAACTGTGAAATATTTTAATAATGAAAAATATGAAGCACAGAAATAGGATGGATTTTTGAAGACCTATGAGACTGCTTCATTGAAAAGTTCCTCTACTCTGGCTATGCTAAACTTTGGCCAAAGTGCTGTTTTCCGTGTCAGATTAACAGCTGTAATGGTGCTTGCTAGTCAGGAATTGTGGCAGCTGCCCTCGTTGTGGGAGATCTAGTAATGGTGAATGGACTGCTCTTTCAACTTTCATTACCCCTTAACTTCCTGGAAAATCTATAGAGAGAGACAAGACAAGCACTCATAGATAGGAACGCCTTGTTTACTCTGCTCAAAGTAGACATGTGGATAAAAGACAAAGCGATGGCCTCTCCCTTCACATAACACCACAGACAGCCACAGCAGCCTTTGATAATGTGCATTTTGAATACATTGAAGGACAGAAGTCCTTAGTGGAGTATCTTTTGAAGTTTCTGCAGGAAAGAAAGTGGCCATTGTAGGAGGTAGTGGCTCAGGGAAAAGCATAACAGTGAGGCTGTTGTTTCGCCTCTATGAGCCTCAGAAGGGTAGTATTTACCTTGCTGGTCAAAATAGACAAGATGTGTGCCTGGAAAGTCTTCAGAGGGTGGCTGGGGTACTACCTCAGGATGCGGTCCTCTTCCTTAACACTATCCACTAAACTTCTTATGTGGAAACATTAATGCTTTATCGGAGGAAGTACATGCAGTAGCAAAATTAGCTGGTCTTCATGAAGCAATTCTTTGAATGCCACATGGATATGACATACAAGTAGGGGAATGAGGACTCAAGCTATCAGGAGGAGAAAAGCAGACAGTAGCAAATTGCAAGAGCCATTCTGAAGGAACCCCCAGTTATTCTCTATGATGAAGCTACTTCATCATTAGATTCCATTAGTGAAGAGACTGTTCTTGGTGCCCCGAGGGATGTGATCAAACACAGAACTTCTATTTTCACTGCACACAGATTGTCAACAGTGGTTGGTGCAGATAAAATCATTGTCCTGATCCAGGGGAAGGTAGCTGGGTGTGGCATCTACTATGGTCTTCTTGCTGTCTCTAGCAGTCTCTATCCAGAGTCTCTATACACAAAGCAGCTGTGTACAGAGCCATGAAAGCCTTCAGTGGGATGCAAAGAAAGAGAGTCTTGCCAAGAAGGAGGAAAGGAAGAAGCTCCAAGAAGAAATTGTGAACACTGTGAAAGACTTTGGAAATAGCTCCTGCTAAGGAACACAAGACATTTTCTTGTCTTTCTTTTTGTTGTCTTGTTTGGTTTGGAAATATACATTTGCACTGAGGCAAAACCAGTCCATAAAAACATGAACCATACATTCCCATTCCTTTAATTCTATTAAATAAGATTTATTTAAAGGACGGTTTGCCTTTTATGTCTTTCACCATCTTTTGAATGTGACATCTGTAATTATCCCCAAATTATTTTCTTGTTATGGCTCCAAGTGTGCTCAGTGCATAATTTTTGTTAGTTTGATTTTACCCTATAACTATATTTGAAGTCTGACATCCATTTGATGCCGATAACCATATGGATTAGTGTAGTTTCTGAATTTATATAGTCTTTAAAACCTCCTTTACGCTGACAAGTTGTAGGGAGAACACCTTTTCTCTTAAACAGGAATTAAAAGAGAAGAGTGTAGGTTTTTTTGCTTCTTTCCTTACCCCAGCAATAGTTCCTTGCCAATCTGAGAATTAGTTTACAAACACAATTAAAGTCGGATTTACCAAATATGAACTATATTTATACTTTGGGCATTTTACTTTTAGATACCCATAGTTTTACAGTTTTTATTATGTCCTTTTGGATAGGGAAAACATATTGGTGGATAAAATATTATCTTTAATCACCATTAGAACTTGTATCTAGTGATTGGAATTATTATTTTTACTCCCAGATTTTTATTTTGAACCAAAATTTATTAATTTTTCTTTGAAGTCTTACGAACCTTGATGTCATTTGAAAGTTACTATTCAGGCAACAATCCCCAAAGCTCAGGGAGTTAATGGCTTTTCCTATTTCCATCTTAAATGCACTGCTTTGTTACCTGAAGTTACACAAACAAGTAAATAGGATGTTATATATCCACACACATGTCTATCTGTGTACATGTTCATATGTCTATATAAATGAGTGTGCACTTAAAGTTATTAAAAACACTTGGCAAATGGGTAAATGTATATATACACACTTTAGATGATCAGGTATCTTAATCCATATTGGAACTTCAGAATTGTTATGTTTATTGTAAGGCTTTTTCTTACTTATTCGTCATTTAATGAGATCTCTTAAGTCTAATGGAAAAAAGAGACTATGTATTATATTCAAGTTTTACTTAGAAAAACTATTTTACCTATTAGAAATAGTTATTAAAATGAGTTACACATTTCACTTAAAAAGATGTTCATATGGGCATGGTAGTGCCCACCTGGAGCCCCAGGTCAGGAATTTGAAACTAGCCCGGGCAATATAGGAAGACCCTGTCTTTTGAAACTGAAAAAGAAAAGAAAAAGTTCTCTTGTTTCAATACAAATTTGATTTGTTCGATAGCACTCATTTACTTTGAAACACATGTGTATCTCATGACTGTCCACATGATCATATGTAGTGTGGTTTTATTCCTCAGGAAAAGCCCTCACTCAATTGCTTATTACATTATGCTTTTAATGTGTTTTAAATGGTAATTTAGTATGGCAGAGATTAATATTTTTGATTTGTATTATTGGTATTGGTGAATAAATATCTTCTATTATATTTAAAAAAGAACTGGTAACTGAGTTAACTAGAACTAGAAGAATTTGAGCAACAAAATATATAATGCGGTCTTTGAGTCTAACCCAGAGAATAAAGCAGAACGCCCATGGGTCCAAGCTGCACGCATAAATGACTGAGTTAATAAACGAGAGTGATAAAGTTAAAAATCTATACAACTTAAGGGGATTCTTTGCCCTCAAGGGAGAACATAGCTCTCACTCTTTAAGTGTGGCCTAGAGCAAAAACGCCCTTCAAAAGCATGCTCTAGAATGAAGATAAATACATCTGGGAACCTGGACAAATACTGTCTGAGCCAGGACAAGGTCCCATCCCCAGGGATGTCAGGTTGATAATTTGAACCTCAACGGAACAGAATGAAAACAGCATGTTACTTCCATACTTGTCCTCCTTCAAGCCAAGTATCGTCACAAGATAAACAACCACCAAGGAGCAGCCCACAATATGCCCAGCCAGGGTTTCTCAACACACGGGGGTGGTCCAGACCAAGCCATATGAAATCACTGCCATAACAAGAGCAGACCGAGGAGAGATAGTGGCTAGAAAGGATGTGTTACAATCCAAGACAGGGTCCTGGCAGAGGGAACAGACACTGACTCTATCCAAATAAAGAATCAGTTTTAGCACTTGAACTGATGACAACAGACACTATGTCTGTTCTTAGCCAAAAGGTCTAGAAGCGATAACTTTATCATTTTAAAAAGCCCCCAAACACCAATCCTTCTGAAACAGCTACTATATCCCAGGGTATTGATCACCTCAACTACGTGAAGAAAAAGTCTGATGGAGCCCCACAATAATTAAATGGTCACAAGGCCCCGCCTACTCACATGGAATCCCAACATGTACCAAGGGAGAGAGTCTAGAGTGATGGCGAGCGTACTAAAGCCAGCCCCGGTGCCTGTCCATGTGCTCTTAGAAGAAAGCCTCTGCCCTGCAGGCTTTATGGACTCTATAGGCAGTTGGGTGTCCTCTTGAGCAGGCTGCCTGCTTTGCATACAGCAATCATGAGAGCCCATCTAACTTGCCTGCTCCCCCAAGTGTGTGGTATGTGTGGCAGTGGGTGTCCCAATACTTTTGATCTAATCTCAGTCCTGGCATACTCTTTTAACCGAGTCAGCTGCTAAGAGGTTATTATTTAGAGGTTGCTAAAAAGGTACCAGTGAGTTCAGATGCCTCTCCTGTTCCAACAATATAAAAGGGTCAGCTCACGCTGGGCTGAGTTACGGCTCCCTAGGAGAACGTTGGTCTACCATACATGGGACCCTGGGTTCACTCTCAAGCACCAGAAAAGAACAAAGAGGCAGCTCCTTCCCCCACAGAATCCTACTCAAGCAGGTTACAAGGAAAGCTTTCCAACACATCTGGTCTGAGAAGACATGAGCGTTTCAAATACGCTTCCTTCTTCCTTCCTATTGCTCAATTCGGCTCTTAAATGTTACCTCTTTCTAGAAATAAACTTGTTTGTTTCTCATCTTCTCTTGGTTTTTCCCTCTCATGAAGTGAAAAACAAACTCCTATGATGCCCAGACCTTACCTTTCTGCATTCTCCTCCATACAATCACAGCACAGTTTTTAATATTCATTCTGTGCTTTCACATCTGGGAAGTTATGAATACATGACCCTCTGTGGGTGGTCCAATGTGCTCCATCCCAGACGACTTGGTTGACCTATAAAATCTAGCAAATTTTCTTTTAAAAAAAAAGCGTGTGTGTGTGTTTAGATATTGACTAGAGCCTTATGCGTGTTTGGAAACTCACCCAGTGTGACCCACACACAGCCCTCTTTACATTCCTTATTGGCTATTAACTAGTGCAAAACAATATTATGGCTAGATAGAGGTTTAGGGTGGTCATGATAGCTGGGGTGAAGTGTGTGTGTGTGTGTGTGTGTGTGTGTGTGTGTGTGTGTGTGTGTTCATTCTTCTTCCCTAATGTAGCAGTTTTTGACAGAGACATATGGCCATTTAGACGCTGACAACGCTTTCAGGCAAGAAAGAAGTTATTGATGAGCTCATTTTGGCTAAGTATTCCATGATCGGGCCTCACTATGCATTTTGCACAGCTCAGAATCGAGACAGTCACAGGGCAAATCTCATGGACATGGATTCAATATGCAGTCCCACTAAGATCAATCATTGTTTAACCTGCTTAAGCACAATTTCCTTAAATTATCTTTTCTTACATCCTTAAAAAAAGTCACATTTTTCTGAACTGATTCCTCCTGCCTGAAACCACCCTCATTTAATTATAATAAATGTGCCAAGATAGTTCAGGACTGATCGACTCATCAAGAGTATGGATGCTATTTTTTCGTTTGAATGAGAATCCTGAACTCTGACTTGTAGCACGCTCACAGGCGACCAAGGTACTTAGGAGGTACAGAGACTGAAACCTCATTTGTGCACTTGGCATATGGTGTGACCCAGGCTTCAAAACTAGCCACGCTGTCCCTGAATCTGTCTTTCCATCCTGTTTTAGGAGGTAATGACTTCCTCTCAGGGCTGGAGAGACAGTGATTTCCATGGTTACGGTTCAGCTGATGTGTATCAGCCCTCATGAGGTTGGGGATATGTCTTAATTGTATACGGCTCCATCTGATTTCTTCCCCCTTTCATTCACCCAAATGATTTCCATTCTTCCGTTGCTCAGCAGCTTGACAGTTGGGGAAAGAGCTTATGCCTCTCTTTGTTCGGCATTCTGGCCAGAGCCCAGGCCCCATTTTCCAAGCACTTAATGAGCTCTGCCATTCCTGGCCTGTGACCACCAGCCCTTTCCTTTATATATTGCAACTCTTCTGGAGAAGAACTGAAAGCAACAGCAAGCCAGGCTGACACTTAATAAGGAAAGGATAAACTGCTATTTGGGCATAAAAAGAGCCTGAAGGGTTTTTTTTTTGTTGTTGTTGTTGTTTGTTTTTTGTGTAAGTGAGTGTGCATTTAGCTTTTGCCACACAGAAAAGTGGGTAGTTGTAGCTGAATATTAGGTGTGTGATGTGTGAGAAAGATCCAGAAGCAGCGGAATCAAAAGTCAAGGGTTTTTTGAAAAGTCCAATTAGTATGTTTGTGTGTGTGTAGAGGTGCATGCACCCATTGAATGGGGAATATATGGAAACCATAGCATGTTCTGTTGCTACTTCTCTGCCTTGTTTGAAATGAAGTCTTTCGGGGAACCTGATGCTCACCATTTCAGGAAGCCCCCAAGTCTGCCTGTTTCTGCCCACCAGTTCTAAGCATGGGCCACCAAGTCTGGCTCTTGTGTGTGTGCTGGGGGACTGTGCTGGGCTTTGAGCTTGATTCTCATGCTTGTGCAACAAACACTCTATTAGCTCAAGTGTCTCCCCAGCTCTAGTAATGAGCTTTAAAGAAGGCCCAAGAGTTGAAATAAAGGACACAGTCTAGTTCTAGTAGGGTAGAACTCAACCATCACTCCCACTCCAACCATCAAGGTGCTCAACAAGAAGAGAAAACCCCAGGGAACTCAAATATGAGAAATAAACAGCAATTATAGCAAATAAATAACAAGCACACATCAGAGAGTGAAAACACGGGGCCTTTTCCCTTCTTCTTCCTTGAAGAAATAAACACAAAATATTACATTTTCTTCACCATAATCATCCTCACATTTGGAAAACACTCTTTTAGTGTCACCCAGATGTTTAACATTGTTCTCAGTATGAAGGACAGAGCACTCATTAAACAGAAACCTTATCTTTAAGTACAGTCTAGCAGAGGGTGGAATGAAGACTGAATGAATGCAAGAATGAATGGCAGATGGCAATGAGTACTACCAGGGATGGGATGGGGGTAGGGGGCCCAGTAAGCACAGAAACAAATAGAAGACTGGGTGGTGTTACTGTCATTGAGACCTCCAGGGCATGCTTCTCTAGCAAAATGAAATTTAAGCAGGCATGGAACGAGTGACAAGCACATGGCAGGGTGTCTGGAGCAGAAGCCTCCAGAGGGGCGAAGGATCAGATACAAAGGAGTTGCATTCAATGGTCTTCAACGCTCAGCAATCTATGAGGCTCAAGTCGCTCTGCATAAATAAATACCTTCTCTTGTGAATCCAGAACAATGATTTTATAATTTATGCAGAAAACTGTTGAAAAGGTGTTACATAACCTTCTCACCCATCAGAGATTTGAGCCACAGTGAAATCTCTGATTGTCTGAATGCATTTGTTCACATACACACTCAGTACTTAAGCCATATACCAACTCTATTCTTCCGCTTACACCATCCAGCTAAGCACAGTACTGTGGGCAGAGAACACTCTGTGAGCAGAACAGACAAGCCCATGCCCTCGTAGACTCTTACTTAACATTGTGAAAGTTCCGGGGACCATGGGAGCTAGGAGCTAATGCATGATCTGGAGGTTCCTAGAGGACAAAAAGATGTTTTATAAGGAAGCACCATGGAGATCATAAGAAGAGAACAGTCCAGAAGTAGGCAGAAGGTAACGAACTACAGGAGAGAGAACTGATTTTGCTATGTTAAAAGAGACATGTCTGGATCTCAGACAGTGACAACAAACAGCAAAGTAGCTCCAGACACAGGCTAAGAAGGTGGGCCTTGTATGGTCTTGACCAGATGAGCACCACTTGAGAGGCTTTGTACAGGCCAGATATGGAGTCAAATAAGCAGTGTGATGTGGCGCCACTGGCTGCACAGCAGGAAAGCAGGGGCCAGCAGGTAATATCAGTGAACAGGCCACTGCAGGCCTTCAGATGCGAGATTTCCATTGCCCTGACATTGAAGACAGCAAGGGAAACCAAGAGCTACTAAGAAGTAGAATGATACACCTCTGGGTAGAGTCTTTCAGAGGCCTTTGGCAGGCTTCTGTCCTACTTCCTGTTTCTTCCTTCTTCAATGTCCATCTCATTTGTCTTTCTGAGTGAGGATTGATCATCTTACCCAGAGTTCTCCTTCTTGCTTAGCTTCTTTAGGTATACAGATTTTAGTATGTTTATCCTATGTTTTATGTCTAATATCCACTTATAAGTGAGTATATACCATGTGTGTCTTTCTGCTCCTGGGATACTTCATTGAGGATGGTCTTCTCTAGTTCCCACCATTTACCTGCAAATTTCATGATTTCCTTGTTTTTAGTTGCTGTTTTTAGTAGTATTCTATTGTATAAATGTACCACAATTTCTGTATCCATTCCTCCATTGAGGAACATCTGGATTGTTTCCAGGTTCTAGCAATTATGAATAAAGCTGCTATGAACACAGTTGAGCAAATGTCCTTGCTGTATAGTTAAGCATCTTTTGGATATATGCCTAGGGGTCGTATAGCTGGATCTTGAGGAAGTGCTATTTCTAACAAAGCAGATGCTGAGAGTCATAACCAAACTTTGGACAGAGTGCAGGGAATCTTATGAAAGAAGAGAGAGATAGTAAGACCTGGAGAGGACAGGAGCTCCACAAGGAGAGCAACAGAACCAAACAATCTTGGCACAGGGATCTTTCTGAGACTGATATTCCAACCAAGGACCACTCATAGATATAACCTAGATAACCTAGAACACCTGCTCAGATTTAGCCCATGGTAGCTCAGTAGCCAAGTGGGTGCCCTAGTAAGGGGAACAGGAACTATCTCTGACATGAACTCAGTGGCTGGCTCTTTGATCACCTCCCCTTGAGGGGGAGCAGCCTTGCCAGGCCACAGAGGAGGACAGTGCAGCTAGTACTGATGAGACCTGATAAGCTAGGGTCAGATGGAAGGGGAGGAGGACCTCCCTTATCAGTGGATTTGGAGAGGGGAATGGGAAGAGATGAGGGACAGAAGGTGGGATTGGGAGGGAACGAGGGAGGGGGCTACAGCTGGGATACAAAATGAGTAAACTGTAATTAATATAAAAAATAAAAATTTAATTGAAAGAAGCAAAAGAAAAAAAAGTAGAATGAGCTGGTCTTGGGGATAGACTCACATACAGGACAAGATGGTCTCCCAGGGGTCTCCTACTTGGTTTCTGAAGTTATAACATTTCATTCATTTCCTTGTACACTTAAGTAGAAAGGGAAAAAAAGACAAGCCCAGCTCAAGCACCAAATACACAGTACACAAAATCACTCTTCTCACTGGTAGCCAGGCTGTTTCTAAGTCATGTCTGGATGCTACCTAGATTTTGAAGTTACATTGCCCAAACAGTTTCCTAGCCCTCATCTAAGAGGTCAGTAGGCTGCACTGAAATGAACGCCTAAGACAAAGAACTCCTTCTGTTTCTAGTCCATTAGGATGACACTTAGCTGCTTATACCTACAAGGGAATCAGCCAAGTGGGTGACTCATTAACTTTTTTTTTCAAGAGAACATGTAACAAAGATCTTTTTTTAATGATATTTTAAAATTATGTGTACCAGTGTGTAGGTATGTACGTGTGAGTGTAGGGGTCTGCAGAAGCCAGAAAAAAAGATGTCAGGGCCTCTGGGGCTGGAATTACAGGTAGTTGTGCCGCCCAATGTGGGCACTGGGAATGAACCCAGGACCTCTTAACAGCTGGCCCATCTCACCAGCTACACACGGACCCTGCTTAAACAAAACAGAACAGCATAGAACAGAATCCACAGGAGCAGTGGAGGCAGCAATCGGGAGGAATTTCGAGTACAGCACTTAGGGTTGAAGAGGGATGGGCGTGGCGATGAAAGATCAGAGACCTGATGTTTCAGACAAAAAAAAGCCTTTATCTTAGTCACCCTTCCTTAGACAGTAATGAGGGCGGAGAGGAAAGCCACAGTCTTTCCAATACCAAGAAGACCTCGGGAAATGACTTCCCAGAAGGGAGAGGTACAAAGACACAGCTTGGCACCTGTGCAGACGCACTCCTCTTCCTAGGTAAAAAGGCCTGCTGCCCAGATCATGCCCAGGACCCGAGAAAGGAAAATCAATGATCTAGAAATCGGATGAAGCTGTATGGATTCTATTCATCTCTCAGGGAAGACCCTCCATAGGGTTTATTCACCTTCAGGTGACAACAGGGATAGGGTACTTCTTGCAGCTGACAATGAGTAAATCCACATAAACCCAGTTCCTCTCCTTGAGCACAAGCATATATGTATTATTTAGTCTCTTGTTTGTGTTTCCAAACAAGAACAGTATAGAATGCATTTGCTCCTGGGGGCACACCTTTCCAGGACAAGCAACCACAGGAAGACACAGAACATTGTAAGTCTGTAACAATTACCTTTAAAATGATTTTAAGTAGAGATCACACTATTTCATAATATAGAGGAAAAATCCATCAGAATATTAAGCATGGAAACCTAGATGTCAAATATATTGTTGGTTTTGCAATCTTCCACTATTCCCCTATGAAACAAAAAGTACTGAGATAATACCAGAATTTCTAGTTGAGCAATCAGAACTTTCAGGCAGTGATCTAATCGCTTAATTCTATTTAAAATCATATATCATGCTTGTTTTTAGAAGTACTGCTTAGCGCCCTTAAGAAAGTTAAGAGCCATTGTTGTTGGGACAAAGCACTTCCCTTTACCAGGCCATGAAATGATGCAACAATAGTATTGACAGCAGCAGATAATTGATAAAGATACCCAGCAAGAAGGAGAAATTCACACAGAAATGGCATCAGTGAGGGGTCCTGGAATGGTTTCACAATGATCCAGGAGCCCTGGGGCATAAACTAATCATCTGGGGTCTAGAGCAGTCTGGCTCTGAAGTCCTAAGAGGCGATGTCACACAGTACAGTGCTTAACCTTGATCCGTGCCTATTACACACATTGTCCCCAAACTGCCTGTCTAGGATGCTGCTAAATCAAGACAACAAAAATGTCAAAATCATTTTCTGGCTCTATATTTCTAATATTCCCATAATCACTCTATTTCCCTTGCATTTTGGATGGGAACAAATGTATTTCCTTCTGGACATTTGAAAGTAAATCATAAAAGCGCAATTTACTCCCCTGGGGCCTACATTCACAGTTGAGCTGAAGCTGCCAATGGTACCAAGATCTTCTTGAGGCTCTACTCTAAGCAGTTTTTCTTCCCTGTGTGACTTAAGAGTTATAAACTCAGAGACAGCAGGCTGATCTCCTCCCAAAGCAAGAAGGCTTTATACAGCTTTTAGAAAGCTTGTCCCTTTCTCCTTAAAAAAAAAAAATCTGATGCATTTCTGGGGAACATGTGGAAGAGTTACAAAACATGTAAGACAACAGTCTCTTAAGCCATGAGTGTTGCTATGAAAAAACACCTGAGCCTGAACAACAGACATTGATTTCCCAAGATCTGGAGGCTGGGAACTGCAAAGTGCCATAGGCTTGGGGTCCAGTGAAATGTAGTCAGTATTCTACTGTCTTGAGTAGAACCACGACCCCAGTGTTTGTGCTCTTGAGTGCTAGTCCTCTGCTCTCCCCCACAACAATAACTAACAACCACTGGGCACCTTTGTCTTCCTCATACATTCCTTATGCACACTATACAATTCCCAACAATCTCTTAAGTTGAATAAAAAATGTCCAATAAATGTGAGACAAACACGACAAGGAAGGCTGTGCTTTAAGTTCTGGAGAGATCTTCATTCAGAAGCTAATTAAGAACCTGGAAACAACCCAGGTGTCCCTCAGTTGAGGAATAGGTACAGAAACACAATGGAATACTACTCAGCAATTAAAAACGAGAAAATCATGAAATTTGCAGGCAAATGGTGGGATCTAGAAAAGATCATCCTCAGTGAGGTATCCCAGGAACAGAAAGACACAATGGTATATTCTCACTTATATAGTCCCATAAGATAGGATAAATATACTAAAATATGTGCTCCTAAAGAAGATAAACAAGAAAGAGAATCTTCACGTAGAAAGACAAATGGGATGGACATTGGAAGTAGGAGAAAACAAGAAACAGGACAGGGGCCTACCACAGAGGGCCTCTGAAAGACTCTACCTAGCAGCTTATAAAAGCAGATGCTGAGACTCATAACCAAACCTTGGGTAGAGTGCAGGGAATCATATGATAAAAGGGGGAGTTAGTATGATCTGGGGAGGATAGGAGCTCCACAAGGACAAAATATAGCAGAACATGGGGGTCCTCTATGAAACTGTTGCTCCAACCAAGGACCATATATGGATATAACCTAGAACCCCTGCTTGGATGTAGCCCATGGTAGCTCAGTATCAAAGTGGGTTCCCTAGTAAGGGGAACAGGAACCATTTCTGACATGAACTCAATGACTGGCTCCTCTATCTGCCCCCACCCCGAGAGAGGAACAGCTTTGCCAGGCCACAGAGGAGGACATTGCAGCCAGTCCTGAAGATACCTGATAAGCTAGGGTCAGATGGAAGGGGAGGAGAACCTCCCCTAGCAGTGGACTTGGAAAGGAACAGAGAGGAGATATGGGAGGGAGGGTGGGTGGGATTGGGAGGGCATGAGGGAGGGTCTACGGCTGGGATACAAAATAAATAACCTGTGATTAATATTAAAAAAATAAAAATAAATGGGGGCAGATCAGGGAGGCAGAGGCAGCAGATCGTTGTGAGTTTGGGGCCAGCCTGCTCTACAAAGTGAGTCCAGAACAATCAAGGCTACACAGAGAAACCCAATCTTAGAAAGAAAGAAAAAAAGAAAAGAAAAGAAAAGAAAAAGAATTGGGTCAGAGGAGGCCTGATAGAGACCTGACCAAGAAATCTTCAGAGAAATCCCAGACAAATGAAATATGTGATTTTTATAACCTCTGAAGGAAGTTTTCTTCATGTGATTTAGTTCAGCATGGTGCTTGTGACAAAGACAACAGAAGAGCCAGTTGCTGGACAGAACCAAAAATTAGGAGTTATCACAGCACAGCTTCTTCACTCTCAGTCCCAGAGGGAGCTGTGAGGAGGCACAGCCTGATCTCCCCAGGATGTGGGATCTGCTTCTTAACCATGCACACTGTGTTAAGGGACAAGCCTGAGCTCTAACAGTGCTGTGTGTGAATACATCTGTCTTCTGTAACAACATCTGACGCACCTCTTGAGAGAAAGCCATCTTAGACACTGAGCACGATCAGTCTCGTGAAACACTACTCTAAAACTCTAAAGTGTGTTGTGTCTCATTCTTATGTTTCCAGGAGATGTGCTGATTACATCTCACTTTAAAGAAGCCAATTCATCCTTTCTGCTGCAGCAGCCATCTTGTAGTAAATGGCCGAGATGATGAACACAAAGGAAAAGAGGAAGGACACTGGCTACATGCTCTCCAGGCATTTTAGGGAACATAGAGTTGTTTATTTGGCCACATACATGTGAACCTATGAGAACGATGACATTGCAGACATCAAGGGAATGGGCACTGTTCAAAAAGGAATGCCCCCTAAGTGTTACCATGGCAAAAAGGCAAGAGTCTACAGTGTCACCCGGCATGCCATGGGCATCACTGTAAACAAGGAGATTAAGGGCAAGATTCTCACCAATGGAATCAACGTGCCGACTGAGCACATCAAGAGCTCTAAGAGTCGAGACAGCTTCCTGAAGCACATGAGAGAGAAGAAGGCCACGGAGAAGGGCCCCTGGGTTCAGTTGAAGTGCCAGCCTATGCCACCCAGAGATGCATACTTTGTGAGGAACAACGGGAAGGAGCTGGAGCTGCTGGAGCCCATTCCATCCGAATTCATGGGCTAGTGTGCACAAAGAAATGAAGTATACACACACACACACACACAAGACAATTCATTTATTCTCGTGTCCAAAACATAACAGCACCAGTTCGAATTTTGGGTTATCTCGAAGGAGGCAGGTTAGGACAATTATTGATAAGGGTTGGGAAGCTAAAATCCATTGCGCCCCGTCAGCCAATATCTCCAGTTCAGCCGTATTCTCCCTCTAAGCTCTACAAAACTCACAGCAAGTGTCCTGCTTATTGCCAGAGCTGAGATGACTTGTCTCCTCCTCATCACTTGCTTAAAAGTATGGCTTCACTATCTGGGGCACAAGCCAACCAGGACTGGCCACCAAGGCCTTGTCATTAATGCTCTTAGTTTCCAGGGAAATCAACTGTCAAGCATATCTAATGACTCATGTCCAGCATCCTGCCCGTCCTGAACCCTAGATGGATATTTCTCTTTATCTAGAAAAGGGACTGAGCAGGCAAGCCATCTCTAGTTCTCAGGGCTAGGAAACTCCCCCACTTCTTGACTCCAATATGGATATGGGTATAGAAATCACCAAGGGCATCTTCTTGAAAAGTAGGCTCCAATAAACAGTCTTGAGGGGGCCTGGGTGACTGCATTTCTAACCATCTTCTGGGTGATGACAGGCATGCTGCTAGATGGCAGGCCACACGTGGAGTGAGGAGGGTCCAGTTGAATGACTGTGCTTCCAAGAGAATGTGCGTTCCAATATTTGAAGTCGCCATTCTGCTTTCCAATCAAGGGTGGCTCAGGACCTCTCCTCTATTGCATTTGTCATTAAAAACCCAGAAGGGGCTAACAAATCTCTATTCCATTTTTACATGACTCAGTTTGTAAGCCTTCAGACTCCACAAGGCTACCTCACCCCACTGAGAAAGGGAAACCACATCTTGATGCATAATATTAAAGGTATCCATCCTGAGATTTCGCCATGTTTTCTCTAAGGGTCATGTATCTGCCGCATAAGCGGCTAATTATTTCCAAGTGTCCAAACTGGCCAGACCTTGACATGACAGTTCAGCAAAGGAATTGCCAGCTTTGGCTACTTTAGATGCAAAGTTGTTGACACTATGTACAAAGAAAAAATTGCTGCACTGATTAATGACCAAGTACATGCAGAAGGAAACACTCCCATATTAAAAAATTAGTTCTCATTAGCATATCAATAGGAACATACATACAACCCTTTAAGATACCTGAAGACGCCTAAGCACCGAAGCTTTTCAACTAACTTCTCAAATTTCTGTTTATACTCTGAAATTATTTGGTGTATTCTTTCTTCTAACCCACTCTGAAAGGTCAGGTTTAGCCCCAGCGTATTCTCTGAAAATTAATGAGGTTTTAGTGTACAGAAATGTAGACGGGTGTCAAGGTTATTTGATTGACCTAACCCAACAAACTTTCTAGAATACCAAGATATTTTGGCTGGGTTTTTATCTTTAGGTCATCTTTGCGTGGAGCATATTAAAGGACACAGCAGCAGTATTTCTTTCTTTCTCTTTCTCTCTCTTTCTTTCTTTCTTTGTATTATTTGTAAGCAACAAAAGAGCCCTTTCCTACCTTTTTAAAATGTAGAAGAGGAGAAATAAAACATGTCAACAGCACAGGGGAACCGCAGCTTGTTAGTGTGATTCCTCCATTTTAGAAAAAGGAGTTCTGGGATAAACCAGAAATATTGATATCAGGCCACTGCACAGCTGAGCTGAGAAGTGAGCCCCTCCAAACTTTCAATGAGAGAATGAACTACAGCCGTTAAGTCTTTGATGTTGAAGGGTTGTGAGTCTGTTGTACTCTCTTGTCAGTGTGGTCTAGGACAAATCAAACTTCAGATTTATCTGCGAAGCAGAAATGTTAACTAGCTCGTTCCTTATGCAGTAAGAAGCCTATGCACTTCTGCATACATACTACACACAACATACATACATTTCAAAGGTATGTTACATGATAGTGCTGGATCTGTTGCCAGCCCTTGACCTTTAAAGAGACCTAACCAGAGGTCACAAGAGAAGAACCACCACCTAAATCACACACTAAAATTGTAACATTCCTAACCACAGGATGGAAAATAGAGATAGGTTCTTGAGCTATCTTAGCAAGAGTTCAATTCACCTCAAGTTCAAGCCTGAGAGGAGTTAATATTCTTTGCTTGTTTCTCAGTTCCTAGGCTAATGGAGCATTTCACTGCAGTACCCAGTCCTTTACCTCATCTACTTCTTTTTCCCTTCTAACAGTAAAAGTAAAAAATAATGTGTATAGTTTTAAAACTTCTAAAAATGCAAATATTTAATATTCTTAGGATTTTAATTTGGAGGATAATTTTTTTGTTTTACTCTTTGGAACTCAGTCGTATAATGTAGTTGGGATTTGATCTTATGCATCTCCTGCCTAATCCTTCCATAAACCCATATCCAGCATGGGAGAATTTTTTATAAATATCTTCTATCTCCAAACTCACTGTAAAGGTGTTAGTAAGTAGTTTTTCTAACAGGATGAACTTTAGAGGTATTCTGCTCTTAATTATGTGTATATATTATGTATAAGTATGTATGTGTACGTGAGTGCGGGTGCCCAGGAAGGCCAGAGGTAGCCATCAGATCCTCTGGAACTAGAATTTACAAATTGTTTTGAGTCTCCAGTGTGGATGCTAGGAACTGAACCTGGGTCCTCTGTCAAAACAGTACATGTTTGTAAGCAATGAGCTACCTCTCCAGTTCCCACAAGCATCATTTAACATCTCATGTATGACCTGTGATCATACTGTTTAAAAAAAAGAACCTATGATCTTGAACTGCTATCAGCACAGAGAAAATCTGAATCCCAGTAAAGCATAGAACTCAGTCATCACACACACCAAATTGAGACATAGACAAATGACCGATAGATAGATGTATACATGGATGAATAGATGATAGACAGACTGCAAATATATGATATATTATACACACACATACATACATATATGATACATAGTTGGCAGACAGACATGTAGGTGCAGATATAGATATAAACAGTACAGATACACACACACTTGCATGGCTTACTCCCTGGCCTCCTTCTTTTCTGAACTAACATTTAACACCAAGCACTTCTATTACTCACTACCATCTCACTTATGTTTATCACAGAAATAAGTACCAGCCATAGGAAAGAAGTTGTCCCCAAGTGCTCCCAGATACACACTGAAATCTGACCACCTGGGCTGTTCCTTCCAGGAAACCTGGAAATAAATCCTCTCAGAGCAGCTATTCCAGACTTTGGTAGGCACAAGATCAGAGCCTGGCATCAATGCTGTTTGTGTCCTCACCCTTCCTCAGAAACAAAACCCTAAAATGTTTGTGTTCTCTGTCAGCCATCCCACTAAATATCTGAATTTGACGTTCAGAAAGTCAAAGATCCTTCCTGGAGGCAGAGACATGGAGTACAGTCCATACAGCGTTGGCGACGGAACAATGGAAGGAGATCAGGATGGAGAAAAAAACACTATCAACACAATCTAACTACCAGAAGCTCAAAAGGAGAGCCTTGGAAGCTGTACCATGCTGCCTGGGTTTTAGAACAAACTTCACAGGTACATTTGATCACGGTATTACTCATCAACTTAACAAGCTAGTCATAAATAAATGTTCCAGACTAGAAAGCAATATTCAAACAAAAAGCTTTTTTGTTTAGGAGGCTGCTAGCTTGCATTTCCTCCATCAGGCTGTATGTGTGTGTGCATGTGTGTGCGTGTGTGTGTGTGTGTGTGTGTGTTCCTTCAGCCTCTATTAACACTAGTGCCACACCTTAATTTATAACATATTTACTCTGATGATTAACTGTGACAATCTTGTTCAAGCAAGCCTTTTCTTGAACAACAGATAAACTGGAGGCCCCGAGAGAAGGGCAGCCAGAGCTTCTTAAGGGTCCTCTGTTCTTCCCACCTGCCCATCCCATGAACGCTGGGAGTACACAGAAGGCATGGCACCCAGCATGCCCTCCCCAAGGAGTACTCGTAGAAGGGGTGGCAAAGTTTGTGACAGTATTCTTCAGGGAAGGAGTGGCTGTTGAAGTTCTGAAGAATCTCTCATAGTACCAAAGTGGACACAAAATGGTAGAACAAATTGTACTCAACATTTAGGTCAGACTATTCCTTTCCTCCCGCTCAAATCATTAGGACGGAGTAGCTGGGAGAAATTGGACTCTGCTGCATGGAAAGCTCCTTTTAAGAGCATATACAAACAATGCTGCCTCCCTCCAAAGATGAGGACAGGCTGTCCTGTGTTTTCATTAACTTCCACTGTTGTGACACATCAAGAGAAGGAAGAAGATAAATGTCAACAGAATCTGTCATTGAAATGACTGATAATAGCCTTGAGAGCATCAGTGGCATCCCTGGGCACCACACATCCGAATCAAACAGGAATCACATGGTCCTTAGTAGGAGCCGATTTGGGAGTCTGTGCCATTAGAATTTCTACCCGGCTTTTGTGATAAATATCTAATAAATAGTTTTTTCCCATAATATTGTAGTCAATTGACATCCAAGTGCATGCTCAGAATTCTTTCTTTGCACCCTCTACTCCATTGTTTCCTGTCACCTTTGACCCAAATGCAGAGCCCATGCACTCACTCAAGGAAGAAATACGGCACAACAAAGCAGGCAGCTTGTTGCAGCCAGTAGGGTTAGTAGGTTCAAAATAGAAGGAAATGACAGATTATTCAGCTGTCAAATATTTGCGTAGTCCCTAGAGAAGTAAGATTCATCCCTTCACTCACAAAAGCACACAACTGCAGCTGAGAGAATACATCATTTCCACAAGCTTCAGGTCAGGGGCAGTGAATCATGTCTTGTGTCTGCCCACGAAAGTTGAGGTTTTGAAGAAAACTAGAAGTATGTTATTCCTTCTTTCTTACCAGAAACAAATCATAACAAAAAAACGTTGACCATGTCAGGTAATCAGTATGTAAGTATTCCTGTGCTGACATGGAACAAATCCTCAAGGCCAAGGATTGAATGTATTCTATAGTCCCAAAGACATAGTAGAGAAGAAGCCCAGAAAACCTATCCTCTCTTACTAGAAGTATGTAAC
The DNA here is from genome assembly GCA_028658305.1 of Pachyuromys duprasi. Lineage (NCBI taxonomy): Eukaryota > Metazoa > Chordata > Mammalia > Rodentia > Muridae > Pachyuromys > Pachyuromys duprasi. Next base: position 46,200,924 of record CM053766.1, read on the forward strand.
AAAGTCCTAGAGATCGCATGAGCTGTGTATCCTTGCACTTAGCCACACAGATGGTTTTAGATTCATGTCCAGGAAAACTAGTTTTGAAAAAAAGCAAAATTTCTTCATTCTCTTCTCTTTTCTTATGTAGAACAATAAAAGGTTACCATTCTACCTGTAACCAAGTTTTTAGCTACTGTTGCTACTAACTCTGATCATTAGGGTCAGTCTTCTTGATTTAGGCATATAAAGAGTTGCAACTAAATAAAACGCAATGTGTATTCCCATTGAGCTTAGACCCTCTGGACTCAACTAGACATAGAACTAGTGTGCTTTTTTTAATATATTGGTCCTTTTGTCCACTCTGTGTACCAGCACTAGAGCAGCAGTAGGCTAATGCCCTTGACCTGAGCAAGCTCTGTGCTAGATAGAAGACACCAGCCAGTGAGCTGCTACCAGGTGCCAAAAGGACACAGTACTCCACCAGAAAGGCTGTGGCCTGAGGCAGGTGTTAAGTTTATAGGGTCACTTGCCAAGAAAAGGTGGGGCTCAGGAAGGGGATCAGCACCTATCAACAGACGGTACAGTACACAAATATGTACAATGTGCTATCCGTGGGAGAACACCCTGGGAGCCAGGCTGTGACAAAGTGACTGGGGGAGGAGGCGGAGCTCAGAGCGTAAGAACGAAGCGATGGGATCTGTTGTCCCTGGATGGTCTGGCGTACACTCAGGCAGAGCCGCGGACTGGCGGTACTGTAGATGCCAGGCAAGTACGCACTGGCAAGAGGGAGAGAAAGACCCCCAACTATCTTCCTTCAAGAGCATTCTTCTGTTCTGTGAAATACCGGAGCCTCCTCTGGGTAAGTGTTTCACTACTAAAAAGCAGTTGATACATTTAAAGAAGTACGTAAAGGTGAAGAAGGGTCTCATTTATAAAACAAGAAGAAGAGCCGAGCATGGTAGCACATGCCTGCAATCGGAGCACTTGGTAGGTAGAGGGGAAACACGAGTTCAAGGCCAGCCTCAGCTACATAAAATGGTAATGAAATTAACCACAGTCCGGAACATTCTAACATAAAAAGGACACAAAATATTTTTAGGGATTCAATAGCAAACAGCTATATTTTCCAGTTTATCTCTACCTGATTAGGTTATGTTACTGCAAGGGAAAGAGCCAGTCTCAATCTGAACACATGATGCAGTACTGGTCTGTATCATCAGCTAGGGGACAAGATGGGTGTGGGTATGTTGCCTAGGCAATGCCCTCATCAGGGCTGGCCATGTGCAGGCCCACATCAGGCTTGTTGGAGACACAATGCTGTGCACCCAAGAACTCACAACGTGCATTTACACAAACTGGGAACAGCAACTGGGAACGTAGTGCATCCATGTTGGGCAGCTCACAACTGCTTATAACTCCAACTTCAGGGAAGCCCAATACTTCTGGCTTCCTCATGTATCTAGACTCATACGCGCATACCTGCCTGCACACAGACACACATATCTTGAGAACAATAATGAGAATGATAAATGTTTAGGAGAGGGGGATGAAAAGAGGAAGAAAGAGAGAAAAAGAATGAGGATGCTCATGAGCAGGCAGGGTGGCACACACCTGAGCAGGCAGTTTGGCACACATCTAGAAAGCAGAGGCTATAAAATAATTGCTGTGATTTTGATGCCTGCCTTGGCTATAGAGCAAGACCCTGCCAGAGGGAGTGTGTAGAACAAAAACATGGAAGGCAAGAGGAACAGGGACAGAGACAGACATGAGGGGCCAGGACAGCCAGAGACAAGAGGAATCACGGTTGGGAACTCAGCGTGGAAACAGGAGAAATCTCTGGAGTTGGGGACCCATTGTGGTTGCACAACAGTGAATGAACTGAATAACGTTACCGCCTTTGAAGCTGTCCTTAAAAATGGCTACACAGTGGCTCCATCTGCACTCGGAGCGTCTTTGAACAAAAGGGAAGAAGTATAGTTAGAAGGGTAGCGATATCCCGCAAAGGCGATGAAGTGAGTTCCATACATCACCTCCCTGAAAAGGATGCACAGATCAAACTGAATTTCACAAGAAAGGCTTTATGGAAAATCATCCAACATGTTAGGGGCCTGCCAATGACCAGGTGTCCCAGTCAGTGGGTCATACATAGTATGCAACCATGGGCAGGGTTCCTAGAACAGCATAGTGTGTGTCCCTAAAGGAGACCAAGCTCTTCACACAATTTAGTCCCTAGCTCTTCCTGGCTGTACGCATAGGCAAGATGTTTAATGTTATAATTACTGTTGTGTTTGTTTGTATTTATTTAGGGTTTGAGGGCAGCCAGCTACCACAGCTCCATTTCTTTGTTGTAAACGGAAATGGAGTGGACACAGAAATTCTATGTTGGAAAGTGAGGAACAGGACACAGTGCTGAAACCATGTCCGAGGCCACAGACTTCAGCAAAAGAAGCCACCCCACCACCACCACTGTTAGGTTACCCGTCCCCCATCCCAGACCCTCAGCAAAAAAAGTATAAATTGCATTTGTTCATCACACACATCCAAAAAGATCCAAGTGGAGTTTTGTGGAAATACATTTGAGGTTAAACTTACTGTAGAGATAACAAATCCGATCTTAGTGCTCAGGAAATTGGTTGTTCTTTGCAAAGAGCCTGAAATGTTTTCTATACACAAATCATTCAAAACTGAACAGCTCTGAATTCTGCACCCACAATCCTGATTCTGCACCGGAATCCTGAGTTTCGGTTCTCGGGTTACAAATAACAACTCCAAAATAAAGGTTATTGTGCAGTAGTAACTATCAATATTTAATTACTTGACAATACCTTATAATCACCAGGACATTCTGAGATCCAAACAGCATGAGGGTATTGTGTGCTAACTTGTCTTCCATTTCCTGCTTTGTTATAAGATAACATGAACGCATTTTGAATGAACACATGCTGAAGTGGGCAAGAAAGTGTCAATCTCTGCCTGGCACTTAAAAAATTTCATTTAAAAAAAAACGTGTTATTATGGGCTTGGAGTGGAGTGTAGACCATTGGTAGAGCCCTACACCAGCGTACTTAACGCCCTGACTTTTCGATTCCTGGCACCACGATGATAAGAAGGAGAAAGTTTCATTCATGGAGGCACTGGGAACCTACAGATACCTGGTATGTCTGGACAAATGAACAAGCATCACAAAAGGCTCCTCTGTCTGCACCCTCAACAGAGCTGCCCCAAGCAAGGCCACCAGGACAAGAAGATCTCTGCCAGCTGTTAGGCATTTGATACAAATCATCTTGCTAATGGTTCTGTAGTCAGAAGGAGCCCTGGACACTGTTTCAGCACAATCCAGTCACTATACAGATGCTCTGTGGCTTACAATGAGTTAAATACTAATAAACTAACTCAAAACTTCATCTCATACAACTAACATACTGAGCAGCACAGCTGCAATTAGGCTCAGAAGGCACATTAGTCTACCCATGGGCAAGATATTTAACGCAAGGGCCGCGTTACCATGAAGTATAAAACACCTCAGGATATTTATTGGTTATTATACCAAAAGTGACAGACAGCATGGCTATACACGTCCTTGCTGAAAGCTCGCATCATACACCATCTGCCCTTAGAGCTGAGTCACAGCAGAGTCAGTAAGTTGCCTCGGTATACACATTCATGACCGAAAGGCAGAAGAACCATCTGTCTACGGTCTGTCTGCGCCTAGTCCTGATTCACTTTTGCCACTGACCATGAACTGGGTAACCAGCAACCACCAGGCCTTGGTTAGTACTGCTCCTTCCCCACTCCCTTATTCCCTTTCTGGCTATATCTATCTGCCTTTCGAGACCCAAATGTTACCTGCAAAATGAAGTTCCCACAGAGTTACCACTGCTCTTGTGGACCCCGTTCTATACACGAGGTAACTGACTTGTCTTGCTTCCTGGAGATTTGAAGGCAGGATTATGCCACAGGCATAAATGCTGTGATGTTTATTATGAAGGTGGGTTAGGACAGAGCTTAAGCTGTCTTTGTATAAAGGTACTTCACACCCTAGGCTAGAAATAAAAGGGGCTAGGTCTCATCACTAAAGTAAAAAATATGCCACCACCCCGCCCCCGGAAAACCTCCACCACCTAAGAGGCCAAGCCTTGACTCGTGGCTTTCCATCTGTGTGACCTCCCTATATCCTGCACGCAAACTGCTTCTGTCACTTTATAAAGCTTTATGCTTAATGACAACAGCAGCAAATCAACACTTAGAGACGGTGAGCAGTTTGTATTTAACAAAATGTTTTCATGGGCATAAGCTCATAATGGTCCACTGCAATGTATACGGGGAGTTTCGTCTTGTATATCAGAACAATTGGGCCTCCAAGTGAATCTATGGCAAACCAAAATATAGGGCAAGTAAAAAAAAAAAAAAAAAACCAAACCCTGCGAGATGTCTTCAACTCCAAATTAAGTTGCACCCTACCCCATACTCCATCACCAGGGACAAAGGAAGGCTGATGACTTGGGTATTTTTAGTAACTAAAGAAGAAATACTATTGATTCTTCCCTCCAAATTTATAAAATAATTATATCATGTAAAAATTGCTCTTATCCTATCAAAGTGTTAAAATGCTGGAGCCAATGATAATTCCCCCCCCCCCAACAACCAAACTTCTCCCTGTGACTTATTGAAAAACTGTCATTTTTAAGCACTCAAGGGATAATAGCTCAATCGATAAGATGATGACCTTATAAACATGAAGACCTGAGCTGGAACTGCCAGCTGATGTGTTCTGGTAATCCCAGAGCTGGGGTGGTGGAGAAAGGCACATACTGGTGCACACTGGCTGGGCAACCTAGTCTCAATCCATCGAGTTCCAGACCAGTGATGAACCCTACACCCTATCCTAAAACACAAGAGCTGGATAGCACCTGAGGAATGACAGTCAAGGCTGTCCTGTGGCCTCCATATGCACCTGCATACATGTGAACTCATAGCCCCCACACCTACACACAGAGAGATACAAGCACACAAATGCATACACAGAGAAACATACGCGTACATATATGTATATATATGTACACATGCATACACAGGATAAATAAATATTCAAGGTGAGGTATACTATATAGTGACAATTATGTTATCAAGTGCTATACAAGAAGCATTGTTCCTTGAATTGAATTTAATACAAACAATGGTGCCCTCAGCAGCTCAGACACTGGCCAAACACTGAGTGCAAAGCACATGATGTGTGTGTCTGGCTTCATTCCTCTATGAATGCTTCTTTCAGCTCATAGAACATTCTCTAAAATCAAGATCATGAAAACACCTGGCATGCATGTTCAGAAAGAAGAAAAGATCGTTGTCCAACTGCTGGGTGTCAGGGACATGCTCGGGACTTCCACGGACTTTATACACAAGTTTCCAGAACCTCCCTATCAGTATCGTCAACAATGGATGAAGAATTGTAGACTCAGAATAACCAAGTCGGTTATGTTCATGGTTATGTTCACGGTGGCAAAGGCACACTGTGAAGCCAGCTCAGTACTGATCCAAAACCCTTTCCATGTACGAAGATACTAGGTGATGCTCCCAGGTGGAACAAGGTGCCAAGTCCCTAGCATTTTCAGCACTTCCTTCATCTGGCCAGTCCAGGCTGTGCCCTGCCTGTCTGACCCCACCCTCTCCGTGCCTCCGGTTAGAACTCTTGTCCTTGAGCAGTGGCTCTCACTTGCGGAGGACTGCTCCTCGGAGGATGTTTGTGAAAGTCTGGAAGCATTCTGACTGCCACATCTTGGAGACGGCTCTAGTATCTTGTGACTTAGAGGCACAAGACACTAATAAGCCTTCTTGAAGACTCAGAACAGCTGTCCTAATACTGGAGTGCTGAGGTTGAAAAGCCTGTGCAAGAGTAGTACGTGACTTGGTAAAGGAATCGTCTCCTGATAAAGCGGGACCATAGCCAGAGTTTAAAATAACGAGCACGAGAACCACAAATCCTTTGGCGCAGAGTGGGCATTCAGCTTCCTGATTAGATCATGTGACTAAGTCCTTCTTTAAGTGGGAAGTGCTTGGGTTTGAATCCCACACCTCCAGACTTAAGAGTACGGTGCTTTACCAACTGTGATGCTATGAACAATACTCTACTAAGCTTACAGACAGGAGCCTGACAGAGTTGTCCTCTGAGATGCTACAGCCGGCAGTGCATCAAAACAGATGCTGAGATTCACAGCCAAACATTGGGCAATGCTCAGGGATTCTTGTGGAAAAGTGGGAGGAAAGATACAGAGACCCGGAGGTGACAGGAGCTCCACAAGACGACCAACATGGCCAACTAACCAGGGCCCAGAGGAGCTTCCAGAGACTGAAGCATCAACCAAGGACCATGCATAAAATGGACCTAGGCCCCCTACAAAGATGTAGCAGATGGGTATCTTAGGCTTCATGTGGGTCCTCTAGTACGGGAAATGGAGACTGCATCAAACACAGACCCACTTGCCAGCTTTTTGATCACTTCCCCCCGGTGGGACTGCCTTGCCAGGGCACAGGGGAAGAGGAGATTCTCAGTCTTGATGCAACTCGATGAGCTGGGGTGGATGGGAAAGAGAGTTCCCTTTTTCTGAAGAAGAGGGGAGGGAGAAAGGGGAAGAGATGGAGGGTGGGGCTGGGAGGGGAGGAGAGATGGGGCTACAGCCCAGGATGTAAAGTGAATAAAAAAATTAACTAAATAAATAAAAAATAATAAAATCTGTTTAACAATTAAAATTATAAAGAAGACTGGGAACTGCTTCAGTTCCCTCTCCTCATTCCGACAAAAGCTTTCAAGCTTTTTCCATTGTCACTCAAAAATGTAAACTGTGCATTCATTTTATTAGAAAGTTTTATTAAAAAACAAAACAAACATCTGGGCTGAAGAGATGGATCAGTGGCTAAGAGCATTTCCTGTTTTTGCAGGGGACCCAGATTCTGTTCCCAGTACCCACATAGCTAATAACTATCCTTAATTCCATTTCCAAGAAATATGATACCCTCTTCAGGCTTTCATGAGCACCAGGCATGCACTCGCATGTGCAAGCACATATACACTCAAACACACACACACACACACACACACACACACAGAGGTATCGGCCAAAATATTCATTCACATAAAGGAAAAATAAATTTAAAACCAATGTCACTTTTGCCTAAGAAACAACAATCCCCACAGTAACTCCTTACCCCTTTGCACCCTGGTAGATTGACATTCTTATAAGACTCTTTATAAGCTTACTATTAAAATACTTTTAAGAGATAATTAATGAAGACATCCTGATATATATATGTATTTGAGAAAATTTCAGGACAGGTTTTGATTTTTCTTCACCTGCTCAGTCTTGACAATACTGATTTTCAGGCCTTGAGCAACCTTAAACTATCATCATAACGAGGACAAATATTTTAAATAAGTACTTGGCTTAGCAGTCATTCAAGTGGCCTTACAGCAAGATCAAAGAAAACCACTGTTATAGTTACTTTTCTATCGATGTGACAAAACCATGACCAAGCAATTAATAGAAATAAGGGCATGTTCGGGGCTTACGGTGGCAGGAATAACAGCTTGCCACCATCATGGCAGGAAGCGTGGCAGCAGACAGGCTCAGAAGCTGAAGCAGCAGCTGAGAACTTGCATCTTAAAGATGCAAAGAGAGCCAAATGGCACAAGCCTTTCGAATCTTCAGAGCCTGCCCCAAGGGACATACTCCCTATGCCTAGGCCACAATTTTTGATCCTCCCCAAATAGCCATCAACTGGGGAGCAAGTATTCTAATGCCTTAGGCTTATGGAGAACATCTCATTCAACCCACACCCATCGTTTGTTTGTTTGTTTGTTTGTGTTCAATAACCCATCTTTTCCTGTCCCCTCCCTGTCTCTTCCCCTCCCCCAACTCCTCTCTCTCCCTGGAAACTGCCAGGCAGTATCCAGAAGACACCATTTCCTTGCAGCACCTTCCACCTCTGGCTTTTGCACTCTTTCTGCCCCATCTGATGACAATGGTTCCAGAGCCCCTTGAAGTGGGCGCAGTAAGATATTCTTCTCAAGGCTGAGCTTACAACAGTCTCCTATTCTCTTTGAAGTATCTTAAGATAAAGTCAAGGCCTTAAGCATCAGAATGAATTAAAAATAGATTCCTGGATCATACCACAGACAGACTAAACCAAATTTCAGAGGGTGCAATCTACTAATCCACATTTTTAGTACCTTCCAATACATTCATTCTGCCAACAGTCTGAACCCCACAAAATTGTTCGAATATATTTTATAAATTTCTAGCTCGCAGACAGACCACTTAACATAAAGCTCATGTTCATCCCCCACAATAAAACACAAGCAGAACATTTGGTTTATTATCTCTCAGCCAACATACAAATATTTTATGGAAAATGTCGAAAATGGAAGGATACATAAAAAGAAGTATCAAGGGAGACAGCTCAGTTGTGGGTTTCACACCTGTCACTATCCACTGTCTGATAGACAGGGATGTTGTGATGAACCGAAAAAAAAATTCAAACTTCTTTGCCTTGTTTATGAATTTAAATTGTTTAGTGGTTGTCTAAGTAAAAAACCAACACAATCTACTGAGTGATCAGTAAGTCAATACAGCAAATTGCTGCAGCTGAGAAAAATCTAAAGCAGAGGGGAGAAGAAGAAGCCATAGTTGTGGTGTTTTCTTGAGCAGGAACATGTGAGTAGAGGCCAAAGGAGAAGGGGTGATTAGTGAAAAAAGAAATAGCAAAGTGTTCAAAGCAGATAGCACCACCTTTCAAAGACCCCAAGTTCCTAAGAAACTATGGTAGAAATTAAATAATATATGCCAAAAGCTTAGGAAGTGTAAAGTCATTGGCATGCACAAAACATTTTAATAAATAGAGCTTGAGAGATGGCTCAGCTGTGGAGAGCATTTGCTGTTCTTACAGAGGACCTAGGCTCAGTTCCAACCACTGGTCTGGCGGTTCAGAGCCATCTTTACAGGACCAAAGGCTGATGCCCTCTTCTGGCCTTTATGGGCACTAAGTACACAGATGGTGCACACACATCAGCGCAGTCAAAACACTCATTCCATAAAAATTTAAGAACAACTGAAGATCAGAAGGTAGGAAAATAAAGAGCTTTGTGTGTACATGAATTAACTGAGGCACTGAGACTATGCTGCATGGAAGAGAAGAGAGAAAAATACATGTTTAGAGAAAAGAAAGAGTCTTCAGGTCTCTGAAGGATGTATATCCATATAAAAGAAGATTATACATTATTTAATGGCTTTTATATAAATATTTCTGTTTCTAATCTAGGCACATCTGTCTCTGGTGCAGATGTAGCTCATAAAATACTTTTTAAAGCTATATACACTTTTTGTTTATCATACGATATATGTTCTTAAAGGCTACTTGAAAATAAAAGTATACTATGGTTCTCATAGGAGAGCTTGTTATGATAAACATTCCATAAAATAAAGGTTATCTAGTTACTCATGACATTATTCATTACTTTCTGAAGCTCGGGTTCACCAACAGGTAAATTCACAGAATTTATTTAATTATAACAAGAAGTTTAATATTTAATGCAAGAAATTTATTATATAATTTTATGTAGAAGGATTGCTCCCCAAGGCTATAAAATTTCTATGTATGTCTACAATATGTTAGCAATGTAGCTGTTCCACAAAAATGTTGAATGCATGGTTTGAAAAAACAGTTCCCAATTTGATTTGCTTAAGGTTCTCATTCTGTAAGGTCAGATTTTGATGTTGTATTTTAATCCTTTAGTATTCAGGTGGCAGCGGGATTACATTGGTCTTGAGGAAAAATAGTCATCTCTGCTCATAAGGTCCACCCCCTAGCAGAGCCTGGTGGCCTAGAACACAATCACAGATCTGAATAGGACATTAGAGTTCTTTAGGTAAGTCAGCTCAGGTCCCCACATCTCTTCCCACTACATTCTCATTGGACTCAAGTATGAGAAATTGTGCCTGCAGCAAAACAGCTAACAGGACTGTGAAAAAAGACTGTATCTCTTGTCCTCAAGTCACAGGTCCTAACCATGACCTTTCTCTGCAGTCTCCCCTTTAATGACAAGCTCCAAGTGCTGTAACCTTAAAGAGAAATAGAATCCTTTAGGATCTCAATATCAACTACCTATTTGCTGGAGACCTTCCCTCTTTTAGAAAGGTGTGAAACTCTTTGCCTCTTGTTGAGATTTTTAATTGCTCTTTTTAAATGCAATGTCATGAAATTATGATTTTCCAAAAAAATCTTGTTTATAATTGAATGCTGTATTCATTATTTCATCATTATTATGACAAAATACCTGGAGAAGAAAGCAACTTAAAGAAGGAAGGATTTATTTTGGCTCACAGTTTGAGGACCACAGTCATTAAGGTGGAGAAGGTATTGCAGTAGGAATGCAAGGTAGCTGGTCATATTGCGTCCTAAGTCAGAAGTAAAGAGTGATGAATGCTGGCTCATTCACTCAGCTCACTGTCTCCTTTTTATTCAGTCTAGGACCCCAGTAAATGGGACCATGCTTCCAAACTTAGGGTGGACCTTCTAGTTCAATTAACCTAATTTAGAAACACCCTCACAGACATGCCCATAGCTTTGTCTTCCAGGTAATCCTAGACTCTGTCAAGTTGACATTATTAACCACAGACCTTTGTTCTACCCTCTTGCAGGGTAGTACAATTCCACATGTTAAATTTGTTAGGGAAGCTTTTAGGTGTCTCCTAAACGTCTGTCTATAGTGGAAAGAATCCTACATTGCTATCCTGAGACCAAAAGCATCTCACTGTTGCTCCACGACATTGACAAGAAGTCAGGAATCATGTTCTGCCTAGAATAGAGCTTACTTCATTAGCTATGTTACATCGAAACCTCAATCCAATTTCTCAAGCTGCAGTAACACAATCATCCAACCTAATTATCTTCATAGCAAGTATTTAAAAGCACTTTCTGAGAGACATTTCTCTCTGTGTCAGGCAGGATCAACATCAAGTAAACAGCTTACGAGGCCTCCATTGTGTCTGTTTGTAAAGGCTTGACACTTTAGGAGATGGTTGTTTCTTGCAAGGGAAAAATTGTCTCTCACCCTTGTGGGCATCAAAAAGTGCTTTCTAGTCAATAAAAGCACCATGTCTATCCACCCACAGCAGTGCTTTGAAAAGCACATTCTCACAATACTTTAAGCACTTCTGCCCTCTGGACAGTCTACAGAATTGAGAGCATTACAGTCTACATGACTTCTAGAACACTTTGAATAAACTGAAAGAAGTTTAGGTTCAAAGAAGAAATTTTTAAAAAGAAAAAAACAGGACAATAAGAAATAATTTATACTTGAAATTCCGTCCCATACCTCTAACGTGAGAGAGGTAATAATAGAAATAATCCAGAGGGTACATCAAGGTTTTTGTTGAAGGATTCTTAACAGTTTGTTTACCAAAAACCCCCAAATTTTATTCCCAAAATAGTTAATCTATATTTCTTTTCAATAACCAAAAGAGAAATCAACCTATAACTTTTTTTTAAAAGATCATATATTAAGGGAAAAGACTCCTTTTAAACATTTTTGGATTTTTAGGTAAAATTAGCAAAAGGGCAGAAACTCAATCCCACTTCAAGCTATCTTTTCACTATTTCCCAACTCCTGGAGTTAATTATAGTCATGGGTCTCTGCTTGTGGGCATGCGAGTTTTCTCCTAAACTGTGAGAAAACTCATTTGGCTTGTGCCCTAGGCAAATAACAAGTGCACTTCTGCAGCCTTGGTAGTCTGATAGCTTGAATTTCTAAAGTGAATGCTGTCCTTTGTGTGTTTGGAGACCAGCCTGACAGCACTTAAAGTGAAAGAATGTGAGCACTTCGCAAATTTTAGATAAGCAACATCTGACGCACCAGGTACAGACACTGGGATATGAACTGCCGGACGTCTGACACCTCAGGCACAAACACATGGGCATCCACTGCAGGGGACCGCTCTAGCCACACAACCCTGTGGCACCAGCGCAACCACGCCGGCATCCACACGGGTGGAGAACACGCTACCCGGTGTGTGATTTCCCTCGCTATCTGTGATGACGAGGCATTTAGGAGTACGTGCTGACAGCACTGCTAATGCCGCAAACTAGCCATGCTCAACATGAACGCTCTTACCTTGTAGACTTGCCCATACGTCCCATTTCCGACAAGTTCCACCAGCTCAAAGATCCCTGCAGGATCCTGAGGAAAAACCAACAACCAAACGTTAAAACACCATCCCAGGCACGATCATCATCCAAAGCAAATGTTTACTTAAAATAAACAATTAAATTCCTTGCATTTGAGGGCAGGGTGTCTTTCAGATGGGACTACTAAACAGTATAATTATTTTAAGTTTAATTAAACCACAGCTACGAAGCTGGTCGAGTTCACTTTGTTTTCAATTACACTCCTATGATGAGTTTACACCATACAAACAGAAATTGTTTTCCACTAAAACAATAAAAGGGGTTGGCAAGGGAAGTGACTCAGCCCATAGTGCCCTTGCCATGCATGCAAGAGAATCCGAGATCCATCCATAGGACCCACTTTTAAAAACCAGGCACAGCGGCGTATGTCTAAAATCCGAGCACTAAGAGTTGGAGACGGGAGGATTCGGTGAGAGAAAGAAACCCTGTTGCAAGAAGACATCAAGCGGAGTTTTGTAAAAATACCTTTAATAACCGAGCATGACCATCCGCAGAGGCTACGAAAGTGTGACCAAGGAGGGAAGCGGCCCTGTGGGAGAAGCTGCTCCTCTTCTAGGACAGGGAGAGGAGAGAGAGAGAGAGGGATACCTAGTGATTTCTCAAGAAAACCTAGACATTTCTTTAAGGCGTGATTTAATTTTTTAAGTGTTAGCGACTTAAAATAACTAAAAAAAAAAAAAAAGTTGAGAAGTGAAGAGAAAAAAAGGTGAGAGCGGAGCTTGCCGATGCTGTACACAGAGAAGGGCGCCTGATGTACCTCACGGCTGGTGGGCTGGCCGGCAGGAGGTGAGCAGCCCAGCCTTCGACTGAGACACACCCAGACCAAATGCAGCCTTGACTTGAGCACCGTGTGATCTGCCTGGCGGCACGTGGGCCTGTAACGCACAGTCGACTTTTACCCTGTGGTGACCTCATGAAAAGTTGACAACCTATCAATACCTACAGTCATCACTTTTGGGTTTTGACAAGGTCTCACCAAACCAAGACCCACCTCTATGTACTGCTATGTAACACTGTGTAAAGGATGCCCTTTCACCTTGGTCCCTCAAGCGCTGGGATTGCAGATCTATGCCACTGTGCCCAGTTTATGCTGTGGTGGGGTTAGAACCCAGTGCTTTGTGTTAGGCTAGGAAAGTGTAGAAAGTGAAGACTGTATGTTCCAGGGTATGTCTGAGGGGACGGATTTTATTGTAGACATGAGGAAGAGCACAGCCCATGGCATCTGAAAGAATCCGGAGCATGAAGGGGAAATAATAAACTAAACATGGCCAGCATCGTAGACTTGGTCATGGGCGTGTGTAGGGGTGGGGGATGGAGGACGCAGCAACAAAGGAAGACAAAAGAAAACCAAGAGGCTACATGGCCAAAACGGCAGAGTTACATAGGAATGAGAAGCTGGGGTAAGGGAAGTCCATGAGCTGGGGCAGGACAGAGCAGAGAAGAGCCTAGGGTAGGGGTGGTACTGAGAAAGCCCCAAGGCCAGCATTCACTTTGGTACACTAATAGACACCACAGACAGCCATTCATCCAGAATTTCTTATGGACCTGACAAATTATTCTGTAGACTGAGCCACATCCCCAGCCTGAGTAACCACTTGTATCCTGAGGAGTGCTACACCACAGTGCTACTGAAGTGGAAGAGGCATTGCCTGGGAGCCAACACTCTGCTATAGATGAGCAAGGTGGTGAAAATACCTTAGAGTTCTTGAAAGCTAGCCTATACCACATCAGACCCCTTCCACCAAGCCAATGGTTAACAATCTTGCAAAGACTCCACATAGAAAGCTGGGGAGATGGCTCAGTAGGTAAAGCGCTTGCCCTGCAACTGTGAGAACCAGAGTTGGAATCTCCAGCACCCATGAAAAATGCCAGGGTGGTGTCCTGACCCACCTGTAACTCTTAACACTAGGGAGGGAGGCAGAGATAGGAACTCCCCCAAGAAAGCAGTCAGTTGAACTGGTGAGCTCTGGGGTCAAGTGATAGATTCTGCTTCATGTAAGGTGGCCGGAGTCATGAGTGACGGTCCCCTGAGTCAAGCAGCTGTGCCCACTTGGAAAAGATGATCCCAGCCAGGAAGGCTGGCGACCTCGAGCCTCCACTTCCACCCCAATAAATGCTCAAAATAGAGCACAAGATTCTTGCCTGAGACCTGCAGTTCCTTACCTCCTGCCATGCTGCACACGGCCTGGGGGAGAACCTAGAGTACACAGAAGCTGGCAGAGACTAGAGAGCAGGCTCCAGTTTTGTGGCTGGGCAAGTGAAGCCTGTACCACTGTTGGGAAGGCCTTCCAGGTGTAGCCTTGTTTGCAAAGCAGTGACCACACCCGTGTAATTAACTCCTCACCTAGGTTCTGTATGGAAGCACAATAAATTCACCGGTTTTCTAGTGAACTTTGTACAGAATCATGCCTTGGTTCATCATTGAGATCTTGGAAGGAGGAGTAGATATTGCTTTACATAGCCTCCAGGGAAGGAATTTTTATATTTTATTTTATATTAATCACAGGTCATTCACTTTGTATCCCAGCCATAGACGCCTCTCTCTTTCCCTCCCAACTCCACCCTCCCTCTCTCATCTCCTCCCACCCCCTTCCAAGTCCACTGATAGGGGAGGTCCTCCTCCCCTTCCATCTAACCCTAGCTTATCAGGTCTCTTCAGGACTGGCTGCAGTGTCCTCCTCTGTGGCCTAGCAAGGCTGTTCCTCCCTTGGAGGCAGGGAGGGTGTCAAAGAGCCAGTCATTGAGTTCATGTCAGAAAGAGTTCCTGTTCCCCTTACTAGGGAAGGAATTTTTTGTTTGTTTGTTTTCTTCTGGTTTTGATGTTGTTGTTCTTGCTCGTTAGTTTTTGAGACAAAAATTTTCCTGTGTCACCCTGGCTGTCCTGAACTCACTCTGTAGCCCAGGCTGGCCTCTAACTCAGAGACACACCCGTTTTAACAACATACATAATCAGTAAGATACTCAACATCAACCTCTGGCTTCCATGCACATATGCACGTACATGTATATGCCCACAGATATGCAAACACACATACACTCACATGGATATCCAACAAAAGCAGAAACAGGAAACTTTTGGTTAGGGAGAAACACTGGAGTAAGCATTAGCTCCTTTTAGAGAATCGAAATGGAGACAAACAACAGAAAATGCCAGAAATTCCAGTCATGCCCACCTGGTCCATTAGAAGTACAGAACCAAGCGGAGGGAAACTGCTTAGCATCACCACCCACAGCTAAGGCACTGTCAAGGTTACCGGGAAGTTCTCAAGAGGAAATTTTAGTTTGCTAAACTCCTAAGCCATTTAAAACAGCAGGTTTTATTACAAATAAGATTAGAAAGAAATAAAGAAAAGGGGAGGGGAGAACAGGCCATGAATGATGGCAGCTGCTGTTTGTTTCTGTGTTTCCCAGTAATTTGTTTGTTCGGTGATGTTTCTGCAACACGTTTGGAAAGGAGTTCTTCATTTGCATGAAATATCTCAAATAGAAAAAAAAACTGTGAAAGAAAGAAGAGTTTAGGCATGGTAATTCACAATTATAATCTCAGTGCTCAGGAGACTGAGTGATGTACATCTGAGGTCAGTCTGGACCATAGAGTAAGATGAAAAGAGAGAGTGGGAAAAGGAAAGAGGAAAGAGAGGGAAAGGAAGGGACAGATGCAGGATGGTGACCCGTGGCTGCTTAAAGAGGCTGGGACTTAATCAAAGATGTAAGAGGGAAGAGGACAGAGTGCACTTACTTCTAAACCCAACTCTCCCCATTTCTTGGATTTCTTCTTAGGGATGGGATTAATAGCTAGTTTCTGGAAGTATCTGAAACTAGCTATTAATTCCTTCCCTCTCTTCCCTCTCCCTAAATCATCCACTGATGGACATATGGCCCAGACAAAAAATGTCAAGGAGGCTCCATACAGAGACTTTAGTTCCAATGGCTGAAAGAGAGAAAAGCTTTCTCCTGGACACATCCAAAGGGTTCAGAAGCAAAGGTCAAAGGAAGTAAGGAATCTCACTCGTGACTGGCCTTGAGGAGGCAACCTCATGGAGAATAATCTGGTGAGTGGATGGATGGATGGATGGATGGATGGATGGATGGATGGACAGAAAGAGACAGACTCCGAATTTCATAGTTATATCCATACAGCCAAGTTATTACAGAGTATCTTGGAATCCACATCTTCAGGAAGTGATGGAAGAAGGATTAGATCAATAATGCAATTGAAACAGAACTTCCTCAGATCCCACAAAAGCTTTCTCTCCATTTTCCAAATACCTGAAACCAAGAGCTACAAGAGCAGGAATGTAACTGAAGAGCAAGTTATGTTCCTACAGCACGGCATAAATGGGGCAAGCACATAGCTTTTGCTTGCACTCTGGAAGTAATAGCAAATAACTTCTTCCAAGGATGGACCATGACCTCAATCCTCATGTCGCATGGTCTCTTCTCAATCTTGTCTTGCTCCTCCCTTGGGAGCCATTTAATACAGTTGAGCACCAGTGTTAGTGGAAATGGTCATTGTTTCTTACACCATTCAACCCTCTCAGGTATCATTCCTTCTGTCCATCACATCAAGGCTTCACCCCTGGCCATTTCTCCAACCTCTCATTTTGTTCACTAAATGCTAATGGTCTTACCTCCAAAATGTCTACTTTCTCCACCCACCCCACTCAATTCAGGCAATAGGCCCTACCACCTTTTCTGGGACTTCACTTTTAGTCAGCTCCTGCTTCTTTCATCCTGTTCCCTGTTCGTCCTTTTAAAATAACTATTTCTCATTACAGCACAGCCAATGTAGTTCAAAATGAATCTAAGGTCCTGCTCCTCTCGGGCCCAGCCTTTGTTACCAGCCCTGTGCTTTGTCATTCTTTGCTATTACCAACTGGAGCCTCAGCCACTCACTGTTTCCCCAGGAAAAACACTGGGTTCTCACCCCAGGTACAGCAATCCTGTTTGCCATCCCTTTGGTCACTCCCTAGCAACCAAGCCCATCTCTGGAAGTCCTGGTTGCATCTTCTGTGTGGTCTTTCACCATGCACCCCCTCTCTCCGTATCTTCAGCACCATGCAGACCTCAGTGGAAGCACTTCTCAGTGTCATTGCCCTTAGACATCTCTCTCCTCTGATGAGTTACAAATGTCCCTGGTGCGGAGAAGCACTGTGATATTTACCTAGCACTTGACAGCACCTCATCCATAACTCCAAGCTGTAACTACTGAGTGAGGTAGGTGCTCCCTGTCCAGTCCTCTGCCACTTGTGTAGAAGATATTGTGGGAAAAATAAAATAAAATAAAAACGTAAAAGGATCAGAGTGTACAGCAAACATACCATTTGTATTCTATCTCAACAAGCTATTATAGTCAATGTTGTCACTACTCCTAGCCCTGTTACACCAATCCCAAGCACCTAAAGCTGTCACACATGTAAGTGCCTATAGTGTTCACAGCTCTAAAGACATCCATGAAGCCCACCAGTGTGTCAGGCTGTCACACTGTGGCTATGAGTAAGGCCACAAGGAAAGAATGCTGTCCCTAATAATCATGTTACAAAGACAGACAAGAGCTGGCTTAATTCTCCCTCTCATGTTTGCTTAGCTGTTCTAAAAGCCAGGATGGGCAGCATGGAAGAAGGCAATATACTCTAAGGAGAAAGGAGCAAATCATTGACATTTACAAAGTTGGGAATCCCTGTTGCCTACACATGCCTTTATTCATATCTTAACCTTTACTGGGAAGCACAGAAGAGAATTTAATTCCAAGCTAGAGTAGTTTACATTATTTCATAATAAAATATAACTACATATCAAAAGGCAGGCCATTCCGTGGAAGAAAATGTTACGTTTCAGCAAGTGCTGATAAAGGCAATTTGATTAGTCATTGTAATAAAAATTTTAGTAATAGCTAACATTTCATGACCACTTATGTGCTGGGGACTGTTCTCAGCATCTTCTATAAATGGCATATTTAATTATCACAACTCTGACAAGTGGGTGGTGCTTTTTGTGTTTATTTTGTGGTACAGGGAATTGAATCTAGGGCCTTACTGTGTGCTAGGCAAATGTTCTATTATTATGTTATAACCTCAAGTCTTCATTTTTACTTTTTATTTTGATGCTGTCTTGTTTGTTGGTTGGTTGGTTGGCTGGTTTTGAGACATGGTCTCACATATTTGAGACTAACATCAAACTTAGTATGTAGCCAAAGGCAGCCTTGAAATTCTATTCCTCTGACTTCACCTTTCATTAGAGTTATACACCACCATTCCATTTGTAAAGAGCCAGAGATGGAACCCAGAGTTTATGCATGCTAGCAAGCACTCTACCAACTGAGGTACAGCTCCAGGCCCTACTTTTTGAGCAAAGAGGTCTAGGCCAATGTTGAAGTTCATCTAAAGTTTAAGCAAGCCCTGAGCTTGCAGCCTCTCTATAGTAGCTGGGATCATACACCTTTACCACAAGACTTGAATTGCTATTATTATTGCGATTGCTGCCTTTAATTGTTTTTAGGTGAGGAAACTGAGGCACAGCCAAGAACCAGATTTCTTGGCCTACTGTCTCTCTGGCCTTGTCAAGATTCACAGCTACTCTGAGCCTTCATCTCTCTACCTAAAAAAAGAAAACTTAATTCCCCTTTTCCGGGGTTGTTGTAAGGATTATGAACGTCTCTAGACCAGCCCAGGATTTGATATGTAATCATACTTCAATAAACATCCATCATCTTCCATTCTTTTCCTTTTTTTTCTACTTCAAAATGAATTCAGTTAATAAATAAGGGATATGCCACAGAATAACACAGTCAGTCTTTTATAGATTTCTAGCTTTAAAAGCCCACTAGCAAAGCCAGGCAAAGAAAAACCTATTGCTTTTCAATCAATAACATCACCACAGGCATGGCAAACAGAGTTAGATATTTATGGACAAGTGAATGTCTCCTTGTAAATGTGAGGCAAGTGAAAAGTCTCATTAAGGCTTCCAGGCTCCCGAGTCACTGGTATAAATTCTGTCTTCCATCAGTTGATGAAATTTAGGCATCACTGGCACCTTGGGCTTGATTCTTCAGCAAGGCAAAGAGATTTAAGGTCTAGGAACGGATATTTCCAGTCTCTGGGCTAGACTTTCATTCTTCCAGGTCCCCTGAATGATGCAAGATTTATTGGAATACAAAGGAAATTTCTACCTGTGGGTCTCTACTGAGGACCCCACTCCTCAGAATGGTTAATGGTACTCTACATTGTTTTCTTTATCATCCCATTTTTGACAATGAAGATGGAAGAAGGACCGGAAGGGTCCAGCTCCATCAGGATCTCCAACCTGTGGCCTGTGGACCAACTGCGTGAGTCCCTGCATGCCCCAGCATACTTGTAGACTACGACATGATAACAACAGGTTAGACACCCCTCTCTGAAAAAGAACACTTTTAGACACAGCATATGATTCTGAGGCAGAGTCTCTTAGTAGGAGCTACTCATCCTTTGGCAGGGTAAATAGACCCCAAAAGAATCTGATGGTTGATACAGCTCCTAGAACACATCTACCCCCGGATTGCCCACTGACATCTGCCAGACGACTGTGCTTACTCTAAACTTACTGGCCTGAAAAAGACCAAAATGTTATTTCTCTTAGAGCCATATTTAGCAGCTGTTTTGTTGGGTTTCAGCCCTAACTGACAAGCATATGCTTACAAAAGCAAAACAGAATGAAGCAAACAGGAGCAGGAGAGCACACCACACTTATCTTGAGCCTTCAGGCTTTTTCCATACCGTCCTTCCAAAGCAAGTACAGTGTGAGGACGTGTCCTGCTGACTCAGCATCCTCAGACTCCAGCCCCACTGTGCAGTGGGGCCAGGTCTCTCCCAAGCATGTTCTCACTTCCTGTTCCCTTTCTAATTCGGGGGAGTGGGGTGACAGAGGAGTTAAAGGCCATGCCTTACACAATAGCGTTTACTTAACCTCTGCTATCCACTGGCACCATCCACAGCCACCTGCTGTGTTCTACATTATTCAAAGTAGACACCCCTTGCCCGTGTTGTTTCCGGTTGATGAGGAAAGGGGACACGTGGAAACAGCAACATTCTGCATTAAACTATAATGACAAGTGGCATGGAGGAAAAAGGGATTCCAAGACCCTATCTAGGATACCCAGAATGCAGCCCAGGAAATTATCTCCATTTCATGCTGGCCCAAGCCACACACTGAAAACAGGGCAGAAAATTCAAGGAAAATAATGTATAAAATAAGGGACTGGAGACACAGCTCATTGAAAGACCTTGCCTAGCATGCAAAATGCCCTGTGGCTGAGCCCTACTTGTATGTATGTGAGTGTGTGTGTGTGTGTACAAATATATGAAAATAAAGCAATTGCTTTATTTTACTTGATCATCTCCATAGGAGACAAATTAAACCTTGTTCACAGCATTGGTCCAAAAACTATCTGCAATTTACACTTTACTTATATTGTTTAGCTCCTCACATTCTGCTTGCTGTCCCCATATGTATCCTGCATGTGAACATACCAAGCAGCTCACCAGAAGCAGAGTCTTCTGGGAAGTCTTGAGCCAAGAAACTCCAGGTCACCATCTATCCTATGCCTAGGCCCTTTTTCTGCCAATAATGCAAGATCCTGGCTGGGTCAAAACTGCCAGGCCGTCAGGACACTGCTGTCAAGGCTAACAGTTCTGAGGGCAGAGCCTTGAGACTCCTTACCTCCTGGTGGGATTGCTGTGGGTGGAGTTTCAGTCTCAAATGCTCAAGAGCCAGCAACAAAGCAACTTTCCAAGCCCCTGCCACTGCTTACCCAACTGACCAAATTCTGCAGCTTGGGCTGGGCTTCTCAGAGGCAGGCCTTCAGACTGAGTTTAAAACCTGGCTCTTCAGGTTAATAGATGTAAGACCTACTTTGCCTAATACAGACTAACTCTGAGGGTGGGTTCCCCCTTCCTGTGGTCTTGAATCTCCTCTCTTCCCTCAACTACCATGACCATGAGTCTGGAAATTTCAAATGTACACCCAGGATAAAAATTTTCCTCTAATGGCTGAGTAGTATTCCATTGTGTGAATGTACCACAGTTTCTTTATCCATTCTTCGGTTGAGGGACATCTAGGTTGTTTCCAGTTTCTGGCTATTATGAATAAAGCTTCTATAAACAAGTTGAGCAAATGTCCCTTGTTGTGTGTTAAAGCATCATTTGGGTGTGTGTCCAGGAGTGGTATAGCTGGGTCTTGAGGTATGGCTATTCCCAGGTTTCTGAGAGAGCGCCAGATTGACTTCCACAGTGGCTGTACAAGTTTACACTCCCACCAGCCATGCCAGCTTATGTTCTCCTTTCCCCACAGCCTCGCCAGCATGTGTTATCACTTGAGTTTTTGGTCTTAGTCATTCTGACAGGTGTAGGTGGACTCTCGGAGTTGTTTTGATTTGCATCTCCTGATAACTAAGAACTTTGAGCGTTTCTTTAAGTGTTTCTCCATCATTGAGCTTCCTCTGTTGAAAATTCTGTTCAGCTTTTTATTCCATTTTTAATTGGATTATTGGGTTTGTTAGTGCTTAATTTCTTGAGTTCTTTATATATTTTGGATATTAGCCCTTTGTCAGATATTGTAGATCTTAGAGCCTGAGCTGTTGGTGTTCTGTTCAGGAAGTTGTCACCTTTGCCAATGAGTTCAAGGCTCTTCCCCACTTTTTCCTCCAGCAGATTTAGTGTATCTGGTTTGATGTTGAGGTCTTTGATCCACTTGGACTTGAGTTTTGTGCAGGGTGATAAATACTTGCAGGCAAATGGATCGAACTAGAAAATATCATCCTGAATGAGGTAAGCCAGACTCAGAAAGACACACATGGTAATATACTCACTTATAAGTGGATTTTAGTCATATAGCACAGGATAGACATACTACCATGCACAGACCCCAATAAGGTAAGTAACAAGGAGGACCCAAGGGAGGACACGTAAATCTCACTCAGAAGGGTAAATAGTCAAAGGTAGTGGTTGAAGAGTGGGAACAAAGTAAAGGAGGAAGTGCAGAGAGAAATAAGGGTGGAGACCAGACCTGGGGAGAGTACGGGCAGCAGCACAGAAGACCTGCAGAGAAAAGAGGAATGTGGGTGGGGGCATCTCTATGACAAGCTGCAGACCTAAATCAGAATAGGCCCATGGGAGGATATGAGGGAGACTCTAGCTAAGACTCCTAGTAGTAGGGGCCATGGAAACTGAAGAGGAGACCTTTTATCTGGACAAGATTCCTAGTGGAATCTTGGAGGAGGAGATCACCAACCCAACCACTAAAACCTCAATCCAAAACTTACCCTACCTACCAGACCTGCAGGGACAAAGATAGAACAGACAGAGCAGAGATGGAGGGAATGTCCAACCAATGCCAGGCCCAACCCTAAGACCCTACCCTTCAAGAAAGCCAACCCCTATGACAGTTTAGGATACTCCAATATGCTTGCAGACAGGAGCCTTCCAGAGTTGTCCTCTTAGAGGATCTGCCCAGCAGCAGCTTGAAACAGATGCTGAGACTCACAGCCAAACATGGGGTGAAGCATAGGGAGTCTACTGGAAAAGGGGGAGGATAAATGGACCTAGAGGTGACAAAAACTCCACAAAAAGATGATCAGAGCCAATCAACCAGGGCCCAGAGGGACCTATGGAGTCTGAAGCGCCGAGCAAGGACAACGTATGGTTTTCAGCTAAGAAGTGGTTTCACAAGGGATTACTTCGTCCCTTATCATCAACAAAATAGCTAGCATGTCTGCTCCCAGAGAACATTTAGACAAGTCTCACTCGGTACCTGTGGCTCCTCCCAGCACTTCTGGCTCCACCCCCTACCATAAATCCTCCCTCCCCCCAGCTTCTGACCTCCATTTAATTCAGCCATTTTGTCCACACACTCTCTTGGCTCTCTCCCTCTTGGCTCTTGGCTTCTCTCTTTGTCCACTTAGCCCTGTCTCTTATCTCTCTCTCTCTCCCTCTCCTTTCCTCTCTCTCCTCTCATGCCTCTGGCTGAACTCCCCTTCATAGCTACAATAAAAACCCTCTCAGCAATACCTAGGAGGGGTCGTGTCCTCATTTCCATTCAAAATAAATATGGAAAATAACGTTTTCCGATCATGAAGCTAAGGCTTCCAGGGACTCATGGCCATGGTTAAAGTCAACTACAGAGACAGCATCGTGAACTCAGTTGACTGCTCTCTGCTCACTCACCCCCGATGATGCAGCCTTGCCAGGCCATGGTGGAAGAGGATCCAGGCAGTCCTGATGAGACTTAACAAGTATGGGCAGATGGCAAGAGTGGAGAACTCCCCCTTTCCGTGGACTAGGGGAAGGGGATAAGGGGAAGAGAGAGGGAGGGTGGGACTGGGGAAGTTGAGGGAGGGGGCTTCAATTGGGATATATAATGAATAAATTGTGAAGAAAAAATAAAAATTAAAAAAAACTAGAAAAGAAAAAAAAAGAGTAAGGGTAAAAATGTTTCCCCTGGAGTACTGTGCTAAGCATATAAAACATGTATGAGGAATTTAGCACACTGCACGGCAGTGCTTAATAACCAAGAGCTATGTCAGGCTTGGTGCTGGAATTCTTAAAAGTTGCCCCAAGCCAGTAGCAGCATTGTTCAGTACTGGAGCTAGTATTTAAATCTAAATATTTGAATTCAATATTTGAAGCTATTATACACTTCTCTACAAATGGCTCCTGCAGAAATTAACGTGGGGCTTTGGGGATGGCAAAGACCTTGAAGTTTCATAATGCAGCTGGAGAAGGGGCAGCGATCTCAAGCCAAACAGCCCAAACCTGCCAAGCGGCTGGGAACATACGAAGTTGGTTTTTCCAAGGCAACTCTCTCTGTGCCTCCCCTTGGAAACAGGAACTCTAGAGGGAGGAAGCAAGGAAGCACTCGGTCTGAAGCTAGTCACACACACACACACACTTTGCCATTCTAAGGGATGAAGAATGATAACTTTGAATTAGCCAAGCATCTGGTGTGAGAAGCAGCAGCATTTAGTAGTTAAGACCACGAACTCTTCAGTTGAACAGTTTCTGACCTCAGCTTTACTGCCTAGGGGCTAGGGGACTTTGAACATGCTGTTTAATCTCTCTGTGCCTCCATTTCCTAGCTCTTACAGTTATCCACATAATAGAGGGCATTACAGTAATATCTGACGGGTTTTTTTTTAATTCCCAAAAATGTGTGCTAAAAATTCTTGATCCAAAATTGAATAGCTTCTGTTTTTTTGATTCAATTCAGAATTCCGGGTGTCTAGACCATGTATTAAAAACATTCAGCGAATCCCAGCAGAATGAGTGGAGCCCCAGATCTCACCAGACCACCCCCCCCCCCGTGTCATTTCACAGAAGAGAGCTGGCAGCCCTCCGTGAAAGCAGGTCTTCTACCCTAGAGTTGTGGTGACTTGTCCATGGTGTTTGCTGGTTAGCATTGAGTCATAACCTCAAAAATGTGCTCTTCTTTTTCCTTCTGTCCAAAAAAAGGCCTTTGATGGACTAACAGGCTCACTCTGTACCACCTAAAGAAAGAGGGGCCCTGAAAGGGAAGGATCGAAGGGTGATGGGGAACCTGATAGGCAGTTGTAAATTCTAATTACTTCATTTGAAACATAAAGTTAAGCTGTACACAGAAATCATACAACATGATTTATGACAGATAAGTAATACATCATTGAGATCATCTATTTGGTTGTCGATATGCAAATATAAACATATGGGGGGTTGGCTTTTTCCCACAATGTATTTTTCTATGCTCACAGACCTTATATATTCATACTCATCACTTACCTGAGTTCCATGTGCTCTCCATACAGGTGAAAACAAACAAACAAACAAAAACATTCTACACAAACTGATTTTGTTCCCTGGCTTATATTGTGAAATGGGCTTATACAGTTAAGAACCCAAAACTAACAAAAAATAACCCAAGAAAGATTTATAACATACATTTGCGTGTTTCTTCTGGTTTTGATGTGCAGCTGTTTTGTTTTATTTTTTTAAGGACTTGTTTATTTGTTATTTTATATGTATATGTGTGTGCCTGATTGTATGTATGTGCACCATGCAGGTACTCATGAAGGCTAAAGGAAGATGCTAGAGTCCCTGAAGCTGGCATTTAACTTCCCCCTGGTAAGGGCCTGAGCCTCTGCCCTTACCCCCTGAGCCATCTCTCTGGCACAGGGCCTGGCTATTTTAACCCTTTGGCAGCTTTGTAGACTCACTGGCTAATCCTTCTCATGCCCCCTTGCCTACCACACCTATACACTGATACATGGAATACAGGACATAAGCCAATGCAAGATCTGTGTTCAGAGGCTGTTTCCAACACATCCAAAGTCAGGAAATGGCAGGTTGAATCCAGAAAGTGTGTCAAAAAAAAATCATGAGTGTTTGGCAAATTTTGGACAAGAATGGGTATCCTCAACTCCCCTGGAGCCCAATAAGGGTCACAAAGACAAGTTTTTAAAAGTCTGATTTGCACACAAAGGCCCTCATTTGAGTCTCTCCCATCAGCGGGCTGTTGCAGAGGTGATACGATACAAATTGTTAGGGAAATGCATCACAAGGTTTACAGAGATGTACAAACACTGGATTCCTCTAGACCTGTCAGGACAAGGTAACTTTCCTGTATTTCCAGCAACACAAGGTCCAAATGATGGGAACCAGACTCACAAAGACCTTGGCATGTTGCCTTTGCAGAGATGCTTAGATGAAGGGAAAAGATAGCAGCTGCAGCAGATGGACTTCAAGACAAGAACTGATTGCCTAAATAATTAAGTAAGAAAGATTAGGAAAGCATCCAAAGCTCTACTTTGGAAAGGAGAGCCTTAGCTGGACTGTTCCTCCCAAAGCTACTCATTTGCCACCTGCTTATAGCAAACCAATTATACGAATATTTGCTTAAAAGTCTTTTTCAGCAGCTCTTCCCACACCATAAGTCACCATGCAGCTAGTGTGACTGGTAGAAGTTGGTGGAAGAGACACACTCTACTCTGAATTAGTAAGCATTATAAGCCACCCTTGACTGTCTGACTCTTTACCCTGACCCCTCCCAAGAGCAAGCTGGACACACAAATAAGGGTCCGAGAAGGGTAGGCTGGACACAATGATAAAACCAAAGATTCAGGCCTTCCCTCTGGGATCCTCAAGAAGGCAAACAGTAATTGCTTGGATCTCCTCTGACTCTCTTATATCCTGAGAGAGTTGGGATGGCCCAGGGCCATGTAGGAACAGCCAAGAGCATGTCAACAGATACTGGGGCAGGGCCTGTCATCTGGCATAAAAGATACAAGCCAATCCCCGTCCGTCTCTTGATGTCATCATTAATGCTACAGATGGCCAGATATCAACTCAGACAGATGGTTGACTGATTACCGGGACCCATTTGTATATGATCCCCTGACCCAAGGCTTTTGTAATTGTGGCTAAGCTAGCATAATATACATACATACATGATATATATGTGTGTGTGCATATATATAGTATATATTATATATATATATATATATATATATATATATATATATATATATATATATATATATATATATATGTTGGTTTGTTGGTCTTGCAAGACAGCTAGTATTTGGACCAGGGACTTTTGTACTAGCTGGTAAGGTTCTGGGCAAATTTAGACAAATCAAAAGCTATAGCTGAATTTCTTTGTGTCCTAGTAAGTTTCTGTGAATATTAGATTTTTTACTGTCAGGTAAATTTGGGCAATGGGAGAGGTCGCTCAGTAAAATGCTTGCTGTACAAACACAATAACTTGAATTCAGAGCTGAAGCACCCACATTTAAAACAAAAACAAAAATAGAAACACGACAACGAAGACCTGAAGCACAACAAAATGTCCTATAACCCCAGCCTGAGGAGATAAGAACAGGAGGATCCCTGGGACTTACTGGCCCCTCATTTGCTTTTGGTCAAGAGCCCCAGCCTAGGGCATGGTGACACCCACACTGACGGCCTTCCTGCCTCAGTCAACCCAACCCGGAAGCTTCCTCACAGGCGTGCCCAGCCATTTGACTCCTGGGTGACCCTCCATCCTGTCAAGTTACAATGTTCACCACCACAGGAGGTCAGCAGATTTACTGCAGGACACTCTCACCCAGGACTGCTCAGATGAAACTAAGTCGGCCTAAGGAAGGCTGTATATATCCTCTCTTCGTCTGTCCAGCTGCCTGAAGTGCAGATGTTTTACCTGAACCCCTACTGAGAACAAAAGCCACAAGCCAGACCATGAGAACAGAACAATGAAATGACCTCCATGCCATCACTGGGCTGCCTATGTCTGAACTTCATTGTAAGAGGGAGATAAAATATCTTCCTTAGGTCACTAAGAGTCTGGGTTGTTTTGGTTTTTTGTTTGTTAGTTTTGGTTTTTTGTTTGTTTTTTTCTGTCTGGTGCACACAAATTCTAACTGATTTGCTTTGAAGTTTGTTGTTCAGATTTTAAGTTTACTTATATGTAACTAGTCATGATAATACACTCTTCTTATACCCCAGGCTTTTGCCCTTTTAGTAGAAGTGGTGGCCACTAAAACTGTTCAAATATGTCATATCTCTTCCTTCTATGTATTAGAATATAGCATTTTCCTGAGCTTTTAACACTTTGTTTTGGTTTGGTTTGGTTTGGTTTGGATGTTGGGTGTTTTGTTCCTTTGTTTGGTTTCGTTTGGTTTTGAGACAGGGTTTCCCTGTATAACCTTGGCTGTCCTAGACTCGTTTTGTGGACCAGACTGGCCTCAAACTCACAGAGCTCCACCTGCCTTTGCTTCCCTGAGTGCTGGGATTAAAGGTGTGAGATACCATACCTAGATGTTTAAAAATATATTTTTTTATTTTTAAATTATATATGTGTGTGTGTACCTGTGTGGGGGTTCATGCACATAAGTAAGAGTGAGCTAGGGATGAGAGTCATTAGGTTCCCAGAGTTTTAGGCAATTGTGAGCCAGTCACCAGAGATGGGCTCTGGATATTGGTCTCTGGTTCTTTGCACTAGCAATGTGTCCTATTAGTTCCTAAGCAGTCTCTCCAGTCCCTCGATATACTTCTGGAAGCTGGGAACGGACATGTGACTTATTCTGCCAGTGGACTGTGAATAAAACGATGAGCCTCTTGGAACCACTGAGTTCCAGTTTGAGTCACTGTGATAACCATGGACATGTATTTGTATATGAAGCTTCCATTAGTCTGTGCTCTTGGGGGTAGAAGACTGATGATCTGTGTCCTCTCCTGACCCACACTCAGCATGCAGCATGGTCAAAAACTAAACTTCACTTGAAAACAATCACGAAGATTGTTACCATAGCATTCTCACTGACAGAGATATCCAAACATTATAATAGTAAGTTATGCTCTATAGTGCTTTCTGATTCCCAAAATAGTACTTGAGACAAATTATGTATTTGCTAGTTATTTGTATGCCCTAGACATTACACAGGGCATTTCACAAAAATATGCTATATCACCTCTGCATCAATCCTGTGAGGAACACTGCCCCCAAAAAAGAAAGATCCTAAGACTACATCCAATGACCAAACTGTCCCTGCTGTCTCCAACCTACAATATGTAAAGATGGTCTTCGGAAACACTTACCAATGTGGCTAACAAGACACATTCTGGAGACTCATTCTTACTAAGAGAGCCATGAAAATTCAAAAGATGATACCTGCTTTTTTTTTTTTTTTTGGCTGAGCACAACCAATAGGGCCTAAAGCAGAGCATGCTGGGACTCGTAGTCTCTGCTCTCAACTGAGAATGGGAGAACTACAAGCCTTCAGACTGCACACTGGAAGGCCTTTGAGCTCCAAACATGCATTTTAAGCAACCGTCATGGTAACCTAGCAGCTAGAATGACAAATCTGGCAACTCTGACGGCTTGCATGAACGAGTTAAAATATCTGCACCACCATGGCAACCTGGGTAGAAGGATGGTTATTCACACAAAGAAAAAAAAAAGGGCCCTTGAGGTCAGGGTTGTGCTTTGACTGTCTTCCACTCCCTCCTGAAAAGTGCTACTAAAGGAACAAGGCTTCCTTTAAAAGTGTTTCTTACTGGCCTATGGAAAAACAGCCTCTCTTAGCCTGGAAAGTTTAGAAAGGGAGAAGGCAAGGAGGATCTATTTTCTTGCTATAAGCAAAGAGACTTTAAGATAGGCTCTGTATTTTCAGTGGTAAAGGCTGACATGCACTAATTCAGTGGTCCATACCCAGGCCCAAGAATTCAATCTGATATCAGTGCTGAGCCACAGACAACAGGTCGCTGACAGATTACAATAAACTGAACCGTGCTAATTTCCTGAGCACTTGCAATGTGCTATCACCGACCCTCTTCTAGACAACCCCTCTGAGTTCCTCCACCACCAATCTCAGGCCTGTCTTTAAATCCACAGCTTATCTCTCCCCCGGCATGAGCCACAGCCTCAGTGAGGATGTCCTGCCGATGTGTAAATTACTTTTATTCTTGTTTTCCCCCTCCTACCCAGACAAATCCCATCTGTCTTAATTTGCTTTCTATTGCTGAAATAAACACCACGATCAGGAGCAACTTGGGAAAGAAAAGTTTCCTTGGTTGGCACCTCTCTATTACCCCAGCATGTAGGAAAACCGAGGAAAGAGCTCAAGCCCAGAACCTTGAGGTAGGAACTGATGCAAAGGCCATTGAAGGCTACTGCTTACTGGTTTGCTCCCATGGCTTGCTCAGCCTGCTTCTTATAGAACCAGGACCACCAGTCCAGGGATGGCAATACCCACTATGGGCTGGGCCCTTCTAGATCACCATCAGTAAAAAAAGAAAGAAAGAAAGAAAGAAAGAAAGAAAGAAAGAAAGAAAGAAAGAAAGAAAGAAAGAAAGAAAGAAAGAAAGAAAGAAAGAAAGAAAGAAAGAAAGAAAGAAAGAAAGAAAGAAAGAAAGAAAG
>CM053766.1:46231158-46294668 GCA_028658305.1 Pachyuromys duprasi
GTCCAACACAGGTCGTGTTGCTTTACTTAATGAAGGAATACATATTTGAACAAAATATTGAAAAGCAAACGTCTTATTCTAATGCTACAGAAATAGAAAAGACAACAAAATATTTCATTTTGAAGCTCCCCTTGCTTTATTCTCCGAAAGCAAATTTCATATTAAGGTATACCCCACTGATGGCCTTGGCTGTCATCTGCCCCAAAGACAGATAGATCCCTAGAGAACAAGAGCGAGGTTCAAATGTGGCTTTCTCACTTCCAAATGTGTAATTTTTGAAATGTCTCCATCTCTTTGAGCTGGGGTATCTTAACCTGAGAATCCTTAGAGCCGGTCAACATACCCACCCCACCTGGGAATCTCGTGAGGCATGGCCAGGCCCCACCCAACCCTCCTGACTCAGAAGGAACATTCTAACAATCCCGGGTGATTCAAACACACACTAATCTTCTGGAAATACTGGCAAATTGTACCCAGCACAGAAATAACAGGAAAGGGAGTTCATGGAAAACCCCCGGTGCCCTCTCGCTAAATCAGGAAACTACACCTCTCAGTTCTGAGAAGTGGATGGCAAATTTACCTGTTTGGTATTACAACGTTTGCAGATGCTATGACAGGAGGACTCCCAAGAAGTGTGCCTAATTAGTGACAGTCAACCGCTCCAGCATGCAAAACGAATGAAGAAACGTGAAAAGGCTATGGCATGAAAGAGGACATGACCAAAACTAACTTTACCCTTTACAATTTCTCTGATATTTGAGCAAATCCATTCGAATCCTCTAGCACTTGGGTTGCTTTTTTTTTTCCTTCTTATAAAACAGAAATAAGAATATTGGCAGGCTGCCTAACTCTGAACTGTACTACAATGGAAATGAGACAGAAGGGATGGTAGAATCTTGCCAACTCCAAAGCAATGATTAGGCACCATTTTATCATTTATTACTAGAGTAAAATATGCCCATCACAGATAGGCCCTGTTCACAGGTAGCTGCCCTTGAAGGACACCTCGATGAAAAATGCCACATTGAGGTCACTGCACAAGATAGCACAGTCTACCCTCCTCAGCAACTGGGCATGGAAAGGGCTTACAACGCAACTCATTCAGTAAAATGCTTTCTGCACAAGCATAACTTGAGTTCAATCCCGAGCACCGACAAAAAAAAAAAAATGTCAGGCATGGTGGCACATACTTCCCGGTGACCCTGGGGAGACTGAGAAGGGTCCTCAGGCTTGATGGCTAGCTCCCATAGTCTAACCAGCAAGCCTCAGTCCAGTGAAAGACCATTTCTCAGAAAGACCATTTCTGAGGACTGAGAAGGGTCCTCAGGCTTGATGGCTAGCTCCCATAGTCTAACCAGCAAGCCTCAGTCCAGTGAAAGACCATTTCTCAGAAAATAAGGTGGGTGGTCCTGAGAAATGACACTCAAAGTTGGTCTCTGACTCCCCCACACATGCATATACAAACACTCTCACACACAAATGTGCACCCCCACACCCCAACATGCACCTATTCTATGCTGGATGGTTTTATACCAACTTGACAGAGATGGAGTCATTTGAGAAGAAGAAAATTCAACTGAAAAAATGCACACACACCCACTCCTACTGGACCTGTGGGCAAGCCTGTAGTGATTGGTGATTGATAAGGGAAGGTCCAGCCCTTTGGTGGTCCTCACAGCCAAGTGGTCCTGGGTTGTATAAGAAAGCAGGCTAAGCAAGCCATGGAGAAAAATCAGTAAGCATCATTCCTCTATGGCCTCTGTGTCTGCCCCTGGCCAAGCCAGGAGAGATCAGACAGGCAGGAACTGATAGAGACACAGCCAATGAAGGCTGAAGGGAGAGGTGGCATCTGGATGGCCTCTGAAATACAAGCAGAATTTGGACAACTAAGTAGTGAATAGAATGAGGAATTACTTTGCCCTTCAGTGGTATTTACAGGCTTCACTTATGTGGAAAATAACTGAAGCCCAGAATCGTATCACGTAGAAGATGGAGGAACCATCCATTTATATAACTTTAGGTTATGTGAGAATGTGAAGCCATAACTCTTTCATGAAAAAAGTGGTTCTGGATGTTGACGTACATGGACAAAATGGAAGGCCCACATGCAGTGAGAAAGAAAAGCAATTCTTTGGAAAAACAAAACTCTTTTTAAAGCTTTCCTCCTTCCCAGCAGCAGGAGAGCAAGTATGTCAACGTAGAACACAGAAACGATTTGTTTGCGACCGTCTTTCCTACTTGTTTTGCTCCTGCTCCCACGAAATCAGAAGCTGCGCGTCTCACACCCCAGTGTTCCTAACCGTGTTCACTGGAGCTGGAGAGATAGCTCAGTGAGTAAGAACACTTGCTGAGCAAGATCAGAGGACCTGAGTTCAATACCCTAATACCCCTGAAAAGCTTGGTGTGGCCATGTACACCTGTAACCCCTGCACCGTGGAGGAAAGAGACTAGGGGAATCACTGGAGGTTGCTGACCACCAGCCTAGCTCCAAATTCCCTGAGAGACCTTGACTCAAATTAACAAAGTGGATACTGATAGAGCAGGACAGCTGATGTCTTCTTCAGGCCCATGTGTAGTCACACACACACACACACACACACACACACACACGGCATACACAGCACAAAGAAAGAGTGAGAGGAGAAAGTGATAAATGACTCGTGAAACTGTGATAGTGTCTCAGCATCAGACCAGAGAAACATTTAATAAGTGTTGACCAGGTCAACAACTGACCAAGATCATCAGGAAAGATAGATAAGTTATTCATTTTTTCCTGTTGGCCAAGTAGAGGGCCGCACACGGAAGATGTGTGAGCCTTCCTTCCTCTGAGAGATTCAGCTCCAGGCCAGAGAATTTGTGGAGCCACAAAGGAGGTCTTCGGTGTCTGGCTAGTTTTCAAATATATGAAACATGTGAACGTCTCTATCTGTTTTAAAAACCAAACGCGAAGAGGCTAATGAATCTCAGGCTTCCGAGGGGCTCGTCCCAGTCGGCGCCAGGTTCTCTATCCGATTTCCAGCTTCCCCAGCCGGGCTGTTTTAGTAATCACATCCAACACCATGTGGTGCCTCCGTACCATTTGTACCCTCGTTTTCGAGTTCAGCGAATGTTCCTTACTTCACCCCGGTTCACTCACAATTTATAGTTTCTGATTAGAGCTGGAGGAAGTTCAATTTTCTATTGCCCATACAGGGTAAATTTAAGAAAAGCAATACTGTTTTGTTTTGTTGGTTTTGTTTTTGTTTTTTTTAGAGAACAAAGTGATGTCTGTTGTTATTTTAGCTAATAACTTGATAATTGCCATCCAATATCCCTACTCAAGCAAAGTTCTAAGGGTCAAGGGTGTGGCTCAGTGGTTAAGGTGCTTGTCTGGCAAACCCAGGGGGTGTTGAGCACTGTAGCTGCTTTCTCAATACTTCTCAAGACCTCTGTTATGTGACTCTGACCTTCTAGGATTTCTCAGATATTGTCTTGATCAACAGAGAATAATACATGTGCATGCATGTACATGTGTGTGCGTCTGTGTCCTGTTGTGTCAGGCATGTGTGCACCCGTATATATGAGGAGGGCACTGGTTGCCCTCTCCTATCACTCTCTGCCTTTCCTTTGAGGCAGGGTCTCTCACTGAACTTGTAGTTCACTTTTTTGGTTAGACTCGCAGCTAGAAAGCTCCCAGAGGACTCTCTGTCCTCCCTGCCTTAGTGCTAGGGTGCCAGAGAGGCATGGGACCACATACAGCTTTCTTCAGGTGGGCACTGGGACCTGAATTCTGGTCCTTCGGCTTGTGCAGCACGCTCTTTTAACCACTAAACTGTCTCCAGCTCTGAGAAAAAGACCTCTGTAAAGCGTTGTTAAGTCTTACTTTTCGCCATCATAAATGTCTCCCGCTTCTCCCAATTTCCTGAGTTAGTAAGATTATTTTGTGAAGTAAAAGCATCCTTTGAGCCCCAAAAGGAGACATGGCCACACTGGTGCTACTAAAACATGTGGGGCCTGTTTGTTTGGGTACTTTTCAGTATATTTTACAATTAAAACATATGAAAATAATTTAGTCATTAAGAAGGCAGCTTCAATTCAGTACAAAACAATTACAAAAGAGTCAGAAGCAATTCAAGGATGAAAAGAGCCATGCCCCGCCCCAGGAGTAGTTGGAAGTGTAGAGCTCAGCACCAAGGAGTTCTACAAACTCCAGATCTAGCTATCTTGTATTCATTGAAGAAATTCTCACCCTTATCATCAGGTTCTACTTGGTGCTTAACTATGCCATTTGGCATCACGGAGGGTTTGATAGTGGTGTGTGCCTAACAAGAGCTATGGCCAAGCTACGTTTCCCAGAACGATGCCAGCTCTGTCTTCCACACTGGTCTGACTTTCTATGTGCAGTTTTTCCAAGCAACACTCTCAGTCACTTCACGAAATGTGGGGGTTTCACTGTGTTTTGATGTTTAAGATTAAAAATCAGAGGGTGTACACCAGGAGACATTGTTAGGAAGATGTGAGATTTATGCAGCTGATTAAGACTAATAATAACAGAAGAAAAATAATGGCAACAGAAATGAAGACTCTACCCAGAGCTGAACTTTCCCTTTAGAGCGGAACCAGTTTCTGACCAGTACCAAGCAGGAGACCTGGATGCTCTCCTTGTCTAGGTGGCCCATAGTTAAGCAAGGGTGATTTCAGGTCCTCAGCAGGGGACAGCACAGAAGCATCTCAGTGGCTCGGAACTTGGGCTCCAGCAAAGACGTCAATAAAGTCAGAGAAGCAGTGGAAAGATGCTAGGAGGCAGATCTTTCCAAAGGTCCCAGAGAAGAGACCACTTACTTGTTTGGTGAGCTTCTCCTTTGACTTTAAGCATCTCCTAAAACAATGTGAAATAATTAAGCTGA
The DNA here is from genome assembly GCA_028658305.1 of Pachyuromys duprasi. Classification (NCBI taxonomy): domain Eukaryota; kingdom Metazoa; phylum Chordata; class Mammalia; order Rodentia; family Muridae; genus Pachyuromys; species Pachyuromys duprasi. The sequence goes on from CM053766.1 coordinate 46,236,045, forward strand.
CGCCACACATTCTTTTGTTTCTCGTGAGCATTTGGTGTTCCACACAGACACTGGCCAGAGGGCAGGCAGGGGTAGTGCTGCCGTTGGCTTCCATGTCCTGGTACCAACTCATCCCTCCTGGTCAGAAGGCCAGGTTAGGCCTTCCTCACAGATGACTCTGGCTTTGTTGGGGAAGACCAAGAGGTCTTGCTTTTCTAGGAGCCAGTGCTGCTGAAAGACATGGCTTGAAGCCCCGCTTTCACAATAAGCACAACTTCCCACCATGTACATTATCAACTAGGACTCCTCTTATCCCACAAAGCATCGGGGGGTACTTAGAGACAACTAAAGTCCCCTAAAAATATATGGCTCACATCTTCAAAATTAGCTCTAAAAAGTAGAAAGGGGCTAGGGAGATGGTTCTGTGGATAAAGGGTGCTTGGTAGTTTGGATTCTGTGATATAAGCCAGATGGTTCTACTCAAAAGGAATCGTTCAATGCTGGGTAGAGTTTTTATTGCAATTGTCATAGTTTTATTTTATTATCATAAAAACTGAAGTAGGCTTGAATGTCTTTTTGTAATCCTAGCTCTCTGAAGATGGAGACAGGGAGCCTCAGGGAAAGTTACTTAGGTAAACTTGCTGAAGTGACAATGAGAAACGCTGCCAATAAATAAAGTGAAGATACAGAGTGTCACCTCTGGCCACACACACACATACCCACTCACAAGAGGTTGGGGGGGGACCATTTCTCCATAATCTGTCTCACACTCATGAATGGGTTTTCAGTGGGACATTAATCATTCCCCACATATTTTCAAAATGCCTACTGAGTGCCAGCTGGGTGTCACACATTGGGGAGTACAGGAATGAAAAGTCACAACCCCAGTGTCCAAGAGTAAACTCTGGGAAGAACTAAACTTTGCAGAAGACCTGTGATGAGGACTTGTGAGTGGCTCCAGGTACACATTCCACATTCTTAATGGACAGACATTACACGGCCATTAAGCTCACCATTAGGAGACCAGTGAATCCATTAATGGAACACAGAGTAATCCATGTGGGGCCATGTCTAGGGAGGATGATGTCCTTCATTTGCCGACTTCAAATTTCAGTTGCGGAGTGACTACAGATGGGTCCCTATGGAAGAGTACTTAAGGGGTTGACCAGCATTTGCCAACCAGATGCTAAAATGGCTGTCACCTAGCAAGGCACTAGGTTACAAGACTTAGGTCGCCATTCGTCATTACATTCTAACTACAACAGACACCCGAGCAGCATCTCCTAAGACGAGACCCCATTTCTCTCAACCGATCATATCCATTTGGAGGCCAGCAGCTGCTGAGATTCTAAACCCAACCCCCCAAACCATGTGACAGCTAGTATTGATTGTTAACATGACAAGATCTAGAGCTACCAAGAAGGTAAGCCTCTGGGAAAACCTAGATTATGTTATCCTCTGTGCCAGCTTGTCGAGGAGTATCAAGAGAGCGTTAATGGAAGTGAGAAGGCCATCCTAATTGTGAGTGGCACAATTTCACGAGCTGGGATTCTGAACTGAAGAAGAAAGGGAAAGAAGTAAACCGAACATGCGTTGCTCTTTTGCTGAGCAGCTGCCTCAAGCTCTGACCTACCATACTTATGTCTTCCCTACCATGGTGTTCCTTTGAACTTCGAGGAATGATAAGCCTTTCCTTCCTCTTTAAATTGTTTTGCTCAGTCATTTTGACACAGACAGATAATATGACTCCCATATAATACAACAGGATACAAGTGCACCTGAATGGCTCCCGTGGACCTGGGGATGAGCAGGGTCCTAAAGAGAAGCAATGCTACCCAACTGGTCAGCCTTGGGTAAGAGAGGCCGAGGAATCACTCTCAGCATATTTGCTGATCTCCTGAAACGCCAACTAGCTAAGTATGCTCCTGTCAAGCCTCCATTCAGCATTAGTAACTGTCATGCCTTCTCTGAAAGCAACGCAGAGAGGATCAGAAGTGGATAATAAACAATAACTACAAGATTGCTGCCTCAGCTGATGCCGTGTGTTGCAGTAACTGCGGCTGATCTCTTCCTTGGGCTTTCCATCCTCACCTTCATGACCGGGCTAATAGGGCAACTGTTGTTTACAAACTCCTCTGAAGAGACTCTGTCTCACAAGGTCCCCACAGGGCCACTCAACTGATAGAACAAAATGTGTCAGTTAACTAGGCACAGGCTTCCAGAGGGAGGACAGGCTAACATGGGTGGTCTCCTCTCTTGGTACATTTAGCTACCAAACTATCGAAGCCCAAGACTATCAGCCTGCCTTCCTGCAAGGAAGAAAGTATGAGTGTCAATCTTAGCACACACCCTTCATGTGGTCAGTGTCCTGACTTACTTTCCTCTGAGACTGTATTCAACCTTATACTTCTTATCCTTTGTGTTCTGGTATCTGTGAATTTCCCACAATTAGGTATTATGGCTATATGTTTGTTACTTTAGTAGGGAACAAAGTTCAAGCACTGATCATCACAGAACTCTAGAAGAAGTTCAGTTGACTCTTCAAGAGGCCCTCAAACACAAGCTGGGCAGGTAGCTCATTCACTTCGGTTTCATAAGGGAAGAAATAAGGTGAGCCATTACCTACCTGAGACAGGGCAGCCTGAGAATACATTTAACAGCCTCTCTTCCCACTCTGAAACATCTTTCCAGAGAAAGCATCTGCATGAGCAAGACTCACAGACATAAATCACCACGGCTAGAGTGACTGTCTTTTATTTAGACTATTAGGCCTTGGAACAGAAGTTATTTTTATCTATCCTGTGGAGTGAGTGTGTGTGTGTGTGTGTGTGCACATATGCATAAGCTAGAGGAAAGAGTATTTGGGGAATCAAAATTTGCTGCTCCAAAACTTGGTATTTTGGCATGAGGATTATTTTGAACAGAAGGCAACAGGAAAATGACAGATGCAGAAGACACTCTACCCTCTCCATATCTGTTTAAAAACAGGGAAATAAATTTCCCTTTACAATGCTAGCTAGCCTTCCTGAGAGAGAGAGAGAAACCGCTCCCTGCAGTGATATAGACCTACCTCTGCAAAAATAAGCTTTAGAGAAATGGCCCTTGCCTTCTATTCGTTTCCATATCTTTATCTTCTTAGAGGTCACTTTCCCAAAGCTTATCATTTCCCTCATTACATCTCTATGATCCATCACTTTTTGCTACAGTTGTATATAATCTCCAAATTCTAATCTCTTTCTTAAGTTATAATTCTTTGTGGACTCCCCTATATGTGTATCTGATTAAAACTGCTCTTTTTCTTTTAATTATATATGGTGGATTTATTTCAACTTAATTTTTATAGCCAAAATAAATGGGCTTCGAAAGAGCCACCCTAGTTTGTTCCAAGGAAAGAGATTCTATATTCTCTCTGTAATACTCTCCAGTAAACACAGCAGGCCTTCCCCCTTCGACAAGATGGGGCATGATCATTCCAGCCACGCCACTAGAAACTGCCACAGATGAGGCCACTTGATCGTCATACTAAGGGAGAGAGCCTTTCCCACCACCTCCTTCTGCCCCTCTCTCCTAGCTCTGTGCTCCGCACTCCTTTTGGGTTACACAAGTACAAACACATGGAGAATGCTAAGAATGCATCTGAGCTTGGCAGACAGTTTGCTGTCTTCTGAGCGTTGAGCAGCCCTGCACAGGGTGTGAACTGTGGCCAAGCAGCCTCAGAGTCAAACTGCTAAGTTAGAGGTCAAGGCAGATCCGTCTGCCCTGGTCTTTACACATTCCTGGCTGGAATCCCACTGAGTTAATATTGGGAAGAACAAACAAGGCCAACCCGGATACAAGAAATACCCAGCTGGGGCAAGAGAGAGCAGGCCTAGCAAACCTTCACCATGTTTGTACGTACCCTCTTTTTTCTGGGGAGAATCCTGCACACTGAACTCTAAATTAGTCCTGGGGATTTCTTTCAAGCATGCTGTGACCTTCTCACTGTTTCTTACACCCTACTTCTTGAGCCATATGACCACTTGGGGCCATAACAGTTTCCATGGTTAGACCTGAAATAGAAATGAAATAATGTCGCTCTCTCACAAAAGGGAGAGCTACCATAGTCACTCATGTCTCCAATCGGTTTTTCCCCAAACTCTTTCTATGAGGGATAATTGTTACCCCTTAAAATGTACAAGGGCTAAAGGAAATCAACTGATTGGTAGTTTCTTTCAAAAGGTGCCAAACTGAGGGAAGCTATAACTCAGAAACCACGTGCAGTGTTAACTTCTCAGGTAATCCTTTTATTTCAGATATGCCTTGGTTACAGACAAAAAAAGATGGTGTCTTAGTTTTCTTTCCGATTGTTGTGACAAATACCCCGATAAAATGAATTCAGGAGATAAAAGATTTATTTAGCACACAGTCCATCACTGTGAGAAAGTTAAGGCAGTAGGAACTTGAAGTAGCTGGTCAAGAGCAGAAAGAGAATGAATGCAGACATACTTAAGCAATCAGGACCCAAACCCAGACAATGGGTCACTTCTAATGGGCAGGTCGTCTCCTCTCAATGAATGTAATCAAGATAATGTCCATAGGCCAACGTCACTGGATAAGTCCTCAATGAAGCTCTCCCTGGGTGACTGGTAACATGACACTCAAGATGGAACATCACAGATAGATTCTGTCATCTGGCAAATATTTATTTATTAAGAATTTACACTGATCCTAAAAATGCATAATTTCACATCTTTTTTACATTTCTTCAAATGGGATGTAAGTGAAAATTAAGACACTGGTTTGCAACCAACAGTAAATAATGTAATCAACTGTACATGCCACAAAGGAATAGCATAGTACTTTGTGTCCAAGAAAAGCCATCATTTCCTTTAAATTTTTCTTTACAAGGCATCCTCAAAAGTCACTGCCAGAGTAATGTCCACAGAGCAAATTTGCTCATGTGACGCTTCCCCTGTCTACATCAGCCAGCGAGTCCCTACAAGAGTGACAGGCTCGCCTGCTGCCAAAGTCTGATTATTTTCCTCAGCATTCAGATTCCTTTCAATTCAGATCACTTCTACAAATCAAGTACCAACTCTGTGCAATCTCTCTGAAATGTCTACTTTGGGGGTCTTTATCCTGCTATACTTTCCTACAGAGTTATTACATTGTCTCCAACACACACACACTCCAGGATGTGCCTGTGCCTGAAGCAAAGCCCCCACTGAATGAGAGATCAAAGCATAATTACTCAGAGAAGGGATAAATGAACTTCATGAGATCCCGGGCATGTAAAGGTCATCAACAGCTGAGTAGGCTTTGGTTACTCCAAACTCACGTTCCATTTTTCTGGAAAACAAAGAGACTTAGACTGATGGCCTCTAAGTCCCTCACTGTACACTCTGTTACCCTGTGCTTCAGTAATGACACACCACGTCCTGCACCTCAACTTGGGTCACCACCTTCTGTGTCGACACTTTCTCTTCAGAAATAGATCCTCAGATTGGCAATATAGTCCAGGGCTTAGGATTCCACAGGTGAGTGTGTGAGAGAAGAGGAGAGAGCATGTCCAAAGCTCTACAGAAATTGAGATCACATATGCCATATATTTTCATATCTAGAAAATAAATCCACCATGTGTTACAAAATGAACAATGCAAGGCTTGACAAAGTTATTTTTGTCTGATGAAGAAAGAAAAAGAGACTGTGATCCTCAACTGAGAGGGGGGTCATGTTATTTTTATTAACTTTGTCAATGGAGGGTGGGTTTCAGAAGTTCACTGAACAGGAGCATTGCAGGAGCTAACAGGTTATCCTGGAGAAGAGCAAAGACTAAAGCACTTTGACAGACAAGGTTTAATTACAGATCTTTCCACTGGCTCCTTCTCTTATTCTGAACACTTCTTCATCTCTCCAAGTCTTAGTAATGACTTCAGTGAAACAGAGGTCATGAATCTCACCATGAGGTCGTTGTAAGATTAAAGATAGCACAGTACTCTCTTGTAACACACAGCACACAGCATCACAACACAATTACTAACACCTTCTCCAGACAAACAGAGACCACCTCTTAGGATCTGTTTCCTTGGCCAGGACCCTGGAGATACACACAGCATTCACGAAACACAGAAGATGAAGATGGGGAAAGATGGTCAGATAAAACACTGTGCTTCACAGAATGCTTGTTTTAATTATGTATTGAAATTCCGTTTTTCCATGATTTTCTTTTTGCTCATGAACTGCATCACAGATTCTATCAGTGTTTATGATATGTGTGTAATTTAAATAAAAGCAGTAGCAAACTGAACGCAGTGAACACGTTCCTAACCCAGCTTAGAAACAGCACATTACTGCTATGAAGTCATTCAAGTATCCTGCTCTGCTGTGTCCCAACCTTGCATCCTATGAAAAGAGCTTGAATTTTAGGGTTTTCAGTTTTGTAACTTCTTGCCTTATTTTCAAATGGCTTAATTGGGGGATGCAGTTCACAAACCACATGATCTTTTGATTGAAATAAATGATCCAGCAGTTTTTAGCATGTGTGACCATCACATGTATGCAAGCATATGCTTCTGTTGTCATTCTCCATCCTAACACCTTCTACCCCCAGAAGCCACTGCCCTATTTTCTTTCCATGCTTCCTGTTCTGAGAACTACATATAAATACAGTCATAGAAAATATGGCCTTTTATAACTGGCTTCTTTCATGTACCATAATGTTTTCACGTTCATCCATGCCATAGTATGTGTTATATTTTGTTTCCCTTTGATGGTAAATGATATTTACTGTTTACAGATATCAAACTTTGTTTTATCCATTGTCCTTCAGTTGGGGGGTGTCTGGGTCAATTCTATCATTTGTCTATTAAGAATCACAGCTGTGAACATGTGTGTACAACGTTTTGTGTACATTTAAGTTTTCATTTCTCTTACACAGAGTAGCCAAAAGTAGTATCACTCAGTCCTATGCTAACTGTTTAACCATTAGAGGGGCTAGCCTTACCAGCTTATTAATCCCAGAAGCCAGAAAGAGAAAAGGATGAAAGGATTTAGGCTGCCAGACTGCCTCCTCAGCCAAGTGAATAGCACTATGCCTGCAGAAAATCTTCACTACCCTTTAAATAGTTACATATCAACTGTTCACATATGAGCAGGCAACAACTTTCAGAATTCCAACTGTTTAAGATGAGAGGTGATTTCACATAACCAGGGCTTCCTTCATTCCTGGACATTCCCTTTGGTGCTATTTCTAAGGGATTTTTCTTGTAGACTCAGTTCATTGTGTTTGTGGGCAATTATTTAGCTGATGAAACCACTAGAAATCAAGCATAATAATGGACCAAGAATTAAGATCTACATAAATATTTCCATTAAGCATGGCAAAATTTATCAAAACTATGATTTCCTTTTATGTTCACAAAAATTAAAAGAACTTTATTCCCTACCGAAAGCCTGAATTTTCAGGAACATTCTAACATCAAGAGACAGCTGGTAAGAAGGAGTGAAGAAGAGACAGGAGTGAGAGGTTCCCTGGAGCCTCTGAAATGTGACACCTGCAAAATCCACCCACTCATATGGCTGTGACAGTTCTGCCTGACAGTTCAGTCTCCGGGATCTCCCGTCCAATGGTGCAAAGGGCATGTGCCTCTAATTTTCCCACCAAGCATCATCATGTTCTTTACGACTCGATGCACACCTCTCCTGTTTGTCACAAACAGATTGATGGACAGAAGAGCAAGGCGACCCACCAACGTGTGCATGGTTTATCTTCATGTTAGCTGTGTAGTGAGGGCCTGGGGGTGAGAAACTGGCCAATTCAGAAATGCATCTGAATGTTAATATGCAATGCCTGTGTGTCTTTGATTTAGATTATAACACTGAAGCATGGACTATGGGGAAAGCTTGGGAGAACAGGGTTTCAGAATATCCTGGGGTGATTAGAATGAAAATATGTTGAAGGCTCCTGGGAACAACAGGTGCTGCTCCCGAATGAAGCTCAAGTAATTAAGAAAAAACAGAAAAATAAACTATAAAGAAAATACCTCCCAAAAAGTGATCAATTACCAAAAGAAAATCCTACATTTATATTTGAAACAAATATATCTGTGATGTATTTATATTTAAAAGAAAATGCAATTATATTTCTCCAACCAAGGACCATGTATGGATATGGCCTAGAACCCCCACTCAGATGTGGCCCATGGTAGCTCGGTGCCCAACTGAAGACCCTAGTAAGGGGAACAGGGACTGTTTCAGTCATGAACTTGATGGCTGGCTCTTTGACCCTCCCCCATACACGCCAGGGAGTAACAGCCTGGCTAGATCCCAGGAGAGGACATTGCAGCCAGCCCTGAGGAGACAAGATGATCTGGGGTAGGATGGAAGGGGAGGAGGTCCTCCCCCGTCAGTGGACTTGGAAGAGGCAGGGAGGAGATGAGGGAGGGTTGGGGAGAGTGGGAGGGAATGAGGGAGGGGGCTACGCCTGGGATGAAAAGTACCTAACCTGTGATTGATATAAAAATAAATAAATTACATTTAAAAAATAAAAAAAAACACCGGGAAATAAAAAAAGAAAATGCAATTATCAATAAAAGTGTGTATGATTTCCAGACAGTAGCATGTAAAGTTTACTGATGAAAGGATTTCTACATTTAAGAAAAACCAGATTGATTCTTTTCCACATATTAATAGTTCTGTTTAGATTTACAATTATTAGCAAAACCAACACATAGAAAAAAAACAAAATCAATCTGCTCTCCAATAGAAACCCCAGAATTTTTATTCAGTTTTTAACCATATGGCTTTAGATAAAGCTGATATAAATGACCAGGAAATGCTAGAGAAAGAAAACACAACCACAGTGTGATATGTGGAGTTTTAATTTACGTTAGTCAAAACACAATTTTCCCATTTGCTGACTGTCTTCACACCAGTCACAGCAAATAGTGCATCTTTATAGACACACCAAAATAAGTAATGTTTTACTATTAGCACTTTTCAAGTCATGCCTCCTTAGACTGTCACCTTTTGCCAACCTGAAGCAGACTCCAAAACTGCAAGCTTCCGCTACCTAACTCCAATAGTGCAATATTGTCCTCAAAGACGTGTGAAGTGGATCAGCAACACAGGGCTAAGAGCACACAGTTGTTCTTCTGGGGGTGGGGGTAGGGACGGGAGGAGAGCACATACTGTGGAATTGTTTTGGCTGCAGAAGAGGACAGGAGCTTACTGTGTTCATCAGCAACGTGAGGACACGTACCCTCTATCTCCCAGCGCTATTCTGTCACACATAAAACAAATGTCCCTAAATAGCTGCCAGAGCCATCCAGAGGCTTCTTGTCTGTCCCACGTAACCCTTCACAATCTGAGCTCTGTCCAAGTTCCCAACAGCTGCTATTATCCTTACAGCACATACACAAGTTGGTGTTGTGTGTGCTTTGGCACATAAGGTAAGTGGATGAACCAACCAGAGACTGAGGACTCGGGGTCCTGAGACTGAGGAGTCATGGTCTGCACTGGGGCAGCATCTGGTACAGCAGAGGGTGATGCTTCTGTCCAAGTGCACCCAGAGGAATGTCATCACTGGGCACTCACCATCATCATGCATTGAACACGGTGTTCCCTCTCCATGGCATACTTTACCATCACTATGAAGGAAACATTTATTGATTGGCAAGATTCAGCTTCAACGTCACTACCACAGCGTAGCCCCGGGGTTCCGGTCCTCGGCTGACACCTTAGCTCCAAAACTCGGAGACTCTTCATTGTACGTACAAGCACTTTTGACCTGCATATGCTTCTTCCTTGCCAGTGTCCTGCACCGCAAGTGAGATGCTTGAGGGCTCATTTGCTCTTGTGCCTGAAGAGGTAGGTGGAGTGTCTGACAAAGAATAGGTCCTCTGTGCAGCTTAGTTTTTGACAACTTAACACCCACTAGAGTCGCCTGAGAAGAAAGAGACTCAGTTGAGAAATGGCCTCCATCAGCCTGACCTGTGGCTATGCCTGTGGGGTATTTTCTTGATTGATGGTCGATGTGTATGTGCTCAGGCCTCTGTGCATGATACCATCTTGAGAAGGGTGACCCTTCTCAAGATGGGTTCTATGAGAAGGCATGTTGAACAAGCCACGAGGAGCAAGCCAGCAAGCTGTTTATGGTCTCTGCTTCAGTTTCTGCCTTGAGTTCCTGCCTCAACTTCCCTCCATGATGCACATAAAGCCAAATGAACTCTTTTCTCAGCTTTTGATCAATACTTTTTTTAAGGACAGCGGCAGAGGCCAATTTAGGTGCATTGCCACTTCTGAAAATGATCCAGAACTTCTCCAAAACACTCAAAGAGCTACAAAAATTCAGAACAAGCCTGTGACTGTCGGCTTTGATTAACAACTTGATACACCTGCAGAGAGTCTCAATGAAAGATGGTCAACTGGCCAGTGGGTGTGTCTGTAGGGGATTGTCTTAGTTAATAGATGTGACCACACCCACTGCAGGGGTTCCTAGGCAGGGGTTCCTGAACTGTGTAAGAGTAGAGCAATCAAGCTAAGTACTAGCCAGTGAGGACTGATGATTTGTTGTCTCTCTGGTCTTGGTTGTGGATGAGATGTAGTGAGTGGTTTCAAGTTCTTGCTGCTTTGCTAAAAGTGGAGGGCTGTCAGGACGCATATGCTGGGGACAACTTGCAGAAGTTGGCCCTCTCCTTGTGCTATGTGGGGACTGGGGATCAAACCTAGATCCTCGGGCTTTGGGGCAAGCACCTTTACCTGCTGAGCCATCTCGCTGGCCCCCAGCCTTGGCTGTGAACACAGCACATACATTTTGCTGTTATGGGCTCAGCACCTACGAACACTGCCTTCACCACTTTAATCAGCACTGATCGCTGTATGTTAGGAGCCGCAGTGCCGCACTGCACACACAAAGCTTTCTTCTCTTAGAGGGTTACAACAGTTTAATTATAGAAAACACTTTTCATAATCTCCTACCATCATTCCTCTAGTGTCAAATCAGTATATCTTTGGGTTGCATTGTGTTAGAAGATGATTTTAAAAACTTCTACCTGAGATGCTAATGTGCATCTCATTAACAAAATAACTGTTAAATGAGTTTTGGTTTAGAATTAAAAAAGAATTACCAACCATTTCTGAAATTACCCTAAACATACATCTGCCGTTATGTATTATATACATGTATGAAGTATCATTCTCAGCAATGATAATCATAAAATCAATTGCTGATCAGATCTGTAAAATGTTGATGATACTCTACATGCCCTGCGGTGTCAAGTACTCAGCCAGGATTTAATTATTTATGTAAGAATAAACAAGCATATCCATCTCATTAGAACATAATTTGTTTCTTTTTCAGTAAGCATTACAATTTTATATATGTGTGCCAAAGTATTATTTTAAAATAAATTTCTTTATGATTATGATATATGTGTGTCTGTTTTATATATCTTAATTCTTTGTATATCTATCTACTCAGTGTCTTGTAAAGATTTCTCTGGTGAAAATTAGTGGTGAGTGGTAAAGCATTTTCAAGTACTTGTCTAGGGGATCTGACGCAAAACACATCCCTTGAGTCCCTAAATCTGTGCCTCAATCTCTCTCTCTCTCTCTCTCTCTCTCTCTCACACACACACACACACACACACACACACACACTCCCTCTTCTCTCCCTCTCCTCTGTCTGTCTGATGGTTTACTAGTATGCAATCAATTACAAGTGCTAGTCTTATCCTGAAACTCAACAACATTCAGCATATATATCCTAAAGAACTAAAAATATGTCCTAAAGAAATAATCAGCAATGCACACGCAATTATCTTCAAGGTTATTAAATGTAGCATTATTTATTTATAAGCACACAAATTGAAAACCGCCTAAATGTTCAACAACAGGGGATCCATTAAATAAATTATGAATACCTCCATGATGGAATGCCAGGCAGTCATTAAAAATAAAAACATGTTCATCACAACTCAGTAAAGACCATTACCAAATCAAAACAAAAGCAGAATAAGCATCGCTATCCACAGTTTGACCCAGATTTCACTTGCAGAGACATGCACATGGCTGTTTGCATAAATAAGAGACCACAAAGGAGATGTACCAGCTTTAGTGATGTCAACTCTGAGCAGTAGAATGATGGGTGGTAAGAGAATTTATTTCACTCTCCATTCTTTTTCTATACTGTTTCTCCAATGTTTTATTTACTATTGCCAGAGGGAGAGACTCTCAATATGGGCAGAAACAAATCAACCCAGAAAGAAGGGGGTTTCAGCCCTTGGCTGTGCTGCTGAGGGATACAGAAAGCTGCCCTCTTTGTCACAAGCAGGATCTTCCAGGAGTCATACACAGTGGGGACCTCGGCAGCTTCCGAGGGGCTTCCCAGACTCAAGGACAACATAGGGATTCATTGAGTTTCTAGAATTGGTAGACACCACATTTGGCAACCAAAGCCACCTCCCTGCCTAAGAAGAAAGCCTAAATCTGTGTTGTTTTATTTTAAAAGTTGATCGATGTGCTTCTAAACAGATCGTCTGCTGCTTTTCTTTGCTCATAGAAAAGCCTAGATTCAGATTCCTGCCAGGGGACCCAGTGATATTCAACCACATCTTATCTTACTTAAATAAATAAAAACTACCCTTAAAAAAAGAGTACTCGGTTGATTCCAGGGCCTATGCATGCTGATCAACTATTCTCAGCCCCAGCCTTCTTCAGTGGTTGATTGTGTTTTGTTTTGTTTTGTCTTTAAGGATGGTGTCATTAACTTGTCCTGACTGGCCTGTGACTTGAGATGATCCTGCCTCACCCTACCAAGTACCTCAAATGACAGGCCTATACCAACCTACCCCGGTTCTATTTTATCCTTAATATTTCTTTTTTAAAAACAACTGAAAACATTTGAACCATGGGGCAGACTGAGCAGGAGAAGCAGGAGGATGTGGGATTGAGGGAGGGCATCCTAGGCAGCAAATGCCCTGAAGATGCTGAGATGAGGCAAGCCCTAGAGCATCCTTTAGATGTGGTTGCTGATGGCTTGGATGAGAGAGGTATAGGGATAACAATGTCAGAATAATGGAAGTTGAACACTGTAAACTCTTCTTCAAGGCATTTTCTGGAGAAAGGTACTTAACATGAGAAGAAAACAAATCCCTACTTATGTCTGAGCAACAGTGTAGGACACAGGGCACAGTGAGGACAGGGGAAACTTCAGAAGTGGGAACAGTGGCTGATTTGGTATAGTCTTGAAGACAAGACTAGAGGAGCTAAAAGGTGAGGGACCAACCCTGATTACAGGAGGCAGCTGGCTTTGGGGCCTAACTAGTGATTGTTTAGCAGGCAACCCATGGGAATGTCTTGAGTCCCTAAAACAGGTTTGAAAAGCCTCCATCTTCAGGGACACAAACTAGGCTGAGGAACTTCTACAAGTTCCCCGGTGGTGCGCAAGCCCAGTGACGGTTAAGAATTATCACTTAGGGGCTGTGGAGATGATCTCGTGGGCAAAGCTTTGCCTTGAAAGCCTGACCACATCATTCACATCCCCAGCACATGCACAAAAGCTAGGTGCAACAGAACACCAGTCTTGAATTCCCGTGCCCCTCTGGACAACTAGACTGGTACACACAGTGCTGAACAAGAGGCCCCGATGAAAAACAGGGTGAATGTGAAGACTGACACTTGAAGCTGTTCTTTGACCTACACACACACACACACACAGAGACACACGCACACACGCATGTGCGTGTGAAAAGATTTTTTAAAAGAAGAACCACCAGTTATAAGGACAGAGTAAGAAAAGGTAGAGGGCATGCTCTTTATTGGAAGAGAGAAAATCCAGAAGAAGCAGGAGCAGCAGGTTCCAGGAGCCACAAGTCTTAGAAGGGTCATGGGTGCAGGTAACAGTGAGGGCTTGCAGCAGCCACTTCGCACAGAGCACAAGCTGAACCCTGGGGTGACTTCTCCCTAGCAGTGGGGGAACCAGACAGTGCATTTAGAACGCAGCCCAGCATCGTACTCAAAATGCGAGCTGCATGAATGTTAGCGAGTACTGTTGCTTGCTGCCACTGCTGGCATTTATTTCTAGAACCCTGTGACTTGATCAGGTCTGCTTTCTGAGGGGCCTGTGGAAGAGGAGTCAGCAGTTACTCTTCTGTCACAGAGGAGCATTCATTCGCAAGCTTTACGGGGTGTTAACCCCCTTAAACAGAACATGCCAGCAGCCACATGTCTTGATATGGCCCTCTTACCATATCTGAATAACTAGTGGTGGGGTATCCTTGTGAGAATGACTGGATGTAACTGGTACTATTTATGACAAATGTGTTGACACAATTTATTTTTTAAAATTGAGCCGAAAGCGGTGTTCTAGGGCAAGATTACTGTGAACTTGTAGTTCATTATTGCTGCCCCCACTTGATTCAAAAAGAATTTGGAGGTTTGAGATGATACAGGAAGAAGAAATTAAGAAGAAAGTAGGAAAGTATCACACCTACATACACACACACACATACATTTGAAGGATGGAGGAGTGTGTTTGGTGCTTGATGAACATAATGGAACATACCAACAAATCTCTTTCTCAGTGTTAGTAGGGGCTCTCCAATGTGGCTGTGAGACACCTAGCAGTGAAATCGAAAAGGGAAAGTGGTGATTTGGCTCAGAGTTCCCCGAAGTAGTATCTGGCAGCAGATATTGAGGTTTTGTGAAAACTCTTTCCTTTATAAGTTGAGTGACAGCATGAACCAAGTCTACCCTATCCATCTTTCCGCAAGACTTAACTGCCCAAATAAACCATATCCATCTTCAAGAGGTGCCCTTGATAGAAACGATAAGAGACCCAAGCCAAAGACTGGCTCTCCAAATTTCAGCATTTATTTCTGTATTGACAAGTCATTTTTGGCATTCCCTTGTAGGTAAAATCATTTTGAAATACAACCAGGATGAATAGATTCATGTTCCCACTTACAGGAAGAAGCAGATCCATAAACTTAAACCTCTAGGTTAGTTGCTTAGCTTATTCCCACCTCTAGTGACCCCCTCTGTGCTGCTAGGAAAGTCTGACTTGTATTCCTGAGTTCTCTACAAGAGGAATAAAACATCATGATCACACAAGAATCATGTTCAAATATGTAATGCTTTAAGTATTGCTATGCCTTTTCTGAGAGCTATTGAAAGATACATCCTGTGAAAATAAGCAAGTGAATAAAGAAGAAAGAAACAGAGTCTGAGGATGAGAAGTCCACATAGGAGTGTATGGTGGAAGAACACCCCAGGAAGCAGGCTGTGGCTCAGGTAGTCCAGAATAGGCCTGAG
Organism: Pachyuromys duprasi; assembly: GCA_028658305.1. Lineage (NCBI taxonomy): Eukaryota > Metazoa > Chordata > Mammalia > Rodentia > Muridae > Pachyuromys > Pachyuromys duprasi. Next base: position 46,251,315 of record CM053766.1, read on the forward strand.
CTGAGACTACAGAGGAGGGGACAGCAGATGATGTGGAAGCCTGCCTGCTGTAGATGAACGCATAATAAGAGGAGAGACCCAGGGAAGAGTGTGAAGACAGACTCGTGGAGAACGGAGAAAAGACTCCACCAGCAAATTGACAGACAAGGGCTTCTGTGTTAGAAAAGGGAATAAATGGAGAACGGAACAGATCCCTCTGCACAAGGAAGCCAAAGACACTAGCAAATGATATCACAGCAGCTGGGGGTGGGGAGGATCCATTAGGATAAGGTGGAAGGGAGGCTCCTTAAAGTAGCACACCTTTGTAAAGTTTGGGTTTTTTAAATGTATTTATTTATTACAACTTATTTACTTTGTATCCCAGTTGCAGCCTCCTCCCTCATCTCCTCCCAGTCCCACCCACCCTCCTTCTTCTCCCCCTATGATCCTCCCCTAGTCCACTGATAGGGGAGGTGCTCCTCCCCTTCTCTCTGACCCTAGCCTATCAGGTCTCCTCAGGACTGGCTGCATCCCCTTCCCTCTGTGGCCTGGCAAGTCTACATCCCCCAGGGGGAGGTGATCAATGAGCCAGCCACTGAGTTCATGTCAGAGACAGCCCCTATTCCCTTTACTAGGGAACCCACTTAAAGACTTAGCAGCCAAGGGGCTTCCTCTGAACAGGGAGTCTAGATTCTTTCCATGCATGGTCCGTAGTTGGAATATCAGTCTCTGCAGGCACCCCTGGGGCCCACAAATTTTGGCTCTGTTGGTCTCCTTGTGGAGCTCCTGTCCCCTCCAGGTCTTACTATCTCCCCCTTCTTCCATAAGATTCCCTCCACTCTACCTAAAATTTGGTATGAGTATCAGTATCTATTTCAATACCCTGATGGGTAGGGTCTTTCAGAGGTCCTTTGTGGTAGGCTCCTGTCCTGTTCCCTGTTTTCTCCTATTTCTGATGTCTATCCTGTTTGCCCTTCTGAATGAGGACTAAGCCTCTTCCCTAAAAAACAAAAATCCCAGGATGTTTCGGTTTTTAGACCACAGGAATATGTTGCCTATTCAACAACAAGAAGAAAGTAAATTCTAAGAGGTTGTCATCTCCCCTAGCCATGATGCGCTGACAGCTCTGCCTGTTCTTCGCCCAGCAACAGCTGTTGACCTGCACCTTGCTGTCTGTATCACACACATCCACAGAGATTCAAGGCCCAGAGGTCACAGAATATGGCTTCAGCTTGGGAAGTGAAATTGATGAGAGGTGGGGGGAAGCATTTTCAATTTATGGACACATGAAGCACAGCTTTGTTTCCCATAAATGTCGCTGTGATATGCTCCTGTGTGTGGCATTTGCACATCCATAGAGATCAGATACAAATCCCACCTCACAGGGGTCCCCTGAGAATGTATTTAAGTCAGACTATGTACCAGAAAGACTTTAGGATTCCCACCTCCCCTCCATCAAATGCCAACATGACTCTCATTCACCTCTCAAAAATACCCCCTTCCCCTCCTTGGCAGAAGCCTGACTGAGAATCACTGTGAGGAAGAGACGAGAATAAAAACTAACAGCTGTCAACTTGTTTCTCCATTACAGCATCTAACACTCATCGGTTCATAAACTTAATGAATCTCTAGAACACAGTATCAGAAGATCCAGAGCCATCTGATCTCAAAAATGCTTGACTGCTGCTAAAGATAGTTTGTGTCTTAATTTTTTTAATGAAACAAAAAGTGAGCTAAAGAAAATTTGAGTACTCTAAAATCCCTGCCAGCCTCCTACCTCACTGCTGCAGAGGACGCAGCTTAATAACACAATTGTTCTTAAACATATATGTATATATTCTCTCATTGATTACACTAAGTAATTCTCTTAAGAGGCCTGTAAACTTGGCAAGAAAAATATTATTTTCCCCACTTCCACAGAGAGGAGTCTAAAGCCCATAGCAGTTAAGTGATTTTTTCCCCCAACTTCATAATTGACAGAACTTGGAGTAGAAATTGGAGCTTCTTGGCTGCCAGTTTGGCAGTTTCTCCACTCAGCTAAGATATTCGCTCAAATGGCGGCTTGTCTATGCCAGGCCCATAGCACGTCGGTTCAATTAAAATCTCTAATATAATAATTATAAATTTGAAAACCCAGCCTTGTGTTTTTAAATCAGTGGGTCAGGTATAATGGCCCTCAGCACAGTAGGATTTGAAAATCAATGACACCAAGAGAGTGCTTCACACAGATCAGCTGATCGGATGCTCTCAATAGCAATTGCAGGCAAGTACCATCATTCCCTTCTACAGTTGCGTATGACCAGAGGACCGGGTGAGTGGTATGTTTTTTAAGGTCACACATGAGTAAGAGTGGATGACGTGATAGTCTAACTCAGAGGAGTAAATGTCCAATGGATTAATTATGAGATAAATAATCAGAAAATTTGACAGATGGAATGCTTTTGATAAACAATGAAGTATTCTCTTTAGATCTGTAAGTAACATTAAAACCAGTACCCCTGTGGAATACTTCTGTTTATAAGAGTAACTGTGTAATATATTTAAAATCAAGCACCCAGCCAGCCCTCTGTCAAAGTCACAGTATTGCCAGGTGTAGAATCACATATTTGTAAGCTCAGAACTTGAGGGCAGAAGAAGGAGGAATCACTGAAGGTTCAAGACCAGCTTGTTCTACACTACAAGTTCTAGGCCAGCCAGGGCTACATACTGATATTCTGTCTCAAAAAAAGTAAACAGGATTTAAATTACTCAAGCTGTGAATATGTAATAAATTACCAGTGTTCTAATCTGGTAACAATGTGTCATTAATTATCAAATGTTTTATTTGGATGTCACTGAGGATGTAAGGTTTTTGTTTTGTTTTGTACACTTAGATTACCAACGTGTATCTTGAAAAGCCTAAAAAAGTGAATATACAAGGAACTAAATGTCAGTTTGGTAAAAAGACGACAAGAGAAATAGCACAGAGGCTGTACCCTGTGTATTAGCAATCAGGAGAACATAGGTCCACTTGGTTAAACCAGCTTCCAGGTGGAATGGAAAAGCTGACTCTATTGTACTCCATGATGCAGGTACCAACGCAGGCCATGAAGAAGCAAGGAGAAGGCTGCCATGCTTTAATCTCTAAAATTTCAGCCTCAATTCTGTTTAACTAAATTTAATCTTCAGAGAAGATTAAAGGTAAAAATGTACATAGATTTAAAAAAAACCAGCACTAGTTTAATGAAAGAACAGAAGGGTGGCACGTGGGAACCAGCAGGTGTGTGGTGAACAGCGACCAGGGAGAAGGCAAGTGAGGACCTGAGGGAAGCCTGAGGGGTTGTGGAGATGCATGGGTTGGTAAAGTGCTTCATTTGTGAGCATGAGGACCTGACTTTGATCCCTCAGGATCAGGCATGGTGGCGCACACATCTGTAATCTCAGTGTTAAGAAAGCAGAGACGGGTGAATTCCTGAAGTTCATTGGCCAAACAGCACAGGCAGCCTTCTTAGTGACTTTCAGACCCGAGAATCTGGGGAGGTAAGAGAAAGGGTAAGGACAAAGTTGGCAGTGATGTCACAGAGTGAGCATTAATTTGATGAGCCTCAGTAATGCTAATGTTCTACAAACTTTCCAGTTTCTAGCTCCATGCTTATAAGTTTTCACTGTAAAACGCAGAGTGCATTTGTTTAATTTGGAGGGCAGCAGGACATGAAGACAGATGTCCTCTACTGTCACTGGGATTATAACACTTCTAAAATGTGGTGGTCTCCCCTCTCCTGCCCTCCCCTGCCCTTCTCTAAGCTGACAGAAGAGAAGACAGGCAGATGCACCCAGCAAATCAGCGCATGTCCATTACAAGACAAAAGAGCTCATGTCGCCATTTTCCAGAGAAACAGAACTATCCAAAGGTTAGACACTTGAATATAACAAGTATTTTTAAGTTCTTGTTACAGGTCAGTTTTGACCCAGTGGCACATCAGCATCTGAAACACACATGAGAAGCCGAGAGCTGGAAGCCAGATCCCATCTATCTCTTCAGGTTCACTAACCTATCAGAAGCATCCATCACTTAGCAGTCCAAGAGTGAGGAGCTCAGGGCCTCACAACTGCCTCCCAGCTCTAGCGCCTCCCAGTCTTTGTTCTGAGTCAGGTTTCATAACCTGCAGAAAATGGCGTATGTACTCTGAAGCACACGTGCTGCTGTCATAGTGTCCGTCAATGGCTAAAGATAAAAGGAAAAACCCATACCACAGTAAAATGAGAGTCATAACAAGATACAATTTCCGTAAAACCCATTTCAGTTGCAGCAACTTCTACAGGAGCTGAGCATGTTAATACAGTGTTGTTCACACTGTTTATGGTCTGTACCTTGTGTAAATTCTGTCATTAAAGAGAGAAAGCAAAGAGGTCTAGCTGGGGAGCTAAAACACACTAGGGCTTTCTCCCCATCCTACCTGGAGAAAAAGGGGGGAAAAGGAGCATTGTTCATGTTTTGAATGAATGAATGAATGAATGAATGAATGAATGAATGAATAGTTTTATTCTTATGAAAAAAACCAAAGTTCTCATTAAGGTGAAATCATGGCAGATAAGATCATCCCTTTAAGGGACTTCTTTCCCTGGTCTTTTTGAAAAGCTGACAACAGAATTCCAAACCCACAATGCAAATGATATTATGATGAAGCTGGGGTCGTCTGAGGATGCAGAGCCTTTTTTAGTGCACGTGTGTCAACTTGGAAAGCTCTGCGGTGCCTTGGTTTCTGCTATAGCCTGAAGAACTAACTGCAGCTTCAAGGATGCTAAATGCAAAGGCACACTGGGACCATCAAGAGACCCCCGCTACCAAGCTGCAGCTTCCTTGACTACTCAGCCCTAAGTCCCTGCCCACCTGGTCTTAATTTTATTCTTCTCCTTCCTATTGAATTCTTCCTAGCTATCTAACCCAGTGTTCCCTACTCCATATTCAGCAGTAGCTTTACGTGGCTATCACGCCAGAGAACTAAAAATCTCTATTTATAGCAATTCTGTTTAAATAAGCAAGGCAAAAAAAAATTTAAAGGAGCTTGGAATTCAGATGAAGAGTACCAATGTATATATGCCCTGATAAAACCAGACTCAAAAGACAAAAACAAAAACAAAACAAAACAAAATCAGCACCTGAGTATAGAGATAAACAGTTGTGGGGAGAGGCAGACATGTCAGCTGGGTTTTCCTGACACTGGAAAATATATCACACCCCCCAAAGCTTACTGGCTTAAAATAACGGTGTTATCATCTCTCTTGATTCTGCAGTCTGGAACTATCTGAAAGCTTTCTCACATACATGTCGGCCCCCTCCCTGAGAAGGCTGGCTGGCATCTCTCTCCACACAGCCTTTCCAAGTGAGTCTCTTGGGCTTCCTTGCAGTATGGTGTTCTCAATGTAGTCTTCTTACAGGACAGCTGGCTTCTCCCAGAGCACAGAATGACAGCTCCAGTCTCTTCAAGACTTTGCCACAAAGCTGCTGGAGACTCACTACTGACCTGTTTTAAATGTCTAAGAAGTCACTGACCAAGGCAAAAAAAAAAAAAAAAAAAAAGTCACAGACCTACTTCCCAATGGAAGACTTGACTGGACAGCAAGTATTAAATGCTGAGGTAGCCTGGCCTGGTCTCTGTTATTAAGACAAGGCAGAATGAAGCCCTGTGGACTAGATCTGTGCACATGTAAACACCCACTCCCAAGGGGTTAAGTTTCAAATCCTAGACAAGCTGCTGAAATGCCTGTTTAACATATCAAAGCAGACCTGGCCTCCAGGTTCTCCCAGCATCCCTCAGTCCCTACCTGTTACAGGGTAGGGCTAGCATACAATGTCCTCTATCCTGAACTCTCCAGCCCAGGAGCTGGGCTGCCCTTCCCCAAGAGACTCTTCCCTATATAACCCAGACATTTTGGTTGTGCTCTTCTTTTGCATCCTTTTATACCTTTGGCCTCCTGGCTGTTGTATTTGGGTTTCCTCTCTCCCTTCCACTCCCCCCCTCGCCACATGGTTCAGGGTCAGGACCACTCCCAGATGCATTTGCCTCTGGCTGTGCTCTCCAACATATGTATAATAAGATTTCTCCTCCACCTTACCTAGGAGCAGTCATGCCCTTTCCTTTTTATTTCTTTTTTCTTACTCACCAGGGACAAGAAGAAATTAACATCAGAAGACAGGAAGAGGTGCTGGCCACCTGTGCTAGCTACTCACTTCAAGTGTTTTCATTTTTGCTACCAACTTCTAAGACAGGGGATGTTATTAGGAAAAGTGAAATAAATGCTGTAACTTTAATTACTGACAGTACTCAAGCTTATATATTTATTACATGTGTTGAAGATTGCCTTCCATGGAGATGTGTCATACCACTAGTGAATACTCTTATGGAGGCACAATGGGTTTAATTTTCCATTTATATCACTGAAAGATGGCATAGCTCATCTCCCAGGCGGGTCTTGTCTTCAGGTGGACAGGGAAGATGATTACTCAGCACCATACAGCTTTTCAGAGCACTGGCAATGCAAAGATGCACTTAAATTTCCCTTGTGACCATTCATTTAGATGAGCAAGATAACTCTGGGTTATTTTAAATTAGCACCAGAAAGCAATACTACTAGTACCACAGAATATATCTGCATATAAACCTGCTCATTAAGGCCAGGGCAGGGGGGGGGACGGGGAGGGGAGGAAGTTACTCCCAGAAAGGCCAGTTTAGCAATTACACAGCCGTGCATCCCACCAGCAACTTGTTAATGAATATCTCTGGTTTTCGGGGCCTTGGAAGGACAAGGTGAGGACTTTTCAGTTTTGGGCGACTATTACATCTACGAGAATTTTTTTTTCAGAACCTTCTATTGTCCCCTTCTTGATAACTGCAATAAAGAACAAGGTTTTTCACCTTGGGTGTCCGGTCTTCTAACAGTGTATGTCAAATCTGCTGAGCAACCCATCCTGTAGCAACCCAACCACCCAACTTAAATCTCTTCTTGCCTCACTAGGTCAAAATATGGTAGAGTCTAGCATCTTGCTTCCCCTTGAGCAAAATTACTATCTCCTCTGTGAGGCTGAGGCACGAGTGTGATCTCTGCTTCCTTCATGGTTTACCACCATTGGGTATACAAGCTCCACCCACAGCAGCTGCTTGAGATCCGTGCCGACAGTTCAGAGAAATGAGCGAACATCACCACTGTGGTACACTGGGTTAAGAAAATCCCAAGGAATAAATACAGAGCTATTGAGAGTTTTTAAATTAATATGCACGAACTGAAATGAATTTTCAAAGACATTCCTCTTTTCTTTTTGCCATCATTTAAGCCTTTTCCTGTGGACCAACGTGTACAGCCAACAGAAAGACTTGGTGACAAATATATATATATATATATATTTTAAACTCACAAAAAGGAGGCTGGAGAGTTGGCTCGGTGGTTAAAAGCATGTTCTGACTGGACTGCCCTTGCAGAGGACCCAAGTTCAGTCCCCAGCACCCATGTTGGGCCTGTCACTACCACCAATTACACCAGCTTTGAGGGATCTGAAGTCCTCTTCTGGCCTCCTGTGACAGCCCTACACAGATGGCACATGCCTATACCAACAGGTACACATAAGTAAAAAGAAATCTTTCTTTTTACAAGTCATATGTCAGTTTGGCACTATGAAACTATCACTTCCCCTATTTCACAAATGAAAAGAACAGCCCCATTCTGTCCAAGAGCCCAAGAGCACTTAGAAGCAAGAGGCTGGGCTGAGCACAAACAACTCTCCTATATACCTACAAAGCATGAAATGAGCATAGATCAAGGCCGGAGAGCTGGCTTAGCAGTTAAGGACACTGACTACTCTTCCAGAGGACCTGAGTCCAATTCCCAGCAGTAGTCACAGAGGTAGAACACTGATGTCTGTATCCACAGTTCCAGGGGATCCAACACCCTTACACAGACATGAATGCACACAAAACACCAATATACATAAAACAAATCTAATATTTTTTTAAAAAAATGAACATAGCTCTTGTGATTAGATGAAGTTGTATAACAGAATCCCAGCAATCACTGTGACAGCTGCATGACGTTAGTTGACATTGGGTCCTTGTCGCAAGACCTCAAGGAACATAGTAAGTTTTAAATAATTGTAAGATATTTTTGTTACAGAGATCAGATACAAAACAGGAAAGCCAAAAAAACCAAAGGCTATGAAAAAGAAGGAATCTCAGAGGCATTGAGAACATGAGCATTTCAGTCCCACACCACAGGAGAGGCATCCTGGAGAGCATTTCCTTGCCGCAGCCTTGACTATTCTCTGAAAACATGGGCTAGGATAATTCTGAGAGCGTTTGTATGATCTACGTTCATGAGTCAAGCAATCAAGGCGCATCCCGCTTTAACTTTTTTACCTAGACACACATAACTAGGTAATAGTGTCAGACAAATGGCTATGCTTTGTGTCGTTTGTTGATGTGTGAGTGTATGTGCACTAATCAGTGTGTGTTTGATACACAAGGAAGCCACAAGTGGGCACGGGGGCTCTTGCTTTATTGTTCTCCATCTTATGTTTCAGACAAGGTCTCTCACTGAACCTGTCACTCACCATTTTAGATAGACTGGCGAGTCAGCAAGCTCCCGGATCCACCTGCCTCCACCTCCAAGAGTTGGGGAGACGCAGTATCCCTGCTCCACTGCAAGACCACGACTACGTGTCCCTTTGTACACCTGCTAACAGAGCTCCTCTTCTAAGAAGCTCCACGACCCATCTTGCCCACAGTTTACTTCTTGCTAGAATCTGCCATATCTGCGGTTCTCATTTGCACTGTATCTGCCCTTAGTCTGATAATTCTCATTAAAGAAAAAAATTTTTTTTCCTCAATGGTATTGCAACAACATAAAAAGAGAACATGCTGATAAGAAGATCTGATATTACATCTCAGCTCTGCCTACTCTGGGTGTAGGACCTTGAAAAGTGACTTAGTCTCTTAAACACAATTCCCCACCTCCATAGAGTGAGGTAATAACTAAAGTTACCTTGTATGTAAAGAAGAGGATTCCTGCCTGGCATAGCACTTTAGCTAAGTGCTAAATGACATTAGCTAAATGTGATAGTTAACATAGATTGTCAACCTGAAAGGTTTTAGAATCACTAGGAAACACACATCTGGATGTTTCTATGAGGTTATTTGCAGAAAGGTTTAACTTGGCAGAGAAGACCCACTCTGAATGTAGCTGGCACCATGCCAATGGCTGGGGTCCTAGACTGAATGAAAAAAGGCAAAGGAGACTTCTACCTTCCCTTCAGTCTCCTCCTCTTCTTCCCTCTCCCTTTCTTCTTTTTCCTCTCTCTCTTTCTCCCTGCCTCCCTCCCTTCCTATCCATCTCTCTGACCCTCCTTCCCTCTGTTTATCCTGCTTCTTCCCTCTCTCTATCTCTCTCCCTTGTCCTCCTCTTCTTCGTCTCCATTCCCCCCTCCTCTGCCTTCCCTCTCTTCCTCTTCCTTTCTCTGCCTTCTTTCTTTGTTCTTCCTCTTCCTCCCTCCACACCTCTCTACACTCGTTTGCAAATATGGTGTGACCCAGATACCTCAAGCTTCACAAGGCACCTTTCCCACCACGATGGCCAGCACCCCTTCCTAAACCACGAGTCAAAATAAGCCCTTCACCCCTAAGTTGCTTTGAATGGGCATTTTGTGTCAAGGATGTACAAAGTAACAGACGCTATACTTACTACCTAGAACCAGCATTCGCAGTGCTGTATCCACCACAGCACTGGGTACCTACTCTGCATACGCTGTCATCTGCTCATCCTTCCTTGTTAGAGACTTAATAAGTCTCTGCCAATTGCCCGAGGTATAGTTTCACTTCTAGTTTATTCATCCAGCTCTGAACCTCTAGAGGATTCCCTGGGTAGAGTCTCCCTCAGCATGGTGATATCCCAGAGTCTCAAAGGAGAATGGAAAGTGACCTTTTGCCTTGGTTCACATACTGGATTGGGGAACTGCTAAAAAATTCATTGGGTCATTCAGAGTACATTGGTCAGATTCTGCATTTGAAGAGATAATTTACTTTTAAATAACTGTTTGCTCTTCATTTTCAAATAAAAATTGGTAACAGACGGCCCTATTTATCAAAACTATAATAAAGGTCTAAATTGTAGTAAAAGCTTGGGCTCATGGGGCACCTCACATCTCTACATATTAATCACATCAGCCCACCTCTCCAGCCTCTCTACCAGATACCCACAGGACTGGTCTATGCATGGTCTGTGGGGATTCTTAGGATGGTGAAAGTTCCAGAACTTTCCCACATACCAGGCTGCTGGTTCAGACTTCATAACTCTTATTTCAATAAAGTGCCCTTAGTGCTCCAGGGCATTTAAGCTATTTGTACATCTTTACAAAGAGATGGGGGAAGGCCACTGCTGGTTTGCATTTTCACTAAAACACTTCCATTATCCTTCTAAAGATATAATGCAGAGCAGCCGCCATGTGGTGTCTAAAGCACCTTTAAGCCAAGTGGAGACCTCAGCAGAGGCTCTATTTCATACTTGTCAATTCCGTGTCTTTCACTGTTGTTCTCCTATAGTAAAATAAGAGCATACAGTCCAGCTCTGGGATTCTGTCACCAAACCAGGCACACACAGGCTTTGAATACTACCTTCCATCTCTTTTGCTGCTTGCCTCCAGATGCCCCGCTACCTACTTAGACCTGAGCCTTTCCTTACAATAACTGGTCATGAGGCTGTTTCCAGTTTTGACTTGTTCAGGATCACAAGCATAATTTTGACCAGTATCACATCTCAGAGACGACATCAACCCATTTCATTCCACTCCCAGCCCAGCACACACGGTATCCACTTCCCCTCCTGTTTCCTCCTGAGTGCCTCCACGGTCTAATCTCTCCACCCATTGAATAGAAGCTTCAAGAAGACAGGGTTCCCTACTCTTTATCACTGTGTCACCAGCCCCTGGAACTGTGAATGACAAAAGGAAGCTCTTAAAAAATATTTTGAGGAAGAAAAACAGCCGATAATATTCACTGTTAAAATCCATTGAAAGGATTCTAAGACAAATTGAAAAGAATGAAAACAGGACAGGCAAGATGGCTGAACTGCTAAAGGTGCTTGCTGTCAAGTGTGACAAACCAATCCCCAGACCTCATAAAGTGGAAGCAAAGAAAATATCCTTACTAATTGTTTTCTGACCTCCATGTGACACACACACATAAAATAAGTGATTTTTAAAAATTTAAATAATAAAAGAGGCTGAAGATATGGGTGAGTATTAGGTGTTAGCCTAGGCATAGGCAAGGTTTTAGGTTAGATTCCAAGAAGCTAAAGGATGGAAAGAAGGGAAGGAGGGGGGGAGAGAAGAAGGGAAGAAGGGAGAGAAGGAGAGAGAGATAGACAGAGACTCTGAGAGGCCAAACAGCCATGCTTTTCATTCAGAGAGTAGGCTACGTAATCATTGGCGTTAACACCATTCAGCCAATATATTAAAGTAATGGCCAGCATTCTCATCCAAGCAGCTGCTCACTGACTATCAGTTGCGACAATTTTACCAGATGTGTGCCTCATGGCAAGTGGAAAGTGAACAGAGAAATTGCCTAGGTTATCATGGCGGTACCTATGATCCCAGCACTTACAGAGGCAAGAGAATCAGGAGTTCATGACCAACCTCCACTAAATTATGAGTTAAAAGCCAGCCAGAGCTCCATGAGACCATTGGGGAAAAGAAAGAAAGATGGGAGAGAAAAAAAAAGAGATAGGAGAAGAAGCAGAAGAGGAGAAGGAAGAAGAAGAAATGGAAGAAAGAGGAAAGTCCACATTATTTCTCAGATTTCTGTATGTAGAACAGTATGTTGCAACATGAAATAGGAATTAGGAAAACTACTTGACAACCCCTAATTTGACACTAACTACATACCACCAGCAATGAAGGGTGCTTACTAAAAAAAAAAAAAATTCAACCTCAACGTCATAATGAAGAAAAGATCTAGAATGTAAGATCTAGCTGTCCAGGGTTCCTTGAATGTTGAAAGTTAATGTCAGAAAAACCAAAGACCAAAAAGTCTTCTAGATTAAAGAAGAAAATAAAGTCACTGTACTAAAGATTAGAACCAGGATTATGGAAGGGACAAACCAAAAATTAAGAGATAGGGAGTTGATTATCAAGTGAATAACTAAACTTCACTAGCTGTGCTCTCTAGCAGTCAAGCAATCAAGTTGGATCAGCCTCCAACTGACCATTCACCACCCATGGTAGTCACCATGCATTCCCATGTCTAAAATGTCTGCTTGCTATATGTACCTGTCACCATAAGAGCTAGATCCTGAACTCAACAAGGCTTAGCTTCCAGAGGCTATCTTTAATACTAATATAAGGAGACAGAGTTTAGAAATGCTTTCTTTACAAGCTGCTCATGGATACTGTGCTCCCTCGGCCTGCCTTTATGCCTTATGTTATAAGATCTCCTTCAAAATACCATTTCATGGAGTTCTTATTCAAAGCTTCCTCAGCCACTAATTTATTAACTCCTCAGCACTAAGATGACACATGGATGATCTTTCAACCACTATGAGGCTGACTAACAATGGCTCACACAGGATGCATAGCTAGGAAATGGCTGTTGAATTTTAAAATTCTTAAAAATAAAGTTATGCTTCATAAGTCAAAAAATATTTTTAAAGAAATGGGAAACCCAAGATGTTCTTCCCACACATAACAACTTCAATAATTGATAGGGTAAGTGGGCATCCTGCTTCACTTCAAGCTGAGATGGCAAGCACAGCATTTCTGAGAAGATTTGAATGCTCCCCCATGTCTCTGCTAAGGAGCCTGTGTCACCACGTTGCTGAGCAGATGTTTGCATTGTCATTTACAATGTTCTCTGCCCTCTCTCTTCCAACTCTTTGAGGAGACCTCTTGCAGTTCTTTATCTGGATAATGACTGAACTGATTTCAGTATTGTGAAAGGCATCATCTCATGGTAACAGCATAATTCCATCCCACTTCTCAACTTCTACTTTGGTTCCATTTTTATCTGAAAACCTTGATCTCTCTAAATGCCAGAAGCAGGCTCTTTCTGGTCTACCTCACTGTAATCAATACTGTTCATTGCCCTTCACCATGTACTAGCACCCCTTTGTGACCATGTCCAAAGACACCAAACAATGAGGCCTCATCCTGGTACCTTCCTACAACCCACGTGCTCTCCAAGGCACGATCTCCCTACGGCATTCCTTACACTCTGACCTATTTTGCACTGTCAATCCAAATAGATTCAGCCAGCAACAAACGATACAGAGAGTATCTTTAACTTCAGCAACCGAACAGGTCTCTAACAACTGTCCTTATTTGAGAGGCTCCCAAAGCACAGCCTGGGATCAAAATACCACACATCTGATCCTGCTCCAGCCACCCCCAGCAGAACAATGTGGAGAGAAAATTCAGGTTTCCTCACTTCTGAAACAAAACAAACTAATTTTCTCCCTTGATGTATTTGGGGGTATTCTGGCAACTTGTAAAGGTAGTTATAAAACCTTGAAGATTCAGGGATGCAGGGGTCTAGGTCAGTGATAAAGAATGTGTTTAGTGGCACCCCAGAAGTGATTGTCCCTGCTCCACGGTGTCTGCAAAACCCTGGCCTATCCCGCATGGGCAGAGTTAGGCAAGCTTATGCGGTGACCATGGCGGTATTTCACGACGAGGTGGAGATAGAGGACTTTCAATATGACGAGGACTCGGAGACCTATTTCTACCCCTGTCCCTGTGGGGATAACTTCTCCATCACCGAGGCAGATCTGGAGAAGATGTGGCAACGTGTCCTAGCTGCTCTCTGATTATAAAAGTGATTTACTACAAAGATCAGTTTATGTGCGGAGAAACAGTCCCAGCGCCTTCAACCAACAAAGAGCTAGTTAAATGTTAAGAAGCCCTCAGGGAGCCAAATCTGAAGAGCCCAGGTGGCTGGACGAATGCAGTGGCCAACCTCTTCCATGGCTTGCTCTTCCAGGGTATGGATCTTCACCAGCCACTGAATTCACCTGGAAAAAGTGAGCCTGTGACACACCAGGCCTTGATTTCATGCTTACACGGCACCGGAAGGATTCCTAATTGTCCATCTGAATTTAAGGAAGAGACTTATAAACTGGTTCCTTTTCTTTCTCTTGGTTGCATCATTTGTATATATTAAAACTAACTCATTTTCTGAAGACAACATCCACCTCAATCCTGAGGGTCCTTATTTTATGTTTTAAAGATTTATTATTTTAAAAAAAGAATGTGTTTAGCATGTTCAATAAGAAGCGAAGGAGGAGGAGGAAGAAGCAGCATGTAAGAGACTAAAATATGATCCAAAATACAAGATATAGCAATTTCTTTTTTAGATACACAATCCTCCCCAAAAATTGTCTGAATGAAAAGTTATACACAGATGTTCTTAGAAAAAATTATTAGTTATAGCCAAAGAGCAGAAACATCCCAGTGCCCAGCACTGATGGAGATAAACAAATCTTATCATCCCCATATACTGAAATATTACTCAGCCATAAATATTACTACTAGCCATAATGGCTAGTAGTAGCCATTACTACTAGCCATAGTAGTGTTTCTGAAAAACACTACTACCACCATGCAGATGAACCTTGTAAACAAGATGAATTTTAAAAAGCCAGTCCTACATCACAGATTATATGACTTTATTCATATCAAATGTCCAAAACAGGGAAAGCTATGCAGATAAAAAGTGAGTTCATGCTGCTGGAGAGATGGTGAAAAGCAAGTACTGCTCTTGCACAGGACTTGAATTCAATTCCCAGCACCTACTCATAACCAAAAGTCACTTCTGCTCCGAGGGATCTAATGTCCTCTTCTAGCCTCCTTGGAGAGTGGCATTCACATACACAAACCCCCATACAGACTCAAATATACACATATTTAAAATCTTTTTTTAAAGGATACTAATGGTTGCTTAAGGGTAGGTTTGAGGAGAAGAAATGGAAGTATATAACCAAAAGCCCATTGACTATTAAGCAGATAAAAAATGTGGTATATCCATTCATAATAGTATATTATCCCACCACATAAAGGATAGAGGGTATGTACTAGTCTGCTGCCATAACAAATATTACAGAAAGGGTATCTTATACAATGAAATTAATTGCCTCACAGTCTGGAAGACAACAAATGCAAATCACGGTTGGCAGAGTCAGCCTGGTGAGTTCTCTCTTCCTAGGAAGAAAGCAAGGCAGTCACCTACTGCCGTACGCTCCTGTGGTAGAGAGAGAGAAAGCTCTCTGGCATCTCCTTCCATACTGACACTGCTCTCAACAGACCAGGGCCCCACCCTTACGACCTCCTCAAATACCCTGTTTCCAAATATAAGCACAGTCAAGTTCAGAAGACAATATAGGAATGGCAAACATCTCACAGTCCACATCAAGTTACTGAGTGAGTGTCCCTTGAACCCCAAGTATAGGATGACTGACAAGAGCAACATACAATAAGCTGTGGGGTCTATTTCTGCGAAATTCCTGTATACCGTGCAAATCTAGAGAAAGAGATGCCTTCTCCTGGTTGTCTAGGGCTGGAGTGGAAAGGAACTAGGAAAAATCGATGACCACCGCTACTGGCTCTACAGTTTGAGGATGTGGTGAAAAACATTCCAAACTTGATTAAACATTAAACATCTTTGTAAAAAAGACTAAGGATCCAGTAAATTGTATCATCCAAGTTTCACGTTGTCTAAATAAAGCACAAGGTGACTGCCTAAGGATGAGAGTACAAAGACTGATGGAAGGAAGCCCTGGCTTTGTTCATTAGCTCTAGAGGCCCAAGCCAGGCTCTTCTCCAGTTCTCCAAACCCAGAAGTCTGGGAGAGTTCTGCAGTTTCTCAGTTTGCAGGAAACTGAAATGATGCATCACACAATGCCCAACATGCCCAATCTTGGACAGATGGTCAATATTTAACTACATGAGAAGATATATAGACTACAGTTTTCTAAAGTGAACTAGCTGCAAAGCTGAAACCATGGAGCAGGCAAGATGGCTCCGAGGAAAATGGCAACTAACAACATGAGTTCAGTCCCTGACACTTATATGGTAGAACATTTGAACGTTGTCCTCCACCCATACCATGGTGCATGCATACACACACAAATAACTACATAAATGCAAAACTGACCCCAGCCACTAGTACACACTTAGGAACAGTCATTTGCTACTTTCCAGCAGAGCCAGGGCCACTTTCCAGAGTGCGCACTGCACTATGAATGTGGTCACAACTACAAGAAAGACTTGTTAGAAAAACAGTACAGCTTTTACAGTTGCCTGCAGTGGACAGCTACAGCAGATTTCCAGGTGGTCAGGATGCTTCGAGGGCTTGGGCCGAGAGCAGACCCATCATGAAGCCCTTCCAGGGAGCCAGCATTGGTAAGTGTTGGTGGGATCAATCGGTCTCTCTCTAGGTCTCTGGGAGCACACAGAAGGAAGCGGAGTGGAAGGCGCATTTGAATATCTTGCCTAAGGTAATTTCAGAGTTACTTCCACCTTTAACTGTCCTGATGAACGATGGGACCAATCAGTAAGGCTGCTGGGTTGATGAAGAAAGCAGTAAAACATAGAAACATACAACACGCAAATGGGACCCACCTCTCCCAGTGTGTCTAAGGCAAGTTCCACTCCAAAAGCCATGACAGAAACTCAGGGCCAAGAGTGAGAGGTAGGAGTTCTGTTCCCAGCTCTGCTGTTCAATGACCACACAAACCAAACCTACTTCCATGTACCTGTTCCTATCACTAAGATACGGAAGGCCAGGCAGGCTAGCCAGTAAAACTAGGAAGAGCCTCCAGAACCTAGACAACAGCCCACATATGGTGGTTGTATGTTGTTCTGATTTGGTTTGTTTCTATGGTTAACATCATGACCAAAATAACTTAGGGAAGCAAAGGATTTATTTGGCTTACACTTCCAGGTCACAGTCCATCACTGAGGAAAGTCAGGGGAAGATCTCAAACAGAAATCATGGAGGAACACTGGTTACAGACTCACATAGTTCATGCTCAGCTAGCTTTTTTATACAGCCCAGACCCACCTGTGTAGGGATAGTTCTACCCACAGTAGACTGGGCTCTTCCACCTCAATCATCATCTCTTACAGACATGAATACAGGCCAATCTTATCTGGGATATTCCTCCATTGAGAGGTTCCAGTTGACTCTTAAGTTGTGTCAGAATCACAATAAAAACCGACCAGGCAGGACATCCATAATTCGCCAGTGCCTCCTCTCATTAAAAACTAGTGAAACGGCTGATCCTGCACCCTGTCAACACATGTCTTACTCACACAAATGAGCACACCTCACCTCAGGAAACAAAGTGCAATGCCTGTGGTTACACGCTAGAACCCTGGTAAATGCATCCCCATGAGACTGGATCTCCTGGGAGGCAGTGACCAGCTTATCAGCTGGGAGGCACACTCATCTCTCTGGAGTCATTTCTGTCACCATGTGGAGGGTGAACTCCAGTGTGCACTATGCTTTTGGTGGCTGTGGTAGGACACTGCCGTTTTCAGCTGTTGGAAAGCCTTCTGTTCATCCCACCCATGCCGCAGTTCAGTTGCTGACACACGAAGATGGGTCTGCTTTGCTGGAAAACAGGCAGGGACGTGGAAGTAGGAAACCCAGCTTTCCTGATCAGTGGCATGAAGTCTGCAGCAAAGACTCAACTCCTCTGTGCTCTGTGATGAAGTGTAACACTGAATTTAGAGCGTGAATAAAATGGGAAGAACACAATTTAAAACAACTGCACAACATTCTGGAAAGATAGTGTGAGTAAGCTGTCACTGAATGAACTCTTTTTAGAAGTCTCAGCAAAAACAGAATTCAGTGCACTCTGGAGACGGTCATTTTAAGACAATGCAGACTAAAACAGTAGCAGAAGGCACGCATAGAACATAAAATTCCTCATGTGCATATTAGGCACATACACACAAATGCACCACCATTTACAAGTGGCCATCTACTACTGTGAATTACTAAACCAGACTATAAATAAAAATGTAATATTCATGTATTCTAAGAATGAATTAAGCGACCAGTTTTAACTTCACTTACTCATTTTGTTTTCTAAACTCTACTGTCTCAAATAGCTTTGGGGGGTGGGGAACATTTTTCCATATATTTTAAGAGAGCTGTTTTCAGACATAAACTTAATTTAAGGATTAATGCATTCATCTAATATGTATATATATATATATATATATATATAGAGAGAGAGAGAGAGAGAGAGATACATACATATATGTGTGTGTTTGTGTGTGTGTGTGAAGACTCCTAGGCATACCAATACAAAGAATATAACATGGGACACGACATTAGCTCATAGTCCAGTGAAACTGTAAAGCAAGAAAAGTGGGTCAGCAAGATAGCTTGCCTTCAAGCCTGATAACCTAAGTTCAATGCCTGAGACCCACAAAGCAGAAGGAAAGAACTGACTCCCACAGGTTGTTCTCTGACCTGCATGTGTGCCCAGGTGTGCAAGGGCACACATACACAAATAAATAAATAATTGCAAATCCTTATTGTGTTTGAATGAGAAATGTCCCCCACAGGCTCATCTGTTTAAATACTTGGTCCCTAGCTGGTGGTACTGTTTGGGAAGGCTGCACAGCCTTTAAGAGGTAGAACCTTGCCGGAGAAAGCACATCACTAGGAGTGGCTAATTCTGGCCTTGAATGAAAAGGAATGAGTTCTCCGCAAACTAACACTCCATGTGCCACAGGCTTCAGCAGTGGAAACCTCTGTAACCTTGGCATCTTCAGCTGCACAAATGAGTACTCTGGACAGAGCAGTCTATTTGTTTAGGCCATCCTGTACCTGCGCCAATGAAAACATGTGATTCTAACTGCCATCTAAGCCCAGGCTGAAGCTGCCATGGCTACACTTACAGACGCCTAAGCCAAAGCATAAATGTGCCAGCGTAAGACACTGTGTCAACATGAGAACGATATTTTTATTGCATGGTTATAAAAACCTGGACACACAGTACTAAGAAGAGGAAATGACTACAGTCACTCAAATTTTTTTTTAAATCAAGCTCATCAATTCACATAAGCTGGTAGGATAAATATGAGTGTAACTCCAAATAATATGATTAACTTGTGTTTTTGAGAAAACAATGGAATTAAGGTTTATATATATATATATAATTTTTAAAACTATACTTTTAAATGCCTAAAGCCTGGTATGTACACTAATAATTCTCAACTAAATGCATGCTGGCAATATGAATAGTAACACTAGTTCACATCTACACAAGTGCCAACTCTGTTGTGTCTCTTTAGCTACCTTTAAAGAGAAATATGCATGCCTACACTATCTACAAACAACAACAGATACAAATTCAAAAAAACTGTATTACCTATCTGAATAGTATTTACCCTTTAACAAGCCACTGGTAAATTTTTCCAGATTCAAAAGAAAAGCTTGTGAACTCCGTCTTCTCTAAACTCTCCCAAGTTCCCCTAGCTCCTGTCCATTAACCCCTCCAGCCACCCCTCACCCCTCACCACACCCCCACCCTCACCCCAATCGAGCGTTTGCTATTTACTGGTAGGACCACAGACTTCTGAAGTCCAGCCACAGGCACAGGAAGCTGAGGTTGGGAGGTGAAGGTCACTGAAGGTCGCCCAACAAAGAAAGAGTAGATTCCAGATGTTGGCTATGTTCTTTGTGGAAGACTCACTCACTGAAGAGTGAAGACAATTAGCAAACCACAAAACAAATGGAAGCACACGCGAGGTCTTCAAAGGTAAGCAGAAGTGACCGTGATGGCGCCAAGATCACAGAAAAAAACAGAGGGATAAAGTACGTAGAGTTAGGAGCCAGGTTACATGGCCTCTTCACCTCTCTACTGCTCAGCTTCCTTAGGTATACAGTGGCGTGCAACACATACCACACAAGGCAGCCACTGGACTGAAATGCAATGCCACCCAGGGTACCTGCTGTACTCACCAACGGCTTCTAAGCTACAAGCTCTGGGAACCAGTACATAGCTGGGTGTCTATACATAACAGCTATGTACTGGACATTTCAGCGAGCTAGAAGCACTTGGAACGTTCTTACCACAAATAAATGATACTCATTGAAGGGAACAAAGATTTAACCTGCTTCAAATGTTACGCAATGTCTATGTATATCAGCATTTATATAGAATCCTGTTGGTGTGTTTTTTTGCCCATTAGTTTAAAAATAAACACGGGGGACTGGAGAGATAGCTCAGTGGTTAATAGCAGGTACTCTTAATGCGGAGAGCCAGCATGAGATTCCCAGGGCCAACAGGCTCACAACTGCCTGTAACTCCAGTTCTAGGAGGGCCCGGAAACTCTGCTCCAAAGGCACCTGCGTTTCTGTGCACATACCCCTACAGACATACACATGAACATGATTTTCAATAATAATAACAAACTGGAAGTATAAAAACATTTCATCATAATTTAAAACTTCAATTTAAGGTATGGCATTATTGCTGGCATTGTGTACATGTCATCTTGTAACTGCTTACCCAGCAGTAGCTCTCAGGACACACTAAGACCAGTCTCCCTTAGCCACTATGTCCATGCCCCCTTCCACAAATTAAGTTCAAAGACAGGTTCTAGCCACTGAAAGTCATGAACAAAACCAAGCAGAACATCCTTGCCCTCCCGGAGTTCACACCTACCAGGCAGAGACAGACAGTAAAACCCTCAAAGCTAAATACACAGGACTGAAGGTGTCATGTCCCGTGGAGCTACAATTTACAAAGGGTGTCCCCAGGTGGCCTTCTATAACACATAATAAAGACTTGACAGAGGTGAGAAACCATGTAGCTGTTCGCAGGAGAGCATTCTGGCAGAAGTATCCTGGAGCGTTTCAGGAATAGGAGTATGTGCCGCAGAGTGGAGAGAATGGGTTGGCTCTGACCTGATGAGCCTTTATCGATCATTGGTAAGGATGTCAGCACTTAGGGTCCTGGGTGATGACTCAGTGGGTAAAAGTACATTGACTAGGCGAATAAAAGGAATCCCTGGTAGATTTTATGCAACTGTATCAATTGCAGACTCCAACTTAGGCTTTCTAGGCTCATTCCAGACACTGTTGAGAATACACTTGGCATCAAGGGAGGAGGAGGAGGACCGGCTAGAAGTCTGCTGCCAATTGTTCAGGACAGAAGAGAGCAGTGGCTGGTCAGTTAACAGCAGAAGCACTTGAATTCTGAGGGGTTTTTGTTTGTTTGTTTTTAAGGCATATGATGCCAACAGGATTTTACAATGGAATTAACGATCAGAGCACAAAATGAATGCTGCCAAAGATAGCTCCCAAGGATCTGCCATTGAGGAAGCCCTTCACTGGAGTAAGCAAGACTGGCTGTGGCCTTATCTCTACTGCCACAGCTTCCTGTCCCTGTCAGTCAGCACCAGAGGTCCTGCCCACAGCTTCCTGTCCCTATCAGTCACAACCCGAGGTCCTGCCCACTTTCAGAATAAAAATGCGCCCATGATAGAAATGCCCTAATCACTCCCACAGCCCCTTCCTGAGCAACGGCTGGGTGACCGCTGCCTTTGCTTCCTTAAGGGCTATGCCCACCCCACTCCTTCCTGCCAGCAACACTCCTGCAGCCCAAATGGAGGATCCCAGCTAGCCTCCAGTGCCCAGGACTCTCTGCTGCAGTGTTTGCCTCTATAACAACTTCCTTCCTCAAATTCGCCTCATGATAAGATCTAATGTGTAAGTTTACCATGATCCCTCTTTCCATATTTTGTCTTTATTTTGTTTCTCCCTCTCCCTTCTCTTCTCTTAGGCATTACATCATTTGAACTCCCCACTATGACTCTAGGCTGCATGGCCAGGATTCAACACTCAGGTTCTCTACTGATTTCTGAAATAGCAACTCCAGCACCCAGTTCAATCTGCCAACCACTGTGCTTTCTGCGTTTTGTCTTCACCTGTGTCCTGAACTCCAGCTCTACAGCCACAACCACAAGCCACACCTCTGTGGCCCTCCCGGCAAGTGCTCCAAGCCTAAGCTGTGTGCTCTGTCTTCATGATCCCTCCACAGCAAACTGCTCTGTTCAAATGTTCCTCGCAGGAAGAGTACAATAGCTAGGCATGGAAACCAGTCAGGAGGTTCCTCAAAAAAAAAAAGTCTAAAAATAGAACTACGGTATGATCTCACAATACCCAACCTCTGAGAATATACACACCCTTCAGAAATCCAAAGATTACCAGTTTGTCCTGTCTTATCTTATCCTCATGTCCAGCCTAGAGCCCACATTCCTCTCTGGGGTCTTGCTGCTCCTCCAAGCAAGACTTTGCAGCCATCTCTCCACACCCTTGCCACACAGTTCCCTCTGGTTGGTGACTCCTCCAGGTCTCCCCCCTTTCCCCTGTGCCACCCACAGATCAAAGTCCAGCTTACAGCCAGCCTTTCCCAGGAAGCTGTCCACACACTCATCCCAAGCAAGGCTGCAGGGCAGCTTTCCTCGCCTGCACACCTCAGAATTCTCTGCCCTTTTCATCCTGTGTGACCTACAGCCATGAGGCTAAAACAATGGTCCAGAGACCACAGCATCAGCAGGAGTTTGTGAAAATGCAAATCCCTGGCTCCACACTAGACCTGCTGCCTCAGAATCAGCGACCTGATTTGAGCTCTCCAGGTGAGACTAGCACATGCTTATATCTGAGCAGCACTGACTTAGAAACCCCTGCCTTACAAGCTTTATCTTGCCAAACACATAAGACACACGATGCCAACTGTTATCTATGACATACCTGCTGTTGGAAAACCGGTTGTGCAAATGTTGTTTCCAGCAATTTCATCACAACAAACACCAAGTGAATTTTACCTCCCAGCATTCATTTTGAAAAACATAGCAAAAACCATTATACTAAATGATAAAAGTGCTTGTTTTTACCAGGAGTCAACACAATAAGTTGACATTGTTTCAATCAAAAGATCATTTAAGTGTCATGTAGATAACAAATGATTTTAATTAATAATTAGTCATTTACGACCATTTAAATTAGTAGACTCTTTTGTATTTCCTTTAGGTTTCAACTTTAGAAAAATTGTTGTGACATTTTTAGGCAGTGTTTAAAGGACAAATACAGAGGAGGTGGCTAAGTTAAAAAAAAAAGCCTCTAAAGAGAAGACTAGACCCTAAGTTTAATGAGAAAGACGAACCGAGCCAGGCTGAACTTAACATCATACTTCCAGGAACACCAGTAAGGAAGAGTCCCACACTCACTTAATACAGCCACTTTCTCCTCCTTTCCCAGGATGACTCTGCCAGGATGCACTGTCTCATCACGTACTCCAAAGCACCAAAGTCCGGAAATCAGAGGTGGAAATCCGTGAACCCGGAAGTCAAGGCAGACCCTGCCTCTCTACTACTTAGTTATTCAGATATTAGCTACAGCAACAGAAAGCTGATGATACATCCACTGTGCTCATTTTGCCTCTTTCAACTACTATATTTAAGAAAAATAAATTCAATCAAAATAGCCCCAGAAAAATAAGTTATCTCAAGAAGAGAAAGAATGGTCTACAGTGGAAATGTGTGGGAACTGTGCACGGCCAGAACACAGAGGCCATTACTGTCTGGGTCTTCCTGTTGTTTTCTAAACTTCTGTTTGTATTTTACTGCCTAAATGCCCAAAGTTCTACACAAGAGCTTCTTCTTTTAATACAGTTGTGCTGAATGAACATAGGGATGAAACAACAAAGTCAAAACGTGAACAGAAGTCCTCTCGTAATAGAGGCTGCATATACTTTTCGACACTGTTTTGGTTTTTATAGTACCTGATATTTTCACATATTAACTTTTAAAATATTACAGGGTGCATCTTTGACGTGCTTAAGCGTGGTATCGCAGCTTACTCCCAGCTGTAAGACAATGTTTACTGCCGCTTCCTTTCTCACGTGTCGCCGGTTCAGTCCGCACAACCCCTCCAAGAGAAGAGCGAAACCATTATTCCCTACACCCAAAGGGTGGAGGGAGAGAAGCGACCCCCACAAGTTATCCTCCGGCCTCCACATAGCCTCCTCTCTCTCTCTAAAAGCAATTAAATATTTTTTAATGAAATACTGTTTTTTAGACTGTGCTTTTCCAATGTTCTCAAAAAGGAGTTTTCTATGAAAAGAGATGGCCTCCTAGAGAAGGAAGCAAACTCTTGAGAGGAAAAAAAAAAAAAAAGATTAAGTCACACCTAAAAACTTAAAGGAAAAAACTAAAGAGGCAACTCGTAGAAAGCATGCAGTCCAGGGGGGTGAACTTTACAGTGGCTACTCAAAAGAAGAGAGCTGAAAACAACGACACTGAAGGCAAAGAGATCAAATGCAGGTCTTTGGGACCATGATGGGGCCGATTTCTAAACAAAACACCTGAAAACAAATTTTATCTGTACTAAAAAATAACTTCATATATTGTCTTTAAAATCCATACAATCAACTAGATGGAAAACCACGCTGACTCCAATGTACCCTATCAGAGGAACCACGGGCTTCTTTGTTATGAGTGATAGCACAAGCCTATGAGCCCCCTAAAAGTTCAGCAGTGTACACAATGACTGCGGTCTCCAATTACTG
The DNA here is from genome assembly GCA_028658305.1 of Pachyuromys duprasi. Classification (NCBI taxonomy): domain Eukaryota; kingdom Metazoa; phylum Chordata; class Mammalia; order Rodentia; family Muridae; genus Pachyuromys; species Pachyuromys duprasi. Next base: position 46,275,897 of record CM053766.1, read on the forward strand.
CTCAGGGAAAAAGTCAAGAAAAACGTTAAGCTATATGTGAGTTAATAAAACATGACACAGAGAAAAGCGCTACTAGTTATGAGATGAATTCCAGCTAATCGAGGAAAAAAGCCAAGAGAACTGAAGTAATAGCAGGAAATGATGGACTCTGTGTAATAGCCAAGTTAATACAAAAGGCAAAAACAATCCCGAGAAGCACTGAACTCATTCTATTTACTATCCTCACCTAGTTTCTGCTTGTGTGTGCTTGGAGCCTGGTCGGGGACACTACTGGGAATCAAACCCGAGATCTCGAGCACTCAAGGCATGTGCTGTCCTACTGAGCTATACTCCAGTCCAAATTCTCTACAATTTAATGTAAAGCTCTCTTTTGCTCAAGGGGGCATATATCTTTAAAACGCTAGCAGTCAAAATAACAAAGTTCTAGGAAGTCCAGAAGCATGAGGTCAGGGTAAGATTGAAGTCCCGTTCAGATCTGTTGTACATTGACCACATTAAGTGATGGATTGGAGTGTATATTCAGATTGGGTTTTTTAAGGGAGCTGTGTAGAAAAAGAAGAAGAAATTGAAATAAATGAAATAACAGGTCAGATATTACTTGTGGAAGAAAATCTTAAATGATTTAAATTCTCCTTCAAAGGAGATCTTATTAAATCCAAAAATGAAGTCTGTTTCTACTACTGTCAAGTGATACTGCAAAAAGCAATTAAGATAAAGTTCAGAACAAAAGGAAAATTAAATATATTGAGCAAATACAAAGTAAAATACATAAAATAGTATTATGAAATTTACCATACCTACTAGAAACAATTATTTCGTTAAGACAGACTTTGTGTTAAGAGAGTCATAAACCACAAAAACATTACTAAAACTTTTAAAAGTTAATTTCTGAATCCAGTTCTCAATCAGCTCCAGCTGACCTCACCTTGAACTCTTGACCTACCGCTTCATCTTCCAAATGCTGGCATTACAGGTGTTCACACCAAGTGGTAACACCCTTGCCTGTTATCCTTCCAGATGGAAGTTCTTTTGTCAGATCCTGCATCAGTTTCTACCTGCTGCTTTCCTGGAGTTCCCTATGGTGATGGTCAGATCCTGCATCAGTTTTCGCCCGATGCTCTCTTTGCAGTTCTGACAGTGATGGGGGGATTGCAAACACTATATCACTGTGTTTTCTGTTCTGGAGCATGTGCTACCTGCCTGCATCAGGTCTTCCCTGCATCTCTTAACAAGTTTTAATTCTTTTCTTCATACAGGGTCTGAAGATTTCTTACTAAAATTTTTGCTATTCAGGACCCCACCTCAAAAAAATTACATAAAAATGAATGCTATTGGTTTGAATATATTTGCTATGTATCTGGCCACATTTCTGAATTATTGATGTAAAATGTTTTCATTCATTCATAATATTGTTCTGGTTATGTCACATTTACTATTGATTTTCTGACATATGCTTTCCTTTGGTGGCTAAAGTTATATTAAAGATAATATTTATAATTATACTTAACTCTGATGGCCTTGAATCATTCTTTACATGAACATGTATTAAGTAAGGACTTTTTGCTGTTGTTTTTGCAACTGCATGTTGCACAATGAAAAGGGGCTTAAACAGTGTGAACATGGCAGCATTAAAAAGGACACTAGTGTTGGACCAATTCCAGTCCATTGGGCTAACTGGTCAACAACTCAGGAACCCAATCTGGTTTACTAAAATGTCCCCAAAAGTCAGTAGGTTGATGGTTTGCTCCCCCAGGAAGCATTAGTAGGAGCTACTGAAATCTTTGAGAAGTGGTGGGAGATTTTTTGACATTTTCAGACGTGCCCTTAAAGGGGAGTAAGGCCCTCAATCTCTCAGTCACTCTTTGCTTCCTGACTTAGCTGTAAATAATTTGCTTTCCATGTGCTCTTGCTATGATACGTCCCCTTCAGCTGAGTTCCAAAACAACGGGACCAATCAACTTGGGACTTGAACTTCCTGAACTGTCAACCAAGATAAATCTGTTCTTTAGAAATGTACAGCTTTGACTATTGCATCATAGTAAGGTAAAGTTCACCAAGCATCTGTGCTGGTTTGCTTGCGAGTCTTCGGGCTTACCAGCGATAAGTGGCAGACAGCTGCAACAAATCAAAGTAGCAGTCTTTCCAGGAAATACAAGCACAAGCAGGAAAAGCCTGTTTTCAGAAATTCACATGTAAAACTGGGGAAAGTTTGTCAAGAACATCTACTAAGTCCCCTCCAACTCCTGACTTATGTCACGCTCCTAAGGTTCCGGTTGGTTTTGTCAGCGTGACACAAGCCTAGATATATGTGGGAATCTCCTCTGAGGAATCGCCTCTGTCAGATTGGCCTCTAGGCAAATCTGTGGTCCATTTTCTTCATTAGTGATATGGCAGGGGCTGGCTCAGTGTGGGCAATGACACCCCTGGGCAGGGGTCCTGGGGTATAACAAAATATGTTGGGCAAGCCATGAGGAGAAAGCTAGTAAGCATTGTTCCTCCATGGTTTCTCCTTCAGTTCCTGACTCTAGGTTCCTGCCTTGAGTTCCTCCCTTGGCTTTCTCCAATAATGGACAGTGACTCAGGGTTTATAACCCTTTCCTGTCCAAGTTGCTTTCGGTCATGTTGTTTATTGCAGCAATAGAAACCAAGACGTTTGTTTACAATACTCATCAACAAAATAATGGACTCGCATGCAATCAATCATATGACTGGCATGGTTTACTATACTTTCTCCCTGCTGGGAGGTAGCATGCTGGAAGAGTAAACACAGAAATGAAATGTAGTGGTCAACTAACAGGTAAAGGGATAAGGGACTGCCGACGTGGCTCAGCAGATTTTCTGGCAAACGTAACAACCCGAGATCCATCACCAGACATCAGGTGGATGGAGAGAACCAACTCCACAAGCTGTCCTCTGTCCCACACGTGGGCTGTGTGGCATGCATGCATGTATACACGTTTATACATACAAACGTGCTAAACAACAGATTTTTAATAAAAAGCAGGATGGGAGTGACCGTGAACCAGCCCAGTCTGGTGAATCCTCTTGACCTTCAGAGACCCCAACCTCCAGGCTTAGCCTGGGTCACACATCCTGTAGGCTGGTTCAGTCTGATAAATTTAGCTCTCAGCCCTCATCAAAGAAGCTTCTTTGTGAAGCAGATGGAAACCGTTACAGAGATGCGTAATTGGCCAAAAGCAGAGGATAAGAGTGTGCAGGATGGTCAAATTCCAGTGCCACATCTGCACCCCAGGCTCTGGGGTGATCATTGAAGAGGGGGCAGAATGATTGTTCCAGCCAAAGGATCCAGACACCTGTTGCTAAGTAGTATCCCCTAGGCATGACAATGAAAGCCCTCCCAGGAAATCGTAACAGTATGGTTGCCTATAAAACCAGCGTAAGGAAAACAGCAGTTGACATGCCAATGTGAAGAGTGCAAATGCCACAGGTCTCGCGCCTCGATCAAGAGCCACAGGTGGCGGTGCACTCCTTTAATCCCAGCATGCAGGGACACCCAGGGACACAGAGGCAGGCAGATCTTTGAGTCAAAGTCCAGCCTGGTCTACAGAGTGAGCTCCAGGACAGGCAGGTCGACACACAGAAACCCTGTGTGGAAATAACAAACAAGCAAAAAGAGAGAGAGACAAAAACAAAGAGCTACAGGTCAATGGCTGCTGAGAGAGGGAGAATCCATTTTCAGGGATAACCTGCATAGGTTTCCAATCCTGAGCAGTCAGCCATGGGCACACATACATAGAAGAAATGCTAAACAGACTCAGTAAGTTGTACATAACCAAGCACACATGTATGTGCACACACACATATAGATACATTATATATATTGTTACATATACATGTATATATGTGTGTGTGTGTGTGTGTAACAATTACAATTAAAGAAGAGGCCATAAAATTTGGAAAGGGGTCACAGAGGAGTTTGATGAAGGAAGTAACACAGTATCCATACATAAAGTTCTCAAAAAATTATAAAATGTATGTACTTTAAAAAATCAATACTGGCATTGAATGTACTAAGCATTATCATATACCCACATTATGGCAAGCGCTGTCCTGTGACATAGATTTTTAATTCCTGCAGTAGCCTTATGGCAACAAATACTATTAGCTCCATTGCACAGGTATAAAAAAAAAAAAAAAAAAAAGCCAAGAAATGTTCCAAATTAGTTGCAGGCCATAAAGCCAGTAATCCAGTGGTTCTCCACCTTCCTAATGCTGAGACCCTTCAATATAGTTCTTCTTGTTGGGGTTATGTTATTTTGTTGCTACTTCATAACCGTAATTTTGCTATTGTTATGAATCATAATGTAGATATCTGATATGCAGGGTATCTGATATGCATACCTGCAAAGCAGTCATGACCCAGAGGTTGAGAACTGCTGCAGTAAGCTATAAGGTATCAATATCCAGAGAGTCCCACTTTGATGGACCCTCTAAATCATTCTCCAACCTAGGCCTCTGAAAAGAAATGAGATCAGCTATGAGTTCAGAAGTGAGCCCAAATTATCCCATGTTAAAAAAAAAAAAGTCTAGCTGAGTTTGCTGTCAAGCTGTCATCTGAAGAACACTAGCTGGATGTCAGCACCAGCATTAGCCACTCACCTTCCTGGCTTTGAAAGGCCTGGGAACAGGTTGACGATGAGCCACTTCAGGCACGAATCTGCACTGGAAGGCCATGTGTTGACCTCAACCTTCCTATCTTGAGGCTTACCTGCGCCTTTGCTTCACTTGCCAAGCCAGGATCACTTAGAGAGGTTGCCGGTAATCTCAAATCTCCTAAAATGAGGAATAAGTGCGGCCGCACCCACGCCAGTTCCCACTCCTTTCATTACTGCCCTGGCACTTAGAAGAGCTCCGATTCTATTAATCCTGTGTTTGTAGTGAAATCTCCTTTCATTAATACCTGAGAAAGGAAGAGGCAATTTAATACATTTGATTTTCAAAGATTCTATCCAGCGAAGCCGCAGTCCACTGCAGTCACAGTTGATTGCTGTGAAGCAGAGAGCTCTCTCTACATTTTTAAAGGAGAAAGCTTGACAAGGGGGACCTACTGCAAAACATGGAAGGCATGATAAATTTATGGTATTTTGAAGACATGTTACAAATGCTTCTACCTGCCCTGTCCCGGGAATGTTATTAAACTGCCCAGCCTTCAGATCCTACAGCCAGAGAGAGCCCACAGTGCTGTATACTCTCACTGAAGCCTACCGAAGACTAGAAGCTACAAATGAAAGAAATACACGCGTGTTCTCATGGGCAGGGGAAAGGGCCCTGGGACCTGCTTCATAACTAAGATTCTCACTGTGATGCTCTGACTTGCACTCTGCGCACTCAAACACCACAGCCAAGGACATGGCAGGCTTCTCCTCTCCCAGAACATGACAGCCTCATGCAGGTCTCTCTCCCGCAACAGCCAGGAGGCAGCTGTGAGCCATTGCTCCTTTGGAAAGCTGTACTTCCAGCAAGGCCTTGGAGAATCCAGTGAATACTGTGGGAACGCAACTTCCTTGCTCACAGTGTCTTGTCCCATGCAGCCATCTACCCATCACCCTTATGAAGCCCACACGTGGTTCACAGTACACTGTGTTAACAAACTTCCATGCCATCTCAAGAGGAAACAGAAGAAGCAGGTGGGCCAAATCACCACCTAAAGAACCCTTTCTGAGACAGGCATGGTGGCCGATGTCTGTAATGCCAGCACCCAGGAAGGCAGAGCCAGGCGGATCTCTATGAATTTGAGGCCAGCCTGGTCTACAAATAGAGTCCAGGACAGCCAAGAATACACAAAGAAACCCTGCCTCAAAAACAAAACAAAACAAACAAACAAAAAAACACCCTTCTGTTTCTTCCAATTGATATGCAAAGACCCAGGAAGTTTCTACAGTACCAAGAATGATGCCCAGTGAGCCAGTGATGCCTGGGGCAATCGTCTGCCCATTTCTCAGGAGTTCCCCACACCATGTCAAGGTCTGGTTTTATGAGATCACAATCCCCTGTGTTAAAGGTCAAGAACACATAACATTTTACAATAGTGGCCCCTCCACTTGGTGCTTAACAGGATGAACAACCCAACTGGGATGACACATAAAGGTCTCCACAGTGGACTGTGTGCTGGGCGAATGATGGAACACACAGATGTTGACACATGTTAACCCTGCCCCTTGGTAGCTCTTCACTGAAGCCACTAATGTCTATGTGGTCAAATGATTCTAAAAGGAGAGATTTGAGTAACACTGAGAATAAATAGAGCAAGAGAAAAAGTAAAATCGAATAATTATTCAGGAGATCAGACTGGGGTTCCAGCTCCAGCCGAAATGTTCTTGATACGAGACAGTCTGAGTAACAGAGTTTATGCATCAATCAGGATCTGAAGCTAGAGTGTATAGAGTTCACTACGTCACAGCTGCTCCCTTGTTGGAGTCAGTATTCTGGCCTCAATCCCAACCTCATTTCAACTCAAAAAGGGGAAGTCCAAATCAAAATCCTCCAAAACCAATAGCACATTTCCCTGAAGTGCAGACTACAGTTCCGCACTAAAAAGATATCTCCACTATATGATTTGAAAGTGGGGTATAACAATAGCAGAGTTTTCACTTTGCATTTCGTTGCATTTAATGGCTTTAAATCATACCAACCCGGGTTCAAAACCAGGGTCTATCATTTTGGAAACCCCTGTCTCTAAACCTGTAAAATTACAATAGTATATCATTACAAAAATGTGCCTGCAATAAGACAACTCGACAGTTATTAAAATGGTTAGTCCAGTGCTTGTCACATAACAAATGGCTACACAATATCTGGGGCTTTTATAACATATGTAATATTATAAATATTATGTGGAATATTATAACTATAAGTGAGGTATAGTAAAGCTGCTGCTACGTTTCACTATTGCAGTAATATAAGTATTGCTATAATTATCTTTACTGTATAAATTACTACAGGTCATTTGACTACAGTCATGCTCCTGTGACCTAAGACCTGCAAAGCTGAGGACCAAATCCAGGAGCAGAGACTGCTCCATGGAAGCTCTATGCTACCCTAACTGAGACCTCGGGCCCTTGACTAATCCACAGGCCAGCCAGCCCTTCATCAGTACCCAGCACCAATAGCATCTAAGGGATCTGCTAGTTTGATGAACACTCTGCCACGTGTCCTGACTACTCTGAAGTAAAAGCCAAGCTCTCCTTGCTTCTCCAGGATCTCAGTATTTTGCAGGCAGTTTCGTGGCTGTTTGTACTGTTCAAAACTACAACAGCCCAAAAGAAATACCACAGTGGGCCTTGGAACCAAGCTCCTGTCCAACTCTTCCCCAGCAGTCGGCCATCTTAAGCCCCCTCTTCCCTCATTTCTCAGGAGGTCTGGACCACAGCAGCTGTCAGAGTCTGTACCTCCTTGCATTTCCAGGGCTACTATTCACTCCCCCTCCCTGAGACTGCTTCTCCTTCCTGCCTTCTAGAATTACCTGTTTGGCTCCTGCTCCTGTAACACTGGAAGTTTCCTTTGCTTCAGTGAACAGAACTGCTTTAAAATACCCTGTCTCCCCAAAATCTCCAAGCAGACCTCAAATATCAATGAACTTCATGTAAAGTAGCAAGTGATGGATCTAATTCTTCCAAGTTAAATTCTAAAACACAGAGTGCCATTTGTAACAGAGATGGTGAGGGGTTCTTAACAGAAGGACTAAGCGTACACACCATTCCACCTTCTGGACAAACTGTATCCCCTGTGCCCATGGCTGCTTTGCCAGCCCTCATGCCTACCTTTTAGGAGATGTAAGAAGCCTAAAACAGTCAGACAGATAGCAGGAACTGTGGCTTATCATGGTACCCTAGCACGGGTGGATGCAAACTCCTAGGTCTGGGTTCTCATTTTATTCAACTCTAATTTCCAAATTAGAGTTCTTTAGTTGAGTCTTAAATCCAAACATCCAGTCCTCAATCTCTATAAGAAACAGTCTTCATGGTAAAGTGATATAAAATGGACACATAGTGTCTTCATTTCCTTTCTTGTTGTTGTGATAAAATGCCCCAACAGAAGTAACTTAGAAGAGAAAGGGCTTAATTTAACTCCCAAGTGAAGGTTATCCGACATCATTGTGTATTGTGTTTGGGAGGGCACAATGGCAGGAGCTTGAGGCAGTTGGTCACATGATCTCTATAGTCAAGAAGCAGAAAGGAATGAATTAATGCATGCATGCTTTTCCTCAGCTCAGTTTCTCCCTGTTTATTTCTTCTGCACAATCCAGGACCCAAACCCAAATCCACTTGTAGCCTGGTTCTTCTCAAATCAATTAACATAATAAAAACAATGCCTGACAGACACACCCACAAGTCAACCTAATCTGACAAATCCTGCATTGAGACTCTCTTCTCAGGGGATTCCAGGCCATGCCAAGTTGACAATTAAGTCTAATTAGCACACACAGTGAGAATTTTCTACTCTAATCCAACTCATTTTTTTTTCAAAGAGTTGATTGTTTACAGTATGTTAAACTCACTCTGTAAACCATGACAATTTGAAAAAACATAGAAAAAACAAAATCAAAAACAAAACAACAATAACAAAAAAAGAAAGAAAGATAGAAAGAAAGAAAGAAAGCAGAAAAAAAAAACATTTGCCAATACAGGGAGGTTAGGGTGGGGTTGTTGATACTACGGAAAAGTGGGAAATGGTTTAGCTCACAGAAGGCTTGCCAAGTTACAAGGTTAGCCTTCTGCCACAAAAAGTATTCATTTCATGAATGAGAAGATGCAAGGAAGCACAGACACAGCCTGTCTTCCTAAGGATTACAGTGTCCTCCAGGGGAATGAAAGTGGGACAAATGGCTTGTATTATAAGGTCCAGAGAAGAGTTCCAGACTGAGGGAATGGCAGAGATGAGAAAATGCACCAAACACTAAGAAAGGAGAAAGCTGATAAGATATGGCTGTAGACACAGGCTCTCCCGGTCCTGCCTCCAAAGCCCTTCTTTCCCCAAAGCGAGGTTTCATTAACCATAGTATGGGGAATGTCGAGGTAAGCCTTTTGGAGGCCCACAGGGAATGGCAAGCGACTCCTACAACTCCTGGAAAGGTCCTGATCCACTCCACACAGTGTTGACCTACTAGGGACTCATAGCACATGAGTGAAGTCTCAAAATGGTTCCAAGGCTAGGACAGTGAGTGCTTCCCCTTCTTTACGGACGTCTTCTAAGGTGACCTTGTCCCCCCACATCTCCCACATTTCCTGAAGAGTCGCACCAACCTGATTGATTGTTACTGGTGCTTGGGGCTAGCATAGGATGGTCTGATTGGCCCTTCAATCATTTAAAGGCTGTTACACTGAACAATAAAGTTAGGTCTGCACCTTTGAGTCTGGTCTCCATTTTGCGTGGGCTCCGTCTTCACTCACTTCCCTTACCCTCCGTTCCTGATCCCCACGGCATAGGACCTTAACTTTAAGGAAGCTATAATTCTGTAAGATGGGAGTACAGGAGACCAGGAAGGCAAGTGGAAAGAAGCAGACAGGGTGGGCTGATAGAGGGCTCAGTGTTTGCCACGCCAGCATCAAGACCTGAGTGTAATCTATTTCCAAACTCTTCGTTTTATTTTTGTTTTGTTTTGTTTTGGTTTGGCTTTGGCTTTTTTGAGACACGGTTTCTCTATGTGCAGCCCTGGCTTTCCTGGAATTCACTGTGGCCTCCAGCTCACAGAGCTCCACCTGCCTCTGCCTCCAAATGGCTGGGAGTAAAGGCATGTGCCACCATGCCCAGCTCAGACCTTTTGTGTGTTTTTTTAAAAAATATTTTGTTAGGGTGCAGTTCTGCAGGCTAGGAAGAGACAGATGGGTGGATTCCTGTGCCCCAGGAATCCACCCTACCTAGCCTAGCTTACTTGGTGAGTCCCAGGCCAATGGAAGGCTGTCTAAAACCACCTGAGGAATAATACCCAAATCCTCTATAAGACTTTTAACCCACACCTCGGCTTTTACATCCTAAAATTCAAATAGTTACACGTTACTTCGAAAAGTGGCTGTGATGACTGACAATAAGACAGTTATATGTCAAATGGCTATAAAAGATCTGCACCTTTTATAATATATGCAACGTTATGAATTTCATGTGCAAAACACTATAAACATGTACACACATACACACACACTTCAAAGAAAGGAGAAGGTGCCGCTGGAGTCTGCCCCTCCAGGTGGGGAAGAGGTGATCTTCCTAGAAACTCCACTTGGTGGTCTGATGGGGGATTTGCCTCTGCAGCATATGACACATGCCCAGAGATCAGCACAGCCTTGGCAGAGTCCATCTTCAGGCTTTACTAAGGTGTAATTAGATGCCACCAAACTTACTCCTATCAGCCCCTGGCATTTTTGTGCATCTCCATCACCGCAAAGAGATCCCTCCTGCCATCTGCAGTCCTGATCAAACACTTTTTGTCTCTGCCTTTGCCTTTTCTGGAAGAGTCATACAAACAGTCGTATAACGAGCAATCTTTGTGCTTCGCTCCTTATGTAGCATTTTAAAAAGGTTTTCCCACAATAAGCTTTACACCTACACTTCATGTTTATTGCCAACTAGTATTCCATTGCAAGAGATCATATTTTGTTTTTCTCTCTGTCATGTGAAAAGTATTTGAGTATTTTTACCACCTCTTTGGTGACATGGATCACTCTACTATGAACAATCATGTACACATGTTGAAATGATGTATGTTTTCACTTTGCTTATGTAGGTGTCTAGAACTGTAATCACTAAGTCATATAGGAAGTTTCCACTTGATCTTTTAAAAAATAAGCCAAACAAAAAATATAATGAATAAAGCCCAACAATTTTCCAATGTATTGACCCACACTATTATTCATCTGCAATATAGAAGTATACCAGATGATACATATTCCCGGTCTGTGGTACCTTTAAATTCATCTATACATCTTCTGTAGATGGAACATAGTTAATAAGGTCTGGAAAAGCTGATCTTTGAACTACAGAGTTCACAGAGCCTCACAATGTATTCACAAGCCAAATTTCACTTGAATGCATTTTTTTTTACATTATTTGAAAGCATGTTGAAAATGGTGAAATTAAAAGTCAGTGCTAAAGGCCTATAATCAGAGAAGGAAAACATTTATCAAAAGAGAGTTACCAAGGAGCCAAATGAGACAAACCAGAATGTGCCACATACATGAAACAAAGCCCCAGTGCACAAAACCCTACGAGTGAATCCTACAAATTGCAAACAAGTACAGAAGGTCAGAGGTCGGCTTCTTTAAATGTGAGGCTCTTTGTAGTATATCAGGTGATTAAGAGAGAAAATAGAAACCCCGTGTACAGAAAGAGAGAAAAACAGAGAGACCTGGCCTCACGGGGACAGAGAGCCCAATAGTCATAGAAAAGCTTTGAAAGCACCAGGCTCCTTTTGATTTGTAGTTAGAATTATCATCGCTGTGATGAAACACCATGACCAAAGTAACTTGGAGAGGAAAGCATTCATTTGGCTTATTCCTCCATATCACTGTTCATCATTGAAGGACATCGGGACAAGAACTCAAACAGGGCAAGAACCTGAAGGCAAGAGCTGGAAGAGGTGCTGCTTACTAGTTTGCTCAGCCAGCTCTCTTATAGAACCCAGGCCCACCAGCCCAGAGTGAGACCATCCACAACAGGCTGGGCTCTCTCATCAATCACTAATTAAGAAAACATCACACAGGCTTGCCTAGAACCCTATCTTATGGAGGCATTTTCTCAGTGGAGGTGCCTGCCTTTCAAATAACTCTAGGTTGTTTCAAGTTGACATAAAATCATCCAGCACACTTTGCAAACATACACATGAATTAGGAGGGTTGGGAGAATTGGTGACGCTTTCGCCCCCTTCCCACATGGAAAGCCCACGTCTAGATGGGCCTGGTCTCTCCTTCACTGAGGTTGCATGTCAAGTACCACCGCGTTTCAATGAACTCAAGAGAGTTCCCTCTATTCACAGAGGGACTTCCTCTGGGGACCGTCCCTTTTTGTTTCTAGTGGTGAGGACCCACACTAATTACCTAGGAGGATCATTTCTGCTGCAATTGGTTATAGGGAGGGTTAGGTACTCAGCTGGGCAGGCCTCATAAGACTTCCCTTGCTAATATGCAGCCACTCAAAGAAAACAAGGAGAACCTGGAAGTGAGTCACAAAGACTTCCTCTTTCTCCAGTCCCTAAAACATATAATGTCTATAGTTCACACCTCTACTTCTTCTTCCTAAATAAAAATTGACTAGATTCAAGAAATGATGGCTACAAGAAATACTAGTGCAAGTATGTCCTTCAAATATTCCCTGAGAAAGCAGACTAAGGTTCAGACATTGCATCATGATGACACAGCCCTACAGAGTTCATACTTGAATAGCTTGCAATTGAGTCTCGTAATATAAGTATGATTATGATTTGTTGGGCCAAACTTATAGCTGTCCTAAGTGACAGGCTGAATACAGCTGGATCATGGCAGCCTCAGACAGCACCTCAGTGCAACACAGAGCTCTTTCTGTCTGCCAGAAAAGAAAATAGAGTTCTTGCTCCCTGATTCTAGGCCCACTGTTAGATAAGGGAGGACAAAGCATTTTAGGTTTTGACTTTGAGAAACATTCTAGGCACCAGGACCAGAGCCACCATGTCCCTGACACCCAGATGCTGTGTGCCCACTGAGTCTTCAGAGCGCAAGTGGAATGTTGCTGTGCTCCCAAACTCAGAACACTCTCCAGCCCTGCAGGCGGCTTTAAAGCTGTTCCCAATGTGTAGTTTCCTTAGACAAGGCCTGTAACATCACTGTTAGGGAGCTAGTCAGATAAAAGAAAAGAAAAGAAAAAAAAAAGGCAGGCCTTTCTGCTGTTTATTTTGAAACAAGGGCTCATGGAGACCAGGCTGGGCTTGAACTTGCTATGTGGCTGTACCTTGTTCCTCCAGGAGCCGAGATGACAGATGTGTATGGCCATGTCTGATGTGCCTGGAGCTGGGGATCTGACTAAGATCTTTGTGCACATTGGGCAGGCACTGTACCAACTGAGCTACAGAGCCCAGCCCCATAGGAAGACTTTAGAAATAATAGAAAGCCTGCCTAAAATGTAGTTTGGCACAGTGGCCTCTTTGGCTACTGTCCACTTCCCCCCTTGGGGATGTGCTCTACTGTACACTCGGCACTGTTTGTACCGAGATCACAAGACCAGGAGGGAGGCGGAGTCCAGATGGAGGTCCCAGGGACATCACTGCCACTAGGAGACAACTGTTCGGTGCCACTGGAAGAGAAGTGTCCTCTCCACATCTCAGGCAAAGTATCTGATGGCTAAATGTGCTGCCCTCCTTGAGAGCAGCAGATAGTCTTGACAAAAACAGTTGAGCAACTGACTTCCTGACATTGCAATATCTGAGAAAGTTGGACCTTTTCCCCAAGTCACCAGTATTGGGGAAGCCATAATTAACTTCCACAAGGATTTTTCTTTCATGTCAAACTATCTCTTTTTCCTTTTACAAACATGTTCTAAGAGGAGGTCATCAATTGGACTTTTCAAAAGCAACTTCCCTAGAAGTGTGTGAAATAAAATTTAGATGCATAGTTATTGTAAAGCTGTATATACTCTTACTTGATATTGGCAAAATTGGCATCGCATTCCCTCCAAATAAATATACATGTAACATAATCATGCTATCTAACAACAGGTGGGTGAATAACAACATAGTACATTTCTGTGGCTGAGAGACAACTGTTTATGGGTTGTTACAGTGAAAGTCACTGGGTTTTCCTTTAGCTTTCCACAAATACTTTCTGTTCCTGGGTCAAAACAAAAACAAAAACAAAGAAATTCACTAGGTTTTCTCAGTAAGAAAATCCTCTAGCTTTCCACAAATACTTTCTGTTCTCCAGTTCAAAACAAAAACAAACAAACAAACCACTAATGATATAGACTCTGTCCTAATTTCTTTTCTAGCTGCTGTGAGAAAATACCCTCAGGAGGCCTGGAGATGTAGCAGAGTTGTAAAGTGCTCCCTGGCATGTGCAAGGCCTTAGGTTCAAACCACTGTGTCACCAAAAACCAAATCAAATGAAACAAACAAAAACACTGATGAAAGCAATGTAGAGAAGAAAGGATTTATGTTGGCTTTCAGTTGCAGGGTATGCTTCATTCTAGCAGAGATGTCACAGCTGCAGGAGCTGAAAGGAGTTGGTCATATTGCATCCAAAATCAGGAACAGAGAACAGTGTATGCAAGTTTGCGGCTCCTCCCCCTTCTCCTCTTTTATGTAGTTCAGAATCCTCTGCCTTGAATAAACAAAATAAACCAACAAAAATAACATGGAGATGGCTCAGTCAGTAAGGTGCTTGCTCTGAAATGCAAGCATGAGCATCTGACAAGCCTGGTAAAAAGCCACCAGGCTTGATGGCATGCATTTGTATTGCCAGCATGGGGGAGGTGGTGAGGAGGTGGTGAGGGTCCGGGGCTTGGGGTGGAGACAGGTGGATACATGTGGCACTCACTCAAAAGTAGAACTGAATTTGTGAGCCTCAGCTTCAGCGAGAGAAGCTGTTACAAAACATAAGGTAGGAAGACACACTCGATGTGCACACACACACATACCTCCTCCCAGCAGTGTACACATTTGAACACAGACACACACATGGGCTAACAAAATAAAAGAGAAGGGTAACAGTGACCACAATGCTCAGAAAACCATCTACCCACTGCTGAGATCTCTGCTCCCTGCTGTGTCAGCTGCACAGGTCCTTGTTCTCACCACTAGCAACTTCAGCAAACATGAAGTTATACCTATAAGGAGACAACATTCAGATCCTTATCCAAAACAGTGAGAAGGATTTAACACAGTCAAGCAGACATGTTAGAGATGTTTCCTTTCTTTGATGCATTTCTTTATGAAAATATCCTACCGTGGAAGTAGGATGTTTCATTTCTTTATGAAAGTATCCTACTGCGTCATCTACTCTATTACCCCAGACGGAAACTACTAAGCCAGTCATGCCTCCGTGCCCTTCTCTACTTCATTTAACTTACTACAGCAGGGCACACAGTAGAAGGAAGAAACTCGTTTTTGAATTTGTGTTGTTTGTGTTGATCTGTGAGGACTGGAGTCAGCGCGCTGACATGAGTCTTGACATGAGCAGATCACTCCAACCAGCAGGGTCAAGAAAGGACATCAATAAAGTGCAGGTATGTGCCAATCCCACCATCAAGCTTAGCCTACCACCCCCTAAGCACCCTACTCTCTGCCTGCTGAGCACTGCATTGGATTCCAAAGGAGCTAGCATCAACTTCCAAATGCATACATTTCTCATGGCTCTGTTCTGGATTTAACTGCATCTTCTATCCAGATTATAATCAGAGAGGGTGTTTAATTGGATAATGTTTGCAACTACTTTGAAGATATAAGGTACCTCACAAGTGCTAAATATTATTATTATTGTTTAAATACGGTTTGCAATTACTGCTTACAACCTATCCCACCCACTTCTGTGCTATAACTTGATTACAGGCAGCTCAAAAATACCTAGAGGTAAAAATGATGAAACCACGTCCATGTGAAGCTCTTCATTTCACCCTGGGCATAAGTAATTTATAGGCATTTTAAGAGTAGGGTTGACTCATAAAATCTAGTAAATCAAAGCAACTGGCCCCCACAAGACTGACAACTGTTTGAATTTTAATAGTTTCTTACCTATAAACCAGGTGGGATATTGGTGTACTCCAGACTGCAAGGGCCTTCCCCACCGCTCTCTCCTCCCTCTACTTTTTTCCTTGTATTTTTTTCACTTGCAGTGCTAATGACCAAACACAGAGCCTTTGAAAGGACAAATTCTCCACCTAAGCTGTATTCTAAACCCTCTACTATAATCTTAAAATATCTACATTCTTTTTTAAAAAATATATATGCTATAACCCAAGATCTGTAAGATCTTTATCTGTAAGATAAAGTCCTTAGAACAGGCTCTGGCCTCTCTTGGTTTCTGGTTCATTTATGATCTCATGTCGAATCCTGAGATACAGTGCTCCCCAACTTCTAAAAATGACAAAACTATGAGTCTGTTACCACACATCAGCTAAAACAAACTTGCAAGGAGGTTTTCCAAAAATAATGGCAGACTAAATGTAAACATCTCCTTACACATTGCACAAGGAGAGTGGTGATGATCATAGCAGTGATAATCATAATCAGAATGTGATTAGGTTGGCATTCTAATTTGATGTTGGTCAGTTAAAGTAACAGTATCATAAGGAAGAAACCCTTGAAATAATTTCTAACAGCACTACTAAGTTCATCAAAGACACAAACTTGTGCCCAAGGCTGAAGCTGAGTTCCAGGATGATAACAAGTCAACAAGCTCTGAGGATCATCTATAAAATGACAGCCATGTGGGTCCCAATAGGGCAGTGGCTTTGGGGCCCCTAGTCAGCCACACCCTTATACTTTTAGGAGCTCTGACTCTCCTTTGGCAAATTAATTGGGTTTTCCAAACATTTCATATTTGTTTGCAAACCACACCACATACATTATAGGAAGTTGCAAAGGAATTTAGCAATGTTGAGTACTTTTGTGCTTTCACTCTAAGTTTCACTTAGAAGAAATTACTCTATAAAAAGGTAAGCACAGAAAAACATACTTATTTTTTAAAAACCTCCCCCTGAGGGGGAGGGGGTGAACAGCCTTGCCAGGCCACAGAGGAAAACAATGCAACCAGTCCTGATGAGACCTGATTGGCTAGGGTCAGATAGAAGGGGAGGAGGACCTCCCCTATCAGTGGACTAGGGGAGGGGCATATGGGGAGAAGAGAGAGGGAGGGTGGATTGGGAGGAGATGAGGGAGGGAGCCACAGCAGGGATACAAATTGAATAAATTGTAATTAATAATAATAATAATGAAAGTAAAAAATGCTCATTGAACAATGAAAGCAGTGCTAAGAGGAAAGTTTGTAGCATTAAGAGCCTTCATAAAGAAATTTCATACAAGCAACTTAAAAGCATACCTGAAAGCTCTAGAAAAAAAAATGAAGCAACCAGATCCAAGAGGAATAGACAGCAGGAAATAATCAAACTGGGAGCTGAAATCAATCAAATAGAAACAAAGAGAACAATACAAAGAATCAATAAAACAGAGAGTTGGTTCTTAGAGAAAATCAGCAATACTGACAATCCGTAAGCAAACTAAAAAAACATATAGAGAGAATATCCAAATTAACAAAATCAGAAAATTAAAAAGGGGGCATAACAATAGACATTGAGGAAAGCCAAAGAATCATTAGGTCTTACTTCAAAAGCCTGTACTCCACAAAATAGAAAAATCTGAAAGAAATGAAAATTTGCTTGATAGATACTACTTACCAAAGTAAAATCAAGAGCAGATAAACAATTTAAATAGACCTATAGCCCCTAAAGAAACAGACACAGTCATTAAAAGTTTTCCAACCAAAAACAAACAAACAAAAGAAAACAAAAATTCCTGCCCAGGACAGGACTGTTTTTTCCCATTAAGTTGTAGGAGTTTATTTTAAATAACCTGCGGTTGATTAAAAGGGAATTCATGATAAAAATAGAAGATGCTTGCGGAAGATGTGGGAACGGACTCTGCACACACACTAAACAATGCTTCTAAAACTAATGATTATAGCAAAAATGTCTTCACATTAACATTTTGCTTTTTATGTTTTTTCCATTTTTTACACAATTACAAAAGAAAAAAATGAAAGTCCTAAAATCTTGATTATTTTTTCTTTTTGTATTGTTTTGTTTTCCCTTGGGTCAAATGCTCATTTTCCTCAAAATTTATTGACCTGTGGAAGTTTTTATAGGACAAGACATTTTTTAGCATAGAATTCTACCTGACTTTCAAAAAAAAAACCTAATACCAATACAGAAGTGAAAAAAAATGCCAAATTCATTTTATGGGGTCACAATCACCTTGATACCAAATCTCAAAAAGACTCAACAAAAAATTACAGACCAATTTCCCTAATGAATGCTGATGCAAAATTACTCCCAAAGTGAACTCAAGAACACATCAAAACGATCATCCTCCATGATCAAGTAGGCTTCATCTAAGAGATACTGGGATACTTCAACATACGGAAATCTGTCAATGTAATCCACCATACAAACAAACTGAAAGAAAAAAAAAGAACACATGATCATCTCAAAGGACTCACCTTTGACAAAATCCAATATCTCTTTATGATAAAAGTCTTGTAAAGATCAGGGATACAACAGACGTACCTAAACACAATAAGGGCAATTTACAGCAAGCCTACAGCCAACATCAAATCAAATGGAGAGAATTTCCATTTCCATTTCCACTCAAAGCAATTCCAATAACTTCAGAACCATAAAAGGCCGACTAGTCTCCCCGTATCTATTCAGGGTAGTTCTTGAAGTTCTAGCTAGATGAAAAAAACTAAAGGCGATCAAAGGGATAAAAATTGGAAAGAAAAAAGTTAAAGTATTGACAATCAAAGATGATATAATATTATACATAAGCAACCTCAAAAATTCTACCAGGGTACTACTACAGCTGATAACCACCTTCAGCAAAGTGGCTGGATACAAGATTAACTCAAGAAAACCAGTAGCCTGCCTATATACAAATGATAAACGTGCTGAGAAAGGAACAGGGAAACAATAGGCTTCACAACAGCCACATATAATATAAAACACCTTGGGGTTAGGTTAACTCTAACCACGCAAGTGAAAGACACGTATGACAAGAACTTCAAGTCTGGGAAGAAACTAAAGA
>CM053766.1:46295168-46321950 GCA_028658305.1 Pachyuromys duprasi
AAACTATCTCATAGACAATCATCAACAGCATGGGGAAAGCCTAATTATTAACTATGTTTGTTTACTTGCTTGTTTTGCAAGTAAGGGATTGAGTGTCTTGCCCATACATGCTAGGCAAGCACTCTACCAGTGCAATATATCCTCAGCCATCTTTTTATTTTTTATTTTGAAACAGAGTCTCTTTCCAAGGTGCTCATACTGGCCTTGAACTTATTCTGTAGCTTAGGCAGACCTTGAACTCATAATCCTGTTGGCTCAGCCCTCCACATAGCTGAGATTACAAGCCTTACTATGAGGACCTAATGACTATTAATTTTCTACAACAGGTTGCAGCTAATATATAAAATATAATCTTAATGCTTTTAAAGCTATTAATATAGCTATACATAGGAAAAATTACTAATTCATATATCAAAGTGTATTAATGCTTATCATGAGAACCATACAGAATCTTTTTGCTTGTTCACTGTTACAAAATTTTTGTTTTGCAATGACTGTGAGTTGCTTTTATAATGACACAAAGAGAAAGCTTTGTTTCTTTAATTAAAGAAATGTTTAACAAGTCAGCACTCTTTGCTCACATTTCATCTGCATTTTTGGACACTGCAATCCCCGGGTCATCCTGATTACATGGGGGTGGGGCCTTCACACATGTCAAGCTCCTAAAGTTGTAGTCTCTTGGCACAGAGATATTAGCCATTCATTCAGCTAGTTGGCTTCTTTCTTGCCTACGTGGTGAGGGAGTTGGGGTCCAGAGCCTTGCTCACACCAAGCAAGCACCCCACCACTGAACTACAAGCCCAGCTCCCCAACTTCTTTTATTTTACAATAGGGTCTCCCTGATGTGTCCAGACTGGGCTCAAGCTTGGAATCATTAATTTTTTTAGCTTTCTGTATAGGTAATTACTTACCTACACAGCTTATCTTAGCTGTGCTTACCTCTGTCCCACAGTTATATAGATCCAAACACTTAGCGACTAAGAGTATTATATACAACAAAAGAGAGAGCTTTTCTGAGCTCAGGTGCCAACTTACAAAAGATGTATGTTGCATCACTAAGCCCTTGATACAAAGATTGATAGATAGATGTGTAAACAGATATCTAAACACTGTCACCCTTGGATTGTCATTTCATCCGTCCTTAGTTCAATGACGCACTGGCTTTATCCTACGTTCTACTTTCATCAGAAACTGGCACACCAATTTTTGGATGTGTGAGGCAACATGGATAAATATGATTCTTTATGCAGAAAATAATTGACTTCATAAAATTGGACTGGTATTTATTTAATGAGTATTTATCGTGCTCCATGCCTTACGCACTATTATAAATACCAGGAATGATGGTACACATACCACAAGATCTCAATAAAAGCAAAGCTTCAGAACCAGTGGGGTGCACCTATACAGACACACACATACATACACACACACACACACACACACACACACATATATATATATATATTGAGACAGGGTTTCTCTGTGTAGCCTGTCCTGGACTCACTTTGTAGACCAGGCTGGCATCGGACACACAGAGATGTACTTGCCTCTGTCTCCCCAACTGCTGGGATTAAAGGTGTGTACTACCACGCCCAGCTCCAAATATATATATTTTTTTAATTCCAAATAGTCATAATTGCTTTAAAGAGAATAAAAGCATAGGTTAAATAGTCAAAGATGGGTGACTTAAGGATGTGCAGCAAACCTGCCCCCAATCTAAAGAGATAATGCATCAGGGCAAACCTCTGCGAGTGTGGTAGGCAGCCCCTGGAAGACACTTGCTGGCACTTGTCCCTGGCAGCATGATTCTATGTGGTGTCCTTCCCCACTGACTAGGGCTAACCTCAATTACAGATGTGATAGCAGGAAGTCATGATGAGTTACATCCAAGACTGCATCATCAAAGACAATGTTGCTTTTGTCTTGCTCACTGAAATTGTTCTATCTGGAAAAAAATCATTGCAATGTCACAAGGATGGTGCCATTGTGCCATGAGCCTACCCTACTTTGCTTCCTATTGCTATGATGAAGACCATGACCAAAAGAGGCTTTGAGGAGGAAAGGGTTTCTTTGGCTTACATAATCTGAGCCCACTGACGGATGCCAAGGCAGTACTTGAAGCAGAGGCCATGAAGGACACTGCTTGCTGACTTGCTCAGCCTGCTTTCCTATATCATCCAGGACCACCAGCCCAAGGGGTGCCACTGCTTTCAGTGAGCTGGAGCCTCCCATATAAATTTTAAGTCAAGAAAATGCCCTACAGACTTTCCTACAGGCACTCTTAGGGAGGCATATTCTTAACAAAGATTTCTTCTGTCCAGTTATAACTCCCAGATATATCTAGATTTGTGTCAAGTTGACGAAAACCAACCCCCATAGACCTCCAACCATCTCTCAAATGCCTTCCACCCGTCATTATCTCTGTCAGGATAAAAATTCAAGGTCTTCTTCCTGTAGGTTCCCAGAAGTTTAACCCTTCCTACCTGTTATTGTTTATCAATAAAAATAGGTGTCCTAATCATTACAAGAATATTAAAAAGACTAAAATATCTTGTGTGTGAGCACTTGCACATACACTTTCTCTCTCTCTCTCTCTCTCTCTCTCTCTCTCTCTCTCTCTCACACACACACACACACACACACACACACACACACACACACCAGCCTTTAGATTCTAATGCTCAGAAGATGAAATTGCTCAATACAGACTATGAAGAAAACGAAACAACTTTTCATGATAAGAAAATTCTAGAGTTCAGTATTCAACTGGGTACCCTAGTAAGGGGAACAGGGACCATTTCTGTCATGAACACAATGGCTGGCTTTTTGACCGCCCCCCCCCCACTAGGGAGGAGCAGCCTAGTTAGATCCCAGAAGAGGACATTGCAGCCAGCCCTGAAGAGACATGATAAGCTAGGGGAAGTGGGGGAGGTCCTCCCCTATCAGTGGACTTGGAAGGGGGCAGGGAGGAGATGAAGGAAGGATGGGGAGAGTGGGAGGGAATGATGGAGGGGGCTACGGCCGGGATACAAAGTATATAACCTGTGATTAATATAAAAATAAATAAATATTACTTTAAAAAATTCTAGAAACAAGGATTCTTCTACATAGAGCATGGCATTGTATTTCTCATGGTTGGTGCTTTTGAAATCGTACTGTATGTAACAGGCACCTATTGGAGGTGTAAACACCATAAAAGACATCCCCTAGAGTCATGCCACCTACAGAATATAATGGAATGTATGTTCCCTGAGACTTGCTGTGGCCAGCATGGGGCTACTTTCCTGCAGTTTCTATATCCTCTTTAGGCAGCACCACCTTCAGACCCCCTAAAAGGACTATCAGTTGTGTATTTATTCATGTGGTGTTAATTTATTGCTATGTGAAAGACCCTGGTGGGCAACACCAGGAAGAGCAAATCTATACTGCTTTCAGGAAGCTTGTCTAATAGATCTCATCTAAAAACGTACATCCTGGGTATCAGAAGAGAGGTACAAGGTCAGATCTCTGAGTGGCAGAGAGAACTTGTATCTGAGTAAAAAAAAAAAAAACAAGGACAATTGTTTGCAAACGGTAACCTGTGTATGTTTGTTATTGGGAAAGTATGGACCAAACGGTGAATAAGGTAGGATATGCCCTGAAGAGCATATTCTTCCATCAGGTGGGGAAATTGCCCTTTGCGGCTGTCAGAACCATTACAGTTAAAAGAGCATGGTGGGAGAGCCAGCTGCGTAGCAACTTTTTTAGATCTCTTGCTAGAAAGTAGACTTTGGTCCATAGGCTAGGGAGTCAAGGAAGGCCTGGTACAAAGAAATGACCAGAAACATGCTTTAAAAAAAAAAACAGATGTGGCTGCCATGAGAAGGCTGGTCAGGGAAACGCTAGGTGAGGAGACAAAGGAGGTGGGTCTTGTCCTGAGTGTTCCCAAGGAAGGGTCATTACAATAGCTACAGAGAACAGTGGAGACAAGGGGACTCATACATTGGCTATTCAGAAAGAATATTTATGCTTGGAGTGGAAGGGGGTATGCTCTCAGGATTCTGGGTATCTCTTTGAGACAACTGAGCTCAGTCTAGGCAAGTAGGAAGAGGGAGAGGGGAATATCTCTTTCTGAAGGTAAAAAACAACAAAAATCTCGCAATCGGAATGTGAGAACTCATCCAGCAGGTCCCTATCTTTCTCTTTAGGAGCCTCACATTTATGTGCATAGAAGAACATTTAATTTAAAAAAACATTATCAGAGATTTTCTTGGCATTCTCAGCACAATGGTAACAAACTAGATTTCCTTCTAAGAGAACCGCACCCACCCCCCAACACCCAGGATGGAAACAGCAATGTGCACCCACCCCCCAACACCCAGGATGAAAACAGCAATGTGACATTCAGACATCTCTCAGACTCCAGATATCCCAAATTCTGTGAGCATAAGATAATGGCTGCACTCAGTTAGGCATGGCAGCCAGGATTCAATCCTAGCAGCCCAGAGGGTACACTCACAGAAAGAAGTGGTGGTATGGATTAATTCTAGAGTGGAAAAAACAGCCAACCACCAAGACTCAAAATTGGAAGCTTCCAATGAGCCTAAGAGATAAAGGTGTGTGTGTGTGTGTGTGTGTGTGTGTGTGTGTGTGTTGATTTGATGAAGGAAAAGCATTTGAAATTCTTTCATCAATGAAACATCCCATGACCTCCTAAGTAGATAATTATGCAAACAGCAAACCAAGACTTGTATTAGACTTTGTAGTAAAGATTACTGCACTTAATAATGAATACTAAAAATGCTTATGCCTGTTGTGCTGATGCTCTGATAACTACGATCATTACAGCTGCATTCTATTTTATTAGGAGGCCGTATCATTACAAAATAATAAATAATACCTGCTCAAAGTCTCAGAAAAACAACAAGTGGGTGTGGGGGGAAACTTCTGTGCTACTGCCATTTTAAGATACTGTTACCAATCCATGCAACTTTACTAAAATCTCATTTTAGAGCAAATTTAATTAAGTGCTATGGGCTAATGAATTAATAATGTTTCAAGAATTCTTTAAGACTCAAGAGACCTTTGACCAGGTTTTAAGCACTGCAATATCAGTGTATCATTTTAAGTGTTCATGCCCCTTGAAAAAAATAAAAACTATGAAAAGACATGACACAATAAAGGTGTTTGCATTTGAGTAATGGGTCGTCCATACAGAAGAGGAGAAAAGAGGAAATGTTTTACTGAATGAGGCTGATGACTGATGCTAATCTAGAAACATTGAAAGGCTTCTGGAAGAGGACTTCTCCTGGGTGATGGATGTCGATCCTAGAACCACGCTCACCTGAGAAAGTGTGCTCACATAAGCTAGCTTATTTCAGAGCGACTGAAAAGAGACAGGTTCCCCGAAGATCAATTGAAGAAGGAGCCTATTTCCTATCTCTGGCCTCCATAGGCATGGACACTTGTGCACATACACACACTGGAAAGATGTGCCTTCTAAACCAGACACAGGGGCACACACCTGTAAGCCCAGCGCTCAGAAGTCTAAGGCAAAACAGTTCAGAGTTCATGGCCAGTCTAGGGTACAGAGTGAGTTTCACAGCATCCTAGGCTTAATAATCTGTCTCAAAAGATGAAAACAATTAAACAAACAAACAAAAACATCCGTCAGCATCTTCTACCAAGTGCAGTCACTTGAATGAAATGATGGCGGGCTTGAGTTTCCCATAAAATTCTATCTAATGACATATTTGTATGTTGCCTTGTGATTTGAATGCTCTGCAATAAAGTCTTTGATCTTGGAATCCAGAGGGATAAAGGCAAGCAGTTTGCCATTCCATCTTTGCGCTGCTGACACTTAGGTAGCATGCCCCAAGGCACAGAACTAATATGATATGCACAGAGAACCCAAATCTTGTGACCATCCCACCTCATTCACTCACGCATTCATTCATGCTTATACTCATTCATTTGTTCACTCGCTCATTCATTCACGCATACACTCACTCATCTGTTCATTCCCTCACCAAAACATTTCTTTAACTGATGGGATATCTAGATTCAAATGACTCCATGGCCCCTGACAAACCTCTTCTGAGGAGGCGAAAACAACAACAAAAACACCTCACACACCTGGTAACATAAACATGAAGAGTGCAGTCAGGATATATGTGTAAGCTTTCCAAATGAGATTAAGTCTTCAGTCTGGGTTTGGAAGGAGAAAGAAATGGCTATGGGGCTGGAGATATGGCTCAGCTGGCTTAGTGTTTGCCACACAAGCCTAAGAACCTGAGCTTAGGTCTCCAGCAGCCACACACACAAAAAGCTGTCTGTGGCGGTGACTGAGAGGAGGTGGGTGGAAACAGGAAGAGTCCTGAGGCTTAGGGGCAAGCTAGTCTTGCTCAAGGTGCTCCAGGTTTAGTGAGAGAAAGTGGAAAGGGCCTGGCTGATCTTCCAGATGGCCTGGGTTCGGTTCCCTGCACCCACACCGAAGCTCACAACCATCTGTAACTCCATTTCCAGGGCATCAGTCATCCACCCTTGATCTCTGTCGTCTCCAAGCAAGCCTGTGGTGCATGGGCAGACATGAATTTAAAAAAAAACCCAAACAAGTAAAAAATGTAATATATTTAATTAATAAAGTACAGAGAAATAATAAAGAGGAGGGCAGCTGACATTGACCTCTGGCCTCCACATTCACACGCGCACACACAAACGTACGCCACCTGTACACATGAATGTACCAACTTACATATGCATTCACTACACACATATGGGGGGAAAGTGCAGGAAGAAGAAGAAGAGGAGAGTGGCCAGGACCAGAAAGGCATAAGAGGGGAGGAGAAAGGCAGGTGTAAATCACCTAATTTTGATTAAATAAAAAAGTATGTCTGAGTCCTGTATCAAGCTGAAACCACTGGGTCAGAAACCCCAGCCCTTCAATGCCTGACCCCATGGCCCAAGCCGAGGAGAGCCAGTGTGGTCATCTTCAAAACCCCTTCTGGGCTGAGCTCATAGGCAACAGAGAGTCATGGTGGATAATTTCATCTTGTAATACAGTGATGTCAGAAGCAGGCATGACTCAAGCCCAGGTCTGAATAAGAGGATTGTCTGCCGTAGTGTGGTATACACTTTCATACACCCACACAGGTAGAGTTTATGTCCATATTACTACATGTAATATCCGCATCTGCAGCAATTGTACAAGGCATGCGTGGACACCAGAAACTTCACACACAGAGGCATCTGAATAATGTGCGTGTCTGGACGGACCCCTTGGGACATGCTCAGATGGAGACGGGTTACTGAGGAGGTTATCCGTGCAGGACACCATCTGTCTGTCCTACATGATTTAGATCCCCATTTGCCTACACAGGGGGACTGAAAGGAGGCTAGAGAGGATAAATTCCAAAGGTGCCTGACCGCTCTAGTCATTTGTGTTGATAACTTCACTGCTTCTATCAGGTTTTCCACTCTCAAGACAACAACAACAAAAAAATACACAACCCTGGTGAAGTGATTTCTCTTGGCCTTCCCCCATACCTCCAAGCAGAAAACATTTCACTGATTTTTTTTTTCCAGCTACAGATGATGTGTCTTAGAAAGAAGATAGTGGAGTCCAGAATCATAGATTCCCTCCTCTAGGTACTTTTATCTTCCCTTGGCTATGTGACCTTGAACAACAAACTTTGCTTCTCTGGGCTTTAGTTTCCCCAGTGTTCTGATGAGGAGAATGGCTCAGGGTTCTACAATTCTGTCCCCGCTCTCACCTACGAAACCATCCCCCACCCAACACCCAAGATTTAGTTGAGTTTCATGAACTCTGAGAAGAAGACTCCACAAATGAGATTCTGATGATTTATTTTTTAATCAAAGACCACACTCAAACAAACAAACAAAAAACTGAACTTAACAACAACAAAACCCACCCAAACCTTGTCGGATTTTTATGACAGGGACTGGTGCTGGTCGCTCTGGTTTGAATGGTGCATTGTTCCTATTTGGGGGAATTTTAGACGAGGGCCCAGTCTAGGATCACTGGCTGAGAACAATAAGCCCCCAAAGTCAGAAGGAGAAAGGCCTCTCTAGACAGGATCTGCTTTTAAACCACCAAGCCCATGGTTTACAAAGAGCATTGATTGTATACATTAAAGAGCCCCAGGGACACTGAGGAGCTGGCAGGGCTGCACCACTGACCTTGCCTGCATTTCAGGGGTCAGGCTTTCCTCAAGAGGTGCTCAGCTTACAGACTTTCCTGCAAGCTTGGGAACCAGCCTCTCCAGATTTGGGGAGGCAGCTACCATCTATGTTCTCATTTGTGTGAACCACCTACTAGCTCTTGGAGATAACCTACCTGCACGCCTCACCCGCCACAAGACTGCCTGAAGCTCCCAGGCCAGCTGAGTACAACTGTCTGCCCATCTGCAGAGTCTTCCAACTGGCAGCTCCCCAGGCACTGGGAGTAGCTGCTGTCCTGGCCCTTTGCACACCCCAGTGCAGGCAGAGAATTCATTGAGCTTCCTGGGTGACAAAGAGGAATCCTAGTGAATCCTCTAAAAGGTATCTGTTCCAAATACAGATAGCAGAGTGCTGGTCTCCCCAAGTGTGAAGCAAGTAGCTCCTATGGCAGATTTTGAGCTTAGAATCTCAGAAAACCTTGCCCAAAGCCAAATGCCCCCCTGCTTAACTTAAAAATCACATCAGGAAGATTCCTGCTCAGCTAAATCACAAGCCTGGCTCATTGTTCAGGCCTCAACCTCTTAGCCACTCCTCCTTCCCCAAGTCTGGGCCACCGGGCCACCTGATTAACTCACCCACAGCAACTCCCAGACAGAAGCTGAGCAAAGGAGCGGAAGCCACACTTGTTCAGGGCGCCCACTCTGCTCCCATCCCCCACACTCAGCTGCCCACTGGTTCTGGATGTGGCCTTTGGGCACCAGAGAAACAGACAGCTTACTGTAGTCATGCATGAATGAGCTTTTGCTGTCCCACTATCACAACAGCCCGTTTCAAAGGGCAGCCAGTTCTCAACCTGAGCACTGCCTCTCAGAATCCTCACGGCTCTGGACCAAAAGATAAAGAAAGGGGCAAGGATTCAACGAGGAGGAGGAGGAAAAAGAGGCTCACGGAGCCTGAAGGGCTCCCAGAGCCGGAAGAAAAAGTATCACTTCCATCAGACAGGTACCTAGCTCCTTAAAATATCTGTAGGGAAAGACGTAAGGGCAGGAAAAGCTTTGGAGAAACAGGTAAACGGCCTCAAGATTTAGTGTCTAGATTGATACTAAGTCTGTTCCGGAGGACCACTGAACTTCCACCCCTACTGACAGTGGGTGACATGAGCCACCATCTCTTTGGTCTCACCCACCCTCCGGGCATCAAATACAATCATTTGCTATTTATTTTCTTTTCAGTTCAGGAGAGAGAAACGGGTCGAACCGAGATTGGTGTCCAATCTTTCTCACATCCCTGCTGCCGCCCGCCACCACCCCTCCTCACCCCCTTCCTGGCAGGCAGCATCTAATTAAAATGGCACGAACGCTCAGCCCCCTTCCCCGAAGGAGTGTGCTGGGATTAGGGGTGGGGGTGGGGAAGCGTCGAGGCTGCAATGGGATTCCTGGCAGTCTGATCTCCAAACAACAGCAAAATGGATTCTAGATCACTAAAGTCTTGTTTAATACAATGGAACACCGTCTGAGGTGTTTCAGAAGGTAAAGGCAAAGCGATGGAGCTGGGGGGGGGGGCTACAAAGGACTGGTCACAGACCCGGGAAACACACACACACACACCACAGTCTCTCCAGGGAGTTCCGGTGTGGTGGGGAGAAGCTGCTCAAACGTCCTTTCACCTGCTGAAGTTCAGCCATAAAACTGAAAGGTCACAGTCACCGAGTCAGAAAGGTATAGGCAGGGCTGAGTTCAAACCACAGATAAAGGTGAGTGCTCACTGGCGTTTAGAGCGAGAGCTGAGCCTGAATACCGGCACCGGGGGCAGAACCTGGGAGGGGAGTCAGCTACCATCTACCAGACGAGCCCGGAACAGCAATCACTGCCCCCTTGGAGCGGCAGGGTCGACTGGTGGGTACAGCTAGGTTCACGCTGGCATCTTGCAGGTAGCTGGCAAACCTAAGGGACCAGTGCCTTTATTCTCGAGGAGATTATTTTTGCAGCGAGGAGCAGTCGGGTCTCGCACCTTGGCACGAGACAGTTGCCCGGGTACACACACACACACACACACACACCAGCCTTTCATGTAATACTCTTACACTGATGGAAGATGAAACTAACAGAGGCACAAGGACAACCCAGCCCCTGCTGTAAGGGGAAGGGGCTCAGCCTAGAACCCCTCAGCTGCCCCGGAATCAGGACAGGAAGGCAAGGAACGTTCCCTCTCTCGGCCCCAGACCGATGGAAAGAAAGGAAAAAAAAAAAAGACGCGTTCTGCTCACCCTCAGGGCGGAGAGATCGATTTCATCCAGGCTGCGAGCTGGGGAGTCGCTCGCCATGTCGACTCTTCGCGGGAGAAATGGACCAAAACCACCCCGAAGCGGCTCCCTTGGCAATTCCACCCTGGTCTATTTCGCTCGCGTCCTCATGCGGCTGTCGGCCAGAGAGGCCCGGGGCCCAGCCTCCCCCGCCCACCCGGGCCCCAACCACAGTCTGATCCCGATCTTCCGAGAGCGTTGATCCACGGGATCCCGGAGCCCGACCTGCGCGGATCTCCAAGCCCGAATCCGCGGTGCGTGTGGGCTGCGCGCCCTGATCGGCTAAGGGCGCTGGGGCTGCGTGGGTGTATTTAAATGGGACATGCTTCTTTGCTTGTGCGTGGATGGCGGCTGCATTGGCTGTTATAATGAGACATATCAACTCCTCCACTCAGCTGGGGGGGTGGGGGTGGAGAACCACACAGAACTGTCTATCACCGCTTCCTGGGAGGAGTGGGGGGGGGAGGAGGCGTGGTCTCTGACTGGGGAGAGGCCGCGCTTCCTGACCGGGTCCCTCTGTACTAGCCAAGGTGGGGGAAGGGCACACACCCTTTCCGCCCCAGCTTTTGCGGGTTAATCGTGCTGAATCGGAAGAGACGATCTTGAACCTCTCTGTGCAGAGACCCGAAGGCTTTTTTTTTTTTAATGTGTCCAATTTGTGCACTGCACCAAAATAGCCCTTCGATAGCATCCTGGGGTTTCTTGACTGCGTTCAGATGCTCTGTGGTGAAAAGGGTAGTGGGGGAAAGAAGGGGGGGAGGGTGAAGGGGGAAGACAGCAGCGTCCTCCCTCCCCCATGAATTATTTGTGGTACTGGAGTAAAGGCGGGCCGGTGCAACCAGTGCATATAAGGACTTGTGCGCAGGGAAGGGGACCCGCCTCCCCGCGCACAGCGAGTTGGGGAGAAGCACACGCGCGCGGAGCGGGCAGCCTGGCTTTGGCGCTGGGCAGTGGCCACCGGGTCGCGGCCGTTTGCGGTCTCTGGGTGGCAGGAAGGCAGGCCCAGATCATCTGCGGTTCTCTCTCTGCTGGATAGATTTGCTAGAAGCTGGAAATCCGGGAGATGTGAGCTCCGTCTCGACATCGCCACACCCAAAACCTGCGCGTGCCGCAATTCCCCACGGAAATGACCGAATTGAAAAGCGAAGCTTTCTTCCTGAGTGCAGTAGCTCGGAGGCTTCAGGTGACTCCCAGATCGACAGTAATTGGGAGACACACTGCCGCCAAACCCAGCGCCTCCTTCTCTGCGGCTTTTCCGCGGTAATCTACCCGGATAGATGGAAAAAGTTTGGCTTTGGGACAGAAAGACGTGGCAGGACACTGATTTGACTTCGCTCGGTTTGTTTTGTTTTGTTTTGTTGTTGCATTTTTCTCTCAAAAGCTGGGTGTTTGCAGTGGTAACAGTACTTTCTTTATCAAAAGTGTAAAGTCACTTCCCCAACCCCTGCTCAGCCCTTCCTCTCCCTTGGTTTGGCCACACAGAAAACGTTGAAAGAAAAGATTAATGTTGAACTCTTCTCCCAGCTCACTTCAATTCATCAACAGTTTCCCACTGTTTTCCTTTCACGTCTGCTAAGACAAGAGGCCAAGCTCACTGGGGGGTTTTGGTTTTTACTTGGCTGTTTGTTTTGTTTTCTTTGGGGTGGAAGAAGGGGTTCTTTTTATTTATTTTATTGGTTGGCTGGCTTGGTTTGGTTTGGATCTCACATACTTCGGGGTGGTTTCCATTCACGGTGGAGACATGAACTCCTGCTCATTCTGCAAACACCTTCCAAGTACTCAGATTACAGGTGTATACTAACACGTGGGCTGCGGCTACTTCTTAAAATCATGCAGTGTAAACTAAATATGAGCTTCAGAAGAAGTTAGGTGAAGGAAGGAACAAATGAACGCTAATGCGGTTAGTGCTTGCTGGGCTCATTATGGTGAACACATGATTTCTAGAACCATACCATGAAAGTAGAATGCTGTTTCGACAGCATTCAAATATCAGCAAAGGTTTGGGAGCTTCTTTCTTTAAAGGTTATATGCTGAGTATTTTTTTAATGTTTTGAAATATTTTAAAGACTCTCCTTGACTTTGGAGTGCCTATGAAATCATTCAGCTCATTAATAGGTGCTGAACCTTAAGCCACTATGAAGGAACCACATAAAAGCCATCTTTTCCATCCACTATCCCTTTCCCATTGGGTACCTTCTTTTTATTCCCACCCTTCCTCTAGACAGCATATGTCTCAAGGTAAAAGAAAATAATTTCAGATTAGGTACTGGAATTCATAAGCAGGCCTATTTTTAAGGCTTCAAACTTGAATATGGGAGGTAAACATTTTTCTTATAGAAAAGTAGTACAGACTTATGTGAAACCACAAAAAAGATCTTTTCCCCTGACACTAATAACTGACACAAAATTCTACTTTGGGGTTTAGAACTGGCTCAGAATAGTACACAGCACTGTGCTTGCCACGGAGGAAACCCTGACTCTGAGACAGAGAGAGTGGATGGATGAGAGGCAGGCTCAGGCAGGAGTGCTGGTTACTAGAAATAGCCTCAAAGAGGGACCAGCAAAGAGCACCCTAGGGAGTACAGGAAGCTGAAGGGAGGAGACAGTTGCAGATGAAGGATGGTAAATCTTAGGACCAGGAGAGGGCAGAGGTTGGATCAGGCAGAGCTCTGCATGCCCTTTTGAGGAACACCAAACTCTTATTTTAGGCCAAGCACGTATCAGATTTCAGCTATTCCAGCATAAACCTTCTGATTCCTTTTTCTCATCTGAACACCATTTGTGCTCTTATCAACAGTTTTTTTTTCTTTTTGTCTAATTTAAAACAAAATATAAGTCACTACTGTAAAAAGTCTAGATATAATAGGGCACCAGACCTTAGTAGGCCCCAGGACCTTAGCACCACTGACTCCATGATGGAAGTACCATTCAGGCTGTAAAACATAGTATGTGGTCAGCACCACCTGCTAAAACTAAAACAAAGGATTAATCCATCAAAGTCCATAGTTCTGGGAAAGTCTCTAACACTAGCCATGCTTTTTGGCTTCCGTAGTTTTGCTTCTGGCTAACTGCTCTTGTTAACTGAAGTATGTCAACCCAGGACATGGATTTTGTGCTTAAAAGCTCACGCTGAGAAAGGCTCCAGGCTACACTGGGCTCCCAGGGTAGTTGCAGCTGGTTAATAACGACTTTCTATTGTCTTAAATCCATGTACGAGCAGTCTTCTCTGTTGAATACCCCACAACACTAGACATACCTGCTCCTATAGAAAAGTTGTTCAAGTAAATATAATGAACGAAATCTCTACCAATAAATTTTAGTTGGCTATTGCTTTCTCCAGGCTCTGAGTTTCTTAAAGAGCAGCCCAGATAGCATGATAACTCAGCCTTCACAAAGGCATACGAGAAGTGTGTAACAAGAGGTCAGCAAAGGAGATTGTCTTAGATAAATGATGCTAACTGACAGGAAAAAGGGAGAATGGCAAATAGCATAGACAGTCAGGGTTTGACTGTCCACGGTGGAATTTTGCTCCTGACATGATCTGAAGGGCTGGGGGAGCTAAGACCATTCAGGCACATCTTAAAAGCCAGGAAAGCATGCCCGTCCACTGGCTGTCTATGAGGTAAGCATACCATAACAATAGTAAGCCTGGCGTGGGGAGGAAGTACACGCAGCAGCTGGCCAGGGAGGAGAAAGAAAAGAAACCAGTAAAAGGTAGGAAAACACAGTGACAGCCTTGGGTTTTTAAGAGCTAAAGCAAATATTATTAGATGGTTGGAATAGTTAGATACGGATTGCTAGTTATAGGTATTTGTTATATTGCCTTTGGTATGTTTATACATTTGAAATATTCTTATATCATAAATGTATTTATAAAAGAGAGAAGCCAAAGGAGGTATCTTTTTCCCTGTTACGGTCAGTGTATGCACCAACTCAAATCATAATGTGGAAATAAGAAATAACATGTGTAGGGGTTCAAATGTAGCCCAGGCTAGCCCATAACTCGCTATGCTGCTAAAGATGACCTTGAACTCTTGATCCTCCCAAGTACTAAGCCACCATGTCCAGCTTAGAAAAATATTTTTAAACATACATCAAGATTCTAAATGAAGCAACATCAACTGGCCACTTCTCAGTGATCTAAGTCAGCAAGACTAGATGAACCATTTAATATGACAACAGACAAACCATATGGGTGAGATTTGGGCAGACTGAAGCTACATGAGCTCGCATGCTTATTCTGGTGAGCAACCAAGGGTCAGCATTGCTTCATTGATTCATTCAGTGTAGATCATTCTATGTAGAAGCAGTACGGGGCCCTGAAGAGCCCAGCTCACATAAAACCCTCCCTCCACAGAGACAAACAAGCTGTAAGCAGTTAACAGCAAGCTTATTTTAGATCTACAGTGATAGTTGACATGAAGAAGGATAAGCAGAAGAAGGACAGTCGGCAGTACACATCCCCTCCTTCAGTTCCAGCACTGAGCATAGGTGATAGGACCAGTGGGACAAGGTAGTACCTGGGTGCTGGCCCCCAATCACTGGAAGAAATAGGAACACACAAACTGCCCATGTCTCTCAAGTCCTGCTAAGTTCTTCTCCCACAGATAAGCAACTGAGAGGTCTGAACAGGCACACACAGACCACCACCTAGTCAGTAATGTTCACAGGAGTCTATTACCAGAGAAGAAAGACACCGACTTCAACCAGCAAACTGAATCAAGACCCAAGATAATAACACACCAAGAAAGTCTTACAATGTGCACTTTTAAATCCTTAGAGGCATAATACAGGACTGCCATTCATAAGACAAAACATTTTTCAAAGCTAGCTAGAGGACTAGTCATGTTTTGTGTTTCAGGAGTGCTAGGGTAAAGTGCTGGCACAAACTTGAGAACACAAATTTGGATCTCAGCACATGCCTGAAAAAGGTATACTGCCACAATATACCTGTAGTCCCAGTGCCGGGGGGGCGGGGGGGTGGTCAGGAGGATTCCTGGGACTCACTGACCAGCTGGTCTAGCTGACTCAGCAAATAACAGGATCACTGAGAGACCCTGTCGCAAAAAAATATGGTGGTGAGTGATTGAGAAATGCTCCAGTGTTGACCTCTGACCTTCATATGTGCATACACATACACACATGCTCTCTCTCTCTCTCACACTCACTCATGAACATATAAAATAGTAGATTGAACAAGTAATTCTTAATATAATTATGCTAATTAAGAGAATTTTATTATCAATATAATAATGCTTCTAAGCATTTGCTGTGGTCTGAATATTTCTGGAGCCCCTAACATGAAATGCTGATGAATGAGTTCAACAGTGGCAGTATGAAGAGGCGGCACCCTGGTGATGAGAACATGAAAACAGAGCCCTTGTGAGTGAAAGCAGGGCCCAGTGCCCTGGGAGGACACACAAGGTATCACTCTGAGGAGCAGTGTTCACTCCTTGTGCCTTTTTGGTGCCTTGACCTTTTCTTTCCAGCTTTTACGCATAAGCAGTCCATTTCTGTTATGTATAAATCACCTACTCTGAGGATTTTTACTTTACTAGTTAAAATGGACTAAGAAAACATTCCTGTATTTACATGCCTAATATTCACTACCTAGCAAAGTAGTCAATATTATTAGCATATTTGTTTTACCTGAAGAACAGAAAGATTTGACTTTACAAAGCAACAAAGTCATCAGTGGCTAAGCCAGGATTTAAACCCGGCTCTTCATCCCCATATTACACTGACACTAATGGAATGTAAGGGCAAATATGTGTGATAGGAGATTAGATCCAGACTAATTCGTTGTTGTTGTTTTGTTTTGTTGTAACAGCAGAAAAACTCAAGTGATGTTAAGATACATCCAGAAGTTCCACTCTGCACCTAGGAGATCTGTATAATATATGGAAGAAAATGAAAAACAAACAAACAAACAAAAAGGTAGAAGTTGTTCCAGTATCTTTGATTGAAAGTTCTCATCTGATGCCCAAAAAAATCATAAGAACAAAATATAACGTTGAAACACATCATTATAGAATTTCAGAGCATGACAGCTACAAAGAGCACGCTAGCTAGGCAGTCTACTTCTCATTGGCATGGAGATGATCCCAGAAACAGGGGTCTAAGGGGGATGCTGTAGATTGTCACGCTCTACCAAACTCTACTAACATTTGACAGGGACCACAAAGCAGTGATGGACATTTTCAGATGGATGTGGATTTATGGAGCAAACTCTTCAAGTTGATACACATGGTGATCAAAAGCAACTTGGGGTGGAAAGGGTGTATCGTTTTACACTCCCAGATTACAGGCCATCACCAAGAAAATCAAGCGGAAACCATGGAGGGATGCTGCTCACTAGCTTGCTCCTTCTGGCTTGCTCAGTGTTGGTTGTCTAATTTTCTTAAAAAACACAGACCCACCTGCCCAGGAATGGTACCACTCACAGCCTGGGCCCTCTCACACCAACCAATCAACAACCAAAAAAAAAAGCCCTACAGATATGCCTACAGGGCAACATGACCCAGGCTATCCTTCAGTTAAAACTCCCTTAGATTAACTCTTGGTTGTGTCAAGTTTATAGCTGAAATTAACTAGGAAAATGGTCATCACTGAATTTATTATTAGAAAATGTGTTACAACAAAATGAATTAAAAAAGAAACTTAAAAAAAGACAGATATTAAAAAACAGGGAGATAAGCAAAAGCAACGTGTATGAGAGAGAGAAAGACCCAATGATGGATGCCTAGATCAGTTTCACCTGTAGTCATACTTATAGGGAATTTTATTTTATTCCCTTCATAGATGTAGAAAGATCCAGCCCACTAAAGACATCAGGGAATTCTTAACTTTATGCGTGTAGAGAGAGGGAAAAAAAAAAACCAAGCAAACATGGTTGTATTCTTTTCTGTCTGTTCTTGACTATGAATGTGATATGGCCAGCTGCCTCAAACTCCTACTACTGTGACTTCTTTATATGGATGGACTGTAATCTGGATCTGTGAGTTAAAATAAACCCTTTCTCCTGTAAACTGCTTGTTTCTAATGCATCTTAGCACAGCAACAGAAGAAAACTAGGACAGTGATTTATAAAGGAACCTGGAGCTCCGCACATTCTAAATAAGTGCTCTACCATTGAGCTACCTCAGTCCAGACACCTCTGTTGCCCACTCAGAACCATTCCCCTCCTTAATTATTGTTAAACTGACTTTGACAGTTTGCTCTCAATGTGTTTACAAGTATAAGCTCTCCCCAGATCCAAAGGGAGAGTGGCCTAAGCTCATCCTAGAAAGTCTATTTCTCTCTTTATGGTTGATCTAATTTAGGCTTATCCTACAACACTGACTAAAGAGAAGCAATATCTATGCGGAGTTATAGGAATGGCTTTTCTGTTTGAAAATTAAACCAAGGGGCTGAAGCAATGACTCAGAGCTTAAGAGCACTGACTGTTCTTCCAGAAGATTGAGGTTGGATTCCATGCATCCACATGGCAGCTAATAAGTCTGTTACTCTAGCTCCAAGGAATCCAATTTTCTTTTCTCACTTTTGGGGATATCAGGCATGCTTGTGGTACACATACATGAAGGCAGGCAGGCAAACCATCTATACGCATAAAATAAGAATAAATAAATCTTTTTTAAAAGAGAAAGTTAAAATGAGAGATGATGATTGACACTCAAGAAAAGTTTCCTGTGATGGTAACCATCCCAAGATGGCTCCTCATGTGCCAAGTCTCCTGATATTCACATCCTTCCATTAATCCTTTCAACACAGACTAAGAAGCCTTCCAAAGCTAGGAAGACATATCTCCCTGTTTACCTTGTTTTAAAACCACTTATTCTATGACATAGTTTCTCAGCTTTAGAATTGCTGACAAGTGGGGCTTGCTATTCTGTGTTGTAGTCTCCTGTCCAGGCTTTCCTGGACAGTGAAGGAATCATTCATCCTACCCAGTAAACATCAATGGCATCTTCACAATCATGAGGAACAAAAATGTCAACTGTCCACTGATGAACAGAAATCATCCCCAGTGAGCAGCACTTGTAGAAGAAGCTGCCCAATGTGCACCTTGCTAGCCATGTGAAGGAACCATCTTGAGCTGGGCCCTCTAGTCTGAGTCAAGACCACTCACACTCACAGTTCACGCTCATAACAAGTCTCAAGAAAGATCCTGAGCTGTAGTCATCCAGCCAGCTTGCTCCCAAATCCCTGATACACCTAAAACACAAGAGATCAAATGTGTTGTTTTGAAAGATTTGATTTGCTAGGCACCGAAGGAGAACTAATGTTATCTTCAGACAGGCTTGTAAGAAGATATAATTGCTGGATCTACAGAAGTCTTTTTCCTACCAGGACAGAGACTGAGAAAACAAACAAAGATGCAACAGTCTGGGCTTATTCATGACATAGAGCCACTAAGTTCGCTCACCTAGAACAACCTGTCTGAATTTCTTTTCATGGATTACATTGTTCCCAATCTTAAAACATGTTACTTGGTGATGTGGAACCAAATCCTTCCTGTTACAGAAAAATAAAAATAAAAAACTTAAACATTTTGAAATACATGTGTTATGTGAGTGTATGTATATGCATTGGCCGTAATGTAATATAGAGGTCAGGGGCCAGCTTTTGTAGTATTTGGCTCTCTCCTTCTACCATTTGGGACATGGTGATTAAACTCAGGGTCATTGGCTTGCTGGAAAGGACCTTTATCCACTGAGGGTTGGTATATTTTTAAATCTATTTTATTTGGGTTCTTATATGTCTACCTCCCTTTCAACCCTTATTCTACACTAATCCCGTCCCCAACACTAGGTAGGAGAGAAAGGTTAGACTACTTCTTGCTGATTAGGGGTGTTGAGTTTCTTGGGGCAAGTACAATCATTGTCTCATCAGGAGATCTCAATTTCTTCTTATTGTTTTTCTCATGACCACTTGACAAATCAGCAGCAGCAGCAATGACAGCAGCAGCAGGAGCAGGAACCAGCGGAAAGAACAGGAACTTCACCTCCTCCTTTGGGCTCTGGACATTTTATCCCCTCTCTAGAGTACCCAGAATTAAACAATCGTCAGCTGGTAGGATCATGCCCCTGCCAGAGCACACACAAGTCAAATAGTCTGCTGCTATGGACAATCTGAAGCAGCCTCATATCCCATACCTGGGACTAAAACAAACACAAAAAAAGTTTACATAATATAACTGGGTTTTTAAAGACACCAAATTTTTCACTACAACTGAGCCATCTTGTCAACTCAAATCTTTTAAATCCTCACCATTGCTGAATCACTCATTAAAAGGAAACAGTGACTACATACAATGATAATATGGTAATAACAGAAAGAAGAGAGAAAAAAGCACAGTAAGACTTTTCCCTTGTCCTGAGATTATAAATAGAATCAGCTCTAAACACAGAAATATATGCTGATGGTGCATAATATCATATAAATGAATATAAATTGAATGTTTATGGGTAATCTATTTTAGTGGAAAAAACAGGCCAACTTACCCTGATAAGTTCCGTAAAAGGATACAAGAAAACCATGCAGCAGAATGTGTGCTGTAAATGCTACCGTATTTTTAGATGGCTGAGTTCCCAGAGCACCCGATCTATTTTTGCTACTACAATAGGCAGGATAGTAGCCCTCACACATCCATATCCCGTCCTTGCCACCTGTGATTAGTCTAAGAGTCAGAGGCCTTCATGGGTGTAAGTCCCCAAATTTGAGGTGTGGAAATGTTCCTAGTTTATCACAATGGACCCAAAGCAATCACAACCTCCCTTAAGACTGAAAATGAGATACAGAAAGAGAACTTCCAAAAGATGTGATACATAAAGAAACAAGAAAATGCAAGTTATAAAGGTGCAGGAAGAAGTCACATGACCAGGAATTTAAAAGCCTCAAGCTGAGAAGGACAGAGGAAACAAGTTCCCCCAAAAGAACCTCCAGAAACAAGTGTAGTCTGGCTCACATTGAAACCTACTTTGAACAAATGCGCTCTACTCTGAAAAGAAGGGAATAGCACCAGCACTTAGCTCTCTGCATTTCCTGCTGGCCAAAGTAATGTGACTAGTCTTGCTGCCTCTTTCTCTATCTATTGTACCCTCAAACTGTAAGCCAAAATAAATCCTTCCTTCTTGGTTCTGCTTTTGTGGAATACTTTGTCACAGAAGAAAAACTAATGCCTGTACTAAAAACATAATGTCTGGGTTGCTTAAAGCACCTCACTTGGAGTGATCTGCTGCAGCTGAGATTATTAAAACCAATAAGCTTCCTTTATCCACATAGCCTTTAAAGTATTTGCCTCTTTTTCTGTGGCTGCAGATAAGTTGGGGCTGTTACTCAAGGCTTCTGATCATTGGTAGTCAAAGGCTGAGGCAGTATCTAACCCTGGGACAGAGGACACCCATCTCTGAACTCTGGAACTGAAGAAATGAAACAAAGTGAAGTGGCAAGAGTGTGTTCCAATGCCATCCACCCATCACGTGGCTCCTAGGGAAGAGCCTCCATGCCCTTACAAGGGAAGGTCTGCTTCCTGCTCCTGTCCAGGCATGGTTTTGTCTTGGCTAGGTATTGCTATGGAGCAAACCATCTCAAAAGGCAGAGACTTAAAACAGTAACGATCATTCCATTAAAGCATGGGCTGGTTACTTGTTATGACAAAATTCCTAATAGAAGCAGCCCAAAGACTGATGTATTTTGGCTTACAGTTTGAGGGTGCCATCTATCACAACAGGAACATGGTAGCAACAGTGTTGAGGACTTGATCTGGCCATGCCAAAAATGTGAAGTGGAGAGAAATGAGTGTTGGTACGTAGCCTGCTTGATTTTTTTTTCTTTTTAGCATAAGCTGGGATCTCAGCCCATGGGGTGAAGCCTCTCATGTTTAAGGTGGGTCTCACAGCCTCCTTAGACAGCTCTGGAAAGGCCCTTCTAGGAAATGTGTCTCCTAGGTGATTCTAAATCCAGTCAAACTGACAATGAAGATTAACCATTACTACACATAAACCAATAACCTGGGCAAGGATTGTAGGGCAAGCTCATTTGCTTTACAGAGCACCACGGCTCAAGGGCCTATTTACAAAATGGCTATTTTCTTGCCTACTAAGTTTGATAGTAGGATAGCAGGCCACTCAGAGAGGGCTGGTGGCTGGGAGGGCCTTTTCTTTTGCCAGTGGGTCTTTTACTGGGGATTGTTGGGATCTCATGACTCAGTAGCTGCAGTGCAAAGGCATCTGATGAGAAGTAGAAGAGTATTCTTATAGTATTCTCTCTATGACTGAGTCTCAGAAGTCATGTGACTTCAGTCCCACAAGGTTCAAGAGAATGCATCAGCCCACCTTCAAATGGAAGGAGCATTTACCCACTCCGACAAAAGCATGCAAGAGAGAAGTCAGTGGTGAGGTACTTTCAGCAAACAGAACCTACCACCTTCTTCAAGGTTTACTCTAATTTTATGTCTTAGAAGCCTTTCCCCTGGTCTCATTAGCCAGAATTAGGAATAGTTTGCAACCAAAGCTTGGTACAGCAGGTATAAGTACAAAAATATTAAAATAAGGATACAAATTTAAATTTCTTCTCATTTTATTGTATTACCTTCACCTCAGTTCTATTAGTTATTTGAGAAATGTGTTTCTCCCCATAACTTCCCCCAATTCCTCCTTCCCTATCTATCTAATTTTGTGCCTTAAAAAAAAAAAACCATCATGTCCAATTAGTGTTGTCCATATATTCTTGGGTATGTGGCCTTCCACTGAATTGCTGTTGACCTACTGGGGTAACACTCTTAAAACAAAAACAAAAACAAAAACAAAACACTGAGTCTCCTTCTCCCAGGATCTATCAATCACCAACAGCACATTAGCTAAGGGTGAGATTTGCCCCCACATGCTCTCTCCATGCTGGGATTTTCTCTGTCATGAGCTTGCAGATGTCTGGTGCATGCTGTCACAAATGCTTTGACTTCATGTGTACTGCTGTGTCCAGAAAACAGTCACCTTATAAGCACCCACCAGCTCTGGCTCTTAAGTTCTTTCTGTCCCCTCTTGTGTAGTGAGACTTGACCTTTTGAAGAGGATAGTGTGATGCATATGTCCCATCTACAGTTGAGTATTTCACAGTCCATACGCTCTGTACCTTGACTGGTTATAGGCCTGTGCATGCTACCAAAGAGAAAAGTATTCCTCAGTCTTAGCCAGCTCTGACCCCTGTGTACTACAGTTATGACTAGCCTGACAAGACATGCCCACTGGTGCAATGGAGAGTATGGAAAAATGAATTACTTTCTGATTTGATTCATGTCCCATTCCAAAGATGAAACCCATACCTGGAGCCATTATCAGGCCTACAGCCTGTGGATGCTCAGGTCATAGGTGTTAGAGAAGAAGCATCTTCTATTATTCTGCTAAATGAACACAGGATTGAACCAACTCCCAGTGACTTACTGTTACACCTATCCATTGACACGTTTATCTATCCTCATCAAAGAAGCTCTTTCGGCAATAGATGGTGATTAATACAAAGATCCACAACCAGTCAAGGGGCAGATAATAAATACAAATATTGTATGCATGGGAAGCAAAACCAAGGACTGGGAGGAGGGCTCAGTAGGTAAAGTGCCTCCCATGCAAGGTGAGGACCAGAGTTCAATCTCCAGCATCCATGGAAAACAGGAGCAGCAGCTCGGGGCTGCTGGAGAGAGGGGGCTCTCAGAGCTTACTGGCCAGCAAGCCTGGCCAGCCAAAAATGAGCTCCTGATTCAATAAGAGACCCCATCTCAAAACATAAGGTGAAAAGCAATCAAGGAAGACACCTACCATTGACTTCTGGATCACACACCCATGGTATTTAATTCTCCCCTACCAAACTGAGAGATTTGAGCAAGTCATAAAGTCTAATAACCCTGCTCCAAAAGGCATCAATCATATATTCCCATATTTTCAAGCCAACTAACAAGATTTCTACATGTGTCACAATATATATCACAGTTCTTGGACCTTTTTTTTGCCAGATTGGCCTTTGCTGATTTATGTAGATTTATTCCTAGAGGTCCAATGAGAAGTGTATCATCACCTTGACCAGCACTTCTTTCAAAGATGAAAGTTCCAGTCTCCTAATGTCCTAGCACATGTTCCATGCTTCCTTCAATCTTTCTTTGCACTATGACTATTATGGCCTCTCAAAGAATCACTGGAAGAATTCTGCATTGTTTTCCAATTGCTTTGACCTCTTGTGCTTTCTTCTTTCTGTCTTTGTTAAGAGTCCAAGGTTTGGTATACTGTATTTTAGATAATTTGATCCCAGGAAAGAAAACACGCTCTCTAAAGGTGGACTTGCTTGAGATTACATTTTAAAATAAAGAAATAATATGGTTGTTTTGTTTCTCTCTTACTTCCCCAAAAATGGTGATGATAGATAGATGATGGATGAAAATATAATAGATTATAGATAGGCAAAAGACAGCTAGATATATGATAGATCATAGACGGATGGTATATAATAAATAGGTGATAGATAAGAAGATGGGTAGATTATAGATAAATGACAGTTAGATAGCTGTTATTAAAAATGTTGTCACTGGAAATGATAGCGCTCTGTGAATACATCTCTTTTTATTAAATGAGTTTGGAACAATTTTCTTAATGATGTGGCACTATGAAATCCAAAGACAAACACAGCGCTTTATCTAACATACCAGTATTACACTTTCTCTAAATACAGAACACTATTTTTACTAGGAATTTGGCAAGCACTTTCAAAATGGCGTTTTCTGTTTTCATTCCTTGAGAATTTTCTAACTAACAACATGCACAGAAATTTTAATATGCAGCTGGAATCCCTCAATATTTATTACAGAAATTTAATTGTTTATGATTTCATAGCAGTTGCTTAATCTCCTTAAACTCTAAGTAAGTTTTAAGTCCATTTGTAATCTGGCCAAGTGGTGGAGTTTTAAGCCTGCTTTCTCTCAGCATTCCTAGGACCTAACACGCAATAGTCGGCATTCTGTACATGGCTGGCCAATGACCAAACATACTCCTGCAAATGATGAAAGGACTTTAATTCTCACTACTGGTCCTGTTCAAACCATATCAAAACCTCACAGGCCTGTGTTTCCTGCCATCTCAACCCCTACCCATCTGTAGAACCTTGACCCATTTAATTTTACACTCAAGTTTCTCTTACCTCACCAGATACAGAAAATAATGTTCACTTTTTTGTTCCATAGCCACATAATTGCAATAACACAATTCTTCCGGGGCACCCAGAGCTGAGGGAGGGGGAGAAAGCCCAACTGGACCCTGACAGTAAGTCATATAATAGATAAAGCTTTCTATTAGACTTTTAAAGCTTGAAGGGACCTTGAAGATAGCCAAGTCCATCCCCCGGGTTTTACAGATAAGGAAGTCAAGGTCCAGGGACACTGTGGGATAAGGCCAGTGCCCTGGAATTCACACAGGGAAAGGCTTTGAGGCCTGGAGGATTTAGGGGTAGAGGAACTTAAAAAGCAAGGCTGTATTCATCACTACTGTTTCCCACCAGCTCCCCCATCTACTGCTCCTTCTACAATACCATACTGTGCCCTGGACACTGAAAGTTGTCTCTACCCATGTTGTGCTTTTTATCTTAAGGAAACTATGATACACAACTAGCCATATTCCCCTCACTGTGTGGGCTGCCTCAGAATGCCAAGTTCAATGAGTTGGTTTGCCATTGTGGCTCCAATGTGGGAGGAAGTGTCAAAAATGAAAGCCAGGAAGTTTGGCTGAGTGGGTTCTTTAGGCCAAAGAAGCCAGGAACAAAGAGGGATTATTCTGATCAACTGGCCAAAGAGAGCAAAAGACAAATGTCTGAAGATTCATCAAAGTCTCCCCAGTGGGCACATACATGGATTTTAAGGCTGATATGGGAGAACTCTTTCTCAGAGCACTGGAATGATTATATTGTGCTCTTTGATTTTCTTTTCTACTGTGGAGCTATTGACTTCAAAGATATTTTTTGGGTTTATCTCTATTTCTCTAGTGTCTAGCCTAATGTTTATAATAGTAAATGCATATAATAAGCAACTCAATAAAAATGGTTCATTCAAAAGTGAATTAGTAACTTATGAAGTTTAGTAAGATATCCAGCGAAGCCAATGAATGTTGAACAAGTCTTGAGTTCTCCAAATGTTGACATTTTAAATTTGTACAACTAGTTGGTTCTAATAATAAACCAACAATTTCCTGGCTAAATTTATGTCAAATTTTTCTAATAAAAATCTGTCGTTGGAATGGAGCTATAGCTCAGTAATGGGTAGAGAGACTTGCCTGAGGTGCATACAATACTTAGGTTCCACACCAAGTCCCACATAAAGCAGATATAGCATGGTACACTTTTAATCCAACATGTGAGAAGAGGAGACAGGATCCAGAGTTTAAGGTTGTTCTCAGCTACATCACGAGTTTGAGGCCTGCCTGGGCTACCTGAGAGAAAGACAAG
Source organism: Pachyuromys duprasi (assembly GCA_028658305.1). NCBI lineage: Eukaryota > Metazoa > Chordata > Mammalia > Rodentia > Muridae > Pachyuromys > Pachyuromys duprasi. Next base: position 46,321,111 of record CM053766.1, read on the forward strand.
CCAGTTCTAGATTCATCATTTTCATTCATTCTCAAAAACTACAAACTCAAGGCTGAGGTATCACTCAGTGGTTAAAACATTTTCCATGAAAGCATGAGGACCAGAATTCAGTTTCCCAGCAGTGCTGTAAAAATCAGGTCAACACACCTGTAACCCCAGCATAGGAGATGGAGACAGGATCCCTGAAACAAGCTACTTAGCTGCCAAGGCAAATTAGTGAACGCTGAATTCAAGTTAAAAACAAAAACAAAACCAAAAGACCTTGTTTCCCTGCCTAAGGTAGAGAATTGAGGAAGACACCTGAGATCCACCTTGGGTCACTCTATACACACATACGCAAGGACCAGAACACACACTCTCCTATACACATGTGGGTCATAGATACCCACATGCAAAAAAAAAAAAAAGTTTGAAGTTGGGATGCATGAGGCTTTGACTCAGAAAGTCGAATATCAAATAAAGAAACAAAAACAGTTTTGAAAAACTGTAAATTCATGTACATGTGTGTATGCCCATTCATTAAAATATATGTTGCATACAAATCATGGAGATACTCTCTGCCCTTTTCATTTACACATTATTTCTAAACATGGGTCATTTCCATTATAAGCAGCAGGAACAAGCTCTCACAGAACAGGCTCTTTTGGTACCTCGTTCTTGAACTTTCTACTCTAGTGTTATAAGAAATAAATGTACATCTGGGTTGTTTCCAGGTTCTGGCTATTACAAATAAAGCAGCTACGAACAGAGTTGAGCAAATGTCTTTGTTGTGTACTTGAGCATCTTTTGGATATATGCCTAAGAGTGGTATAGCTGGGTCTTGAGGAATCACTATTCCTA
>CM053766.1:46322450-46348935 GCA_028658305.1 Pachyuromys duprasi
ACTTGGAGGGGGCGGGGAGGAGATGAGGGAGGGATGGAGAGAGTGGGAGGGAATGAGGGTGGGGGCTTTGCCTGGGATGCAAAGTACCTAACTTGTGATTGATATAAAAATAAATAAATTACATTTAAAAAAAGTCAGAACGTTCAACTTAAAAAATTATTTATTAAACAAGTTAAATACAAATAAAGTATATTTAAAAGTCCAGCAAAAAAAATAAATGTATATTGTTTCCAAATCACATTGTTTAGAATATTGTAATATAACAGCTTGACTATAATAAGAGAGCTCATCCAGAGCAGTTCAGCCTTGCCAGGACGTGTTTAAAGCTCTTGGCTTCCCAGAGGTTGGACCATGCTAGAGGTCATCCAGCACTACGAGCATGAACCATTAGTAGGATGAACCCACAGTACCCTCTGCCCATAGACTGTTACAGGCAGGAAAAAGTCATGAGCACATATCATAGTGAACTTTCTTGTTAAATCTCCCAACCACACCTAGCACTCACTTTGTTTTCTGATGAGTATATCCTAGAATATGAGTCTCACCATGCTTAGAACCCTAGCTTTATGCCCTCTGCAATTTGAACAGAAACTTGTTTGAAGGTTTGTTTGTTTTTTTAACTCTCATCTGAAAATTTTCAAATATGCAAAAGTAGAGTTTATCTAGCTTCTCTGTAGCATCAACTGCCATCAGGACACTTTTGATCATTTGGACACTATTGACCCTGTCACTAGAGAAAAATGTGCATTTATCATTTTTTGTTCATAGAGTTCTGAGGCCCATCTGAAGGTCTAGAATCTGGATTTGGGGCAGGTGGCTGGAATGTTTCCTCCCACTTTCTCGCTCTGCTGTGATCAAGGAGGCCACTATCAATAGGACCTACATGTTCCCTTGTTTCTTTAGAAGAGAACATTGTGTGTTGCCAAGACCCATGGACATGACTGGGAAGTTAATCTGTAATCACATGATGCAGTGGAAAAAGCCTTAGACTTGGTAGCCAAAGACCTAGATTCTGCAAGGATCTTTCAATATTTTGGAAAATCACCTATATTTTTAGGGAGACAAAGATACCTTTACATTAGGAATTTATAGTGCAGAGAATGCTACACAGTTATCATTCTCACCTTACAAATTAGGAAACTTAAAAATAGTACAGGCAAAAAAAATTCAGTTTATTCATATTTACCTTATGAACATGTAGCCAAGCTTTATAAGACTTGTCTCAATCTATAACCCTTGCCTCTCTCTCTCTCTCTCTCTCTCTCTCTCTCTCTCTCTCTGTCTCTCTCTCTCATGAGAATGGTGGTCTTCGAGCTTCATCGGGGCACTTCCTCAGAGCGGCTATCTTAGTTGGGAGTGTCTGAAAGGGTATGTACCTTTGTCCTTACTGGTTTTGTATATCTGACTTCTTAGTGAGTGTACACTTTCCTTCACACAGACACACTGTTCTATCCAAGACTTGCCTCTAGTGGCCTGCTTCCTCTAACTGGGCATCACTTACTAGTTTCAGCCTCCTCCCAACAATGACATCCAATTATAAATATGTCAGTGGACTAATCCACTGGTTACTCCAAAGCCTTCATAATTCAAATATTTCTTAATAATTTAGCTCATCAGCTGGACATGAGTTTTTGTGTGTGTGTGAATACTTCATATCCAGGTCACAACATGAAACATGTGGGAACATTATAAGCACATACTACAACATTTTACGTAAGAGACTTGAGCATCTGAGGATTTTATCCACAAGGAAGTTTTGGAGCCAATTCTCCCTGGATAGCAAGGGATAATTTACAGTTTTTTCATAGGTGAAAACATGTCCCATTTTCATTTCTCTTCTTTTTCTTAACGTATACACTGCATTCATTCTTTGAGAATTTTGTACATGTACATAGATAACTCCTGCCACAATCATCCCCCCTCACATCTGACTTCCAACTTCCTGTTGCACACCTTCTGTGGTTTTGTGCCCAAAGACTTGCACAAGATTAAACCATTCAATATCCCAGCATGGATGGAGGAGGTGGTCATAAAACCGTAGCCTTGGCTCAGGAGCTGCCTGATAGGGAAGGGAGGGTCTGTTTTCTTCTGGGATATGGCCCCTGGAATGATGCCCATGCTCCTCTGAATGGCCTTGCCCACACACACTTACTAGCAGCACTTTTAGGACTCAGTGGATTGAAAAGAACGGTTAATTTTTTCTTTTCAATCAAATAGGAAAAAAAAAGGAGTTTCATACATGCTTGGAACTTCGAACACAGTATCACTTTCATCACCCAGTCATCATCACTTCCTACATTCTGGTTCTTATATCAAAAAGGCCAGCCACTAAACTGTCTCCTCTCCTCCCCTCCCCCACCCCCCACCCCCAGCCACAACATCTGCACTGAAAACCAGTCAGTGTTGTCTGAGGAAATTGCAGAGTTGACGAGTCATTTCTGTCACTCTCCTCCACCTTCCTCTCCCATCCTTCTCCCACCTCAACTCTCTACCTTCCTGTCCTCCTAAGACATAGGCCATTTAAGGGATACTTTGTCCTTCTAGACTATCAACCTCTCAGGTCTCCAGAACCGAGGTGACCTGAGCCAGACCCTCCATTCTCCTCACTCATCTGAACTCAGGTTCCCAGTCTTGTTTGCACAGCAAGCAATTAACCCACTAAGCCACCTTGAGATCCACATACTCCCACCCTTTGAAATCGGGACCACACGAGCTCTTGACCTTGCGGTGCCATTGTGTGAGTCAGATGAGAATGTCTACAGAGGCCTGTCAGAGGAATGACCAGCAACACTTCACTATTGTTACAGTTCGTTGTTCTAACGCCAGGGCTCTGCTGGGAAAGTCCCTCTGAAGCGTTTCAGAAATGATCCTTATGTTCTGCTCAGTTCTTCACGCAGATTTTCGCTTTTTACATGGTGTTTTTCCAAAACACACATTTTTCTGTATTAGCAGTTGGGATTTAATTAAAGCAGACCTCAGTGCCTTATAATAATCAAATTACAGACAAAGGCTTGGTGACTATACCCAGAATCTGTGCCCACTCTCAGCTGTTGAGCCTTTGCACCCCGTGTTCTTCTCTTTCCTCCGTGTTCTTTCAAAACAGTGATAACCACCGGCATAACCGTAGCCTTTTACTAAGTATGCGCTCTGCGTCTGCGGCTTATTGCCATTGTTCAGTTTGATCGACACAGTGGGTTTGCCTTATTATTATTTCTCCGTTGTACAGCTGAGAAAACTTAAATTGACCTAAAACACTTGATTAAAACGCCAAAGCTCAAAATGTCGAATGCCTTTTTCTAAAGCCTGCTCCCACTATGAGGCCCAGGCTGCCACTGACGCCCTTTTCTGTATCACAGAATCTTTACACATAAAACTGTGCAGTTACCTGGTTTGGACATTTTCTGTAAATGGAGTTTGTGAGAGTTTTGTTACTGGCTTCTTTCACATAGCATGGTGTGGTCAAGGTCATGGGGCTACTTCATTCTCTTTGATTGCCTTTTAGTGTGTGTGTCCATGCCTCTGGGCATGTACACCTGTATGTGCCACATAACACTTTCAGGCCTTGGCTCTGGCCTTCTGAGAGCATCTCATGCCATTCCTTCTGTGCTGTGTGCCCCAGGCTAGCTGGCATCTGAGCCTCCAGGTGAGTCTCCTGCCTCCATACCTCTCTCACGGGATCACAAATGCAGGCTGCTGCATCCGGTGGTTTTCTTACCTGAATTCAGGTCACTGCACTTGCCTAGCGAGGACTTTTACCTGATGAGCCATCTCTCCAACCCTTTACTCATTCTCTTAATGGATGGATAACAATCTGTTAGTCAGATAAATTACATTTTGCTTACACATTCACCAAATGGAGATTTGGGGTATTTTTTTTTTTTAGTCCTTTTTTCGTGCCTCGAATCTCTAGCATAAGAAAATGTTTTATGTTATGTTATAACTGTAGTTTAAATTGTTAAGAAATGGCCAACCTGTTTTCCAATTTTTTTTTTATGGTACCAGAAGCATGCATTCCTTTGTGTTATGAAGATTTAGTCTCTTTGGGGCGTTTTCTGTAGCCATGGAAGGCTGCTCAGCTGGAGTTTAGAGACTGGCAGTACAGGATAGAGACTGAGAATGACTGAATGCTGATTCCCAGGGGAGCACCTGTTGGTTACCTTCCTCACTGCTGTAACAAAATGCCTGGTGGAAGCAACTTAGAGGGAGAAGGATTTGACTTGGCTCATGACTTTAGAATGGCCTCAGCCATCCTGGAGGGCCACACTGCCACTGCAGTTGTTGGCAGAGTACCACCGGCTTTCTCCTGCCTTCCTTTCGGCCTGGTCTGGAACCCTCGCCGACAGTATGCGGCCCACGGTCCCTTCAACAAAATCTCTGGAAACAGCCAGAGGTATGCACCTTGGGGAATTCTAAATTCAGTCAAGTTGAAAATTGATGTCCCATGAAGGCTCTTATCCTTTGATTGATGGGGTTATGGTAACCTTAGGTCTCCAGAAACGCCAAGCAGATGTAAGTCAGTTTCTTACAGTGGAAACTTTCTTAATTTAACAGTTTTCTAGCTTTTCCTATAGGTACCTAAAATACATAAACTGTCTGCTCACAAGAATTTTCTGACTCAGTCTTTATGGAAATTCATATTAATTAAAATTACTTAAGTAAAAAAGGGGCTAAGTGAATAAAATCAGCGTTAACTGATCAAAAAGTTAGAAATAATTTGTCCTGAGGAATTCCATCTGTTATTTTCTCACTATGAACCTGGTGTTTTAAATATTTGTGTTCATAAAGTAATAATAAATGTTATTGTTTTAAGGTAAAATATTGCTTTTTTCTATTTACATATTTTTTTGCGCTAAAGCAAGACTGTAGTTAAAACTACTATAGCCTGCTTAACATTATGCGACTAAATACATGTTTCCACCCAGTTTGCTCAAAACACTTTTTCAGTTTTCATCATCATGTGTTAGTGTTGGTTACACCACTTCTCTACATGTGACCAAAACAACTCATGGGTTCAGAGGTTTTCCTCATGGTAGGACAGTGTGGCCGCTGGGAGAGACCCATCAGTAGGTGATGGTGTGTGGTAGCCTCATTGCATCCAATCAAACTAGTAACCAGTGAACCTGCTCAGAAGTGGTCTGGGCTGGGACTGTGAAAGGCTTACCCGTGGTGGCCTGTATCCACCTCGTATCCCAAGGGCTCCATAACCTCCCATAAAAGAAGCAGCAAGGGACCAAGTGTTCTGTTAGACCCAAACCATAACACAGCACTGGGCCCGCAGGCTCCACCATCTCATAATGCAAAATTCATTTAGTCTAACTTTCAGAATCCTTATTGGCAGGATATATTTTTAAAATGTCCCACAGTCAACAGATCTGGAATGAAGAGATTTATTTGGAGGAAGAAATGGGAAGAGAAGTTAGGGCCTGAGGGGGGCCATGAGGGTAGAGAGAGAAAGAGAGAGATAAACAGAGACAGTGGGAGAGCATAGGAGAAGAGGGGGGCCAGGGGAGGAACCGAAGCAGAGAGAGTGCAAGAGAGGAGAAAGAGAAGGGACTGTCCTTCATCCCAGCCCCTGGCAGATGACAGCTGATGACATCACAGACTGCTAAGCAACCTAGCAGCAGGCTTGCCTAACACAGCATTAACTGTTGTCACATTAAAAAGTAAGGTACTACCAGTATACTGGAACCAAGTAAACAGTCCCATTTCAAAAGGAGGACGGGGAAGACAAACCAAACCAAAGGAGCACCAGAACTGAAGAGGAACCACACCAAAACCTGTAGCTATATGTCTAGAGGTGACAGCTTACGGTGGCAACACCTGCCTCGGGTCCCCAAACCCTATAGCCTTGGCGCCTACAGCACACACGGGCTTTGGGTACAGCTACTAAACTTCCGGCACAGCTATTAAACTTGACACCTACAACAATCCTTGGTAGAAGTTCTGGGCATTGCCGGCATCCTGGTATCTCTACTGAGACTCGCAGTTTCATGCACTAGCACCGCAGAGTCTCAGTGCGGCTTGCTGAGTCCTGCTCCACGTCATATGGCCTCACTGGATTTGTTTCTGTATCCCTGATACAAGCCTTCACACACCTGATCTCCCACGTTACAAATGCCTGTGAGAAGGGCCCCAGGTGGACAAGGCCAGGTTCTGCTGTCAGCTGGAGATGTGCCCTTGCCCCTCCAGATGTTGGAAAAGGCTGTCTGTTGGACATGTTGCGCTGGTGGCCTCCCGGCAGCTGTGACTGCCTGGGCAAGACCTAGACAAGTCCAGGCCAGTCCAAACCCCAGCATGGCTGAGGGAAGGAGCTTATGAGGACTTACCTGACTCAGGAACTACTGACAGTTCACAGTGCCTGAGGTAGGGACTGCCTTTTTTTCCTAAGGACAAGGCCCCTAATAAGTTCTTCATGCTCTGGTGGACAGTGCTACACCAAAGCACATGCAGGCAACACTCACTGAACAGAATGCGACACATACACACACACAAAATACAAAAGTTGGAGGGGGACATAAAGGAAAGATCCAAAGAGAGCTGAAGGAGAGAAATGGAGGGATATGATCAAAATTCATTCTACACGTGTATGAAATTGTCAAATAATACATTTTTAAAATGTAGTATTTGATCTTTACTGACTGCCCATTCGCATGTCAAATGTATTCAGCTCGCTTTTATTTTCACTTTCTCATTTAATTCTCATGCGCATTATTACTGTCTCCAGTTTTTGTTGAGGGGCCCAGTGGCTTCCTTACGATGCCATATTCAGGAAGTCTTCAGATTTCAAATCTTGTGCAACAAAATTCACTAAAGTGTTTTGTGAAAAACAAAGTGACATCTGGAAACTATTTCAACACAGTTGCATGTGGTGTGTAGACATAGACAGGATACAGATATTTTAGAGCTTTTAGTTACCATCTTCTTCCAGCAATGCTAGTTGACTATCTTGTCTACATTTTTATCGCTTGTTTTGATTTGATTTTTAATCATCTATAGACTAAGCAAAGAAATTAGAAAATATTTTACTTGAAATAATCCTTTACTCATGACTGGGAGACCCAGTCTCAAGGATCTTCACCAACCCTACATCCAACTGAAGGCTACTATCCAGAATATAAAGAACTCAAGAAATTAAACACCAATAAACCAAATAATCCAATTCAAAAATGGGGTACAGAGCTAAACAGAGAATTCTCAATTGAGGAATACTGAATGGCAGAGAAACACTTAAAGAAACGCTGGGCATCCATAGTCCTCAGGGAGATGCAAATCAAAATGACTCTGAGATTCCACCTCATACATATCGGAATAGCTAAGATCAAACCCTCAAGTGACAACACATGCTGGGGAGGAGGTGGAGAAAGGAGAACCCTCCTCCATTGCTGGTGGGAATGTAAGCTTGTACAGCCACTTTGGAAGTCAATCTGGTGCTTTCTCATAAAATTGAGAATAGTTCTACGTCAAGACCCAGCTAGAGCACTCCTGGGCATATACCAGAAAGATTCTCCGCCATTCAACAAGGACATTTGCTCAACTGTGTTCACAGCAGCTTTATTTGTAATAGCCAGTATCTGGAAAAAATGTAGATGTCTCTCAATGGAGGAATGGATACAGAAATTGTGGGACATTTACACAATGGAATACTACTCAGCTATTAAAAACAAGGAAATAATAAAATTTACAGGCAAATGGATGGAAATAAAAAAGATCATCCTAGGGAGGAAAGAAGGGATTCGGAGGAGATGAGGGAAGGGGCCAGAGCTGAGATACAAAGTGAAGAATTGTAATAAATAATAAATAAAAAAAATTTAAAAGATCATCCTGAGTGAGGTAACCCAGGGCCAGAAAGACACACATGGTATATACTCACTTATAAGCAGATTATTAGTTGTATAGTATAGGATAACCATACTAAAATCTACAGACCTAAAGAAGCTAAACAACTAGGAGGAGAACCCTAGGGAGGATGCTTAATTCTCACTCAGAGGGGCAAACAGGATAGATACCAGAAGCAGTGGAAGAGAGGGAACAGAATGGGAGCCTACCATCGATGTCCTCTGAAAGACTCCACCCAACAAGGTATTGAAGCAGATGCAGACAGAGACTCACAAGCAAACTTTGGGTAGAGCACAGGGGTCTTATAGAAGAAGAGAAGAATAGAAGGACCCAGAGAGGACAAGAGCACAGTCCCCATGTGGGGCCCAGAGGAAGGGAAGCAGGGCCTGTCTCTGATATGATCTCGATTGCCTGCTCTTTGATCACTTCCCACTGTTGTTTCGGCCTTGACAGCCCACAGAGGAAGAAGATCCAGGCAGACCTGATGAGACTTGATAAGCTAGGGTCACATGGCAGGGAAGGATGTCTCCCCCTTTCAGCGGACTAGGAGAAGGGGCTAGTTGGGAAGAGGGAGTGTGGGACTGGGAGGAGATGAGGGACAGGGCTACAATCAGGATATAAAATAAATAAACTGTATAAAAAATAATCCTTTAAATATTAGGATCTAACATAAACGTTTTATTAAATGTAATAGAGTTAGGGAGGGAAATGCAGTGAAATGGAATGAGGAAATGGGTCTAATGGTGAATGCTCTGCTCAGTAAAAGAAAATTTCAGTTAGTGTCAAAATATATCACTCTTTAGGGATAGCTGGGAATTGAATGTGGGCCTTGCATGTGTAAAGCCTGAGTCAGAAGAAAGCATGCTGAGCAAGACACAAGGTAGCCCTACTCCATGGCCTCTGCAGCGGCTCCTTCTCCAGGCTCCTGCCTTGAGTTCCTGTGTTGACTGCCTTTGATGATGGGCTGTGGTGTAGCACTGTAAGCTAGAATAAATTCTTTCCTCCCCAAGGTGTTTTTGGTCATGGTGTTTAATCACAGCAACAGAGACCCTGAGGAAGATAGCAGTTATGGTAAAGTGAGGACCTCTCTGCTTTAGGCCTCACATGTTGTCTGATGATGTTCTGAGCAGCTTGATAGGAAGAAGCAGAATGTTAAGAATGCATTTTAAAGATTTTGATAGTCAAAAGGATGTTAGGTTAGACATAGGGGTAGACAATGAGTGACTTTCAATGTGACTAAAAATAGCCCAAGATAATTTGCCTCTGGTATGCAACATTCCAATGTTCAGTCAGTCAGCCCTGTAGAATCTTTAACATGGGCGTGGCTGCTCTCTCGAACATACCCCAACTTCAGTTTCTACTGTCTATGCCCTGTGAAAAGATGTGGCTGAATCACATGGTGTTTGGCAGGACAACACTCTTTGTGATGGATGGATTTGTTTATTTACTATGTGGACTCTACAGTTCAATAGAACTGTGTAGAAATTACCTATTTGTCTACTATGTATCAGTGAGACGGAGCTCAGGAGAGAAGCTGCTGCGGAGATGGGTTTATGTAGAGGGCTGTAAGGATGCAGGTGTCTGAAAATTGGGTTCTAATAGTGGTGCCCTGACTGTCAAACCAAGTTTTCCTTCCATTTCATCTCCACATGTGACACGCCAATCCATCTTTCTTCTGTGGACTGACTAAAGTCTGTCACACAGAGAACTCAAACAACTCTCTTGGGTTTCTGTTAAGACTAGCCCTGATGTAGTTTCTGTTAACTAAAAGGTTTGTGTATAAGCAAACAGCCCGACTTTGACAATTAAAGGATTGTGGTAGGGATGAGGCGCTATGGTTGAAGGGCAGGAGAAGTATTGAGGAAAATTATGACTAGGGGATTTCTCTTTGAAAAAGAACACAGTTTTGACTGAGGTATTACACGTATCACCGCATCCACCCTCTCTACACTCTCCCTTCCCTCTGCCTCGGCTTTGGCTTGAGGCCATATCAATTCTCAGCCCTAGTTCTTGCAAAGTCATCAGTGAACTCTGACTCACCAAGCCACAGAAAAGGCTTTGCTCGTAACAGAGAAATCACCTTCCTCAACTTTGCCCTTTTCAGAGAAATTTGCCTTTCTGCTGGTAGTTGGGGTAGAGGATTTGTAGGCCTCATTTTTTCTTTATCCTTTGATCGGTCCTCTATTCCCTTTCTCCTCATGTCTTTCATTGTGCACGTACATGTGCACATGTGTGTGTGTGTGTGTGTGTGTGTGTGTGTGTGGTGTAAGGCCAACCTCTGAATATCTTTCTAATATCATAATCTGGTAATGTCTATTCTACCTCTCTTTCACCCGAGTTCTTCACTTGCCTCTCTAGGCCACCCCTTCATGTATCTGCTTCTAAAAACCTTGCATCACTTACATCTTTCCAAGCTGTCTTTCATTATTCTGCAACACGTGTAAGTGCCTAAGATGCAAGCATCCCTGTGTGTTTGCTGTAAGCACTGCCTTGGGCTGTCACAGGCGTGGGGCCTCAGCAGGCTTCTTTACATTATGGGATCTTCCAGATTGACTGCAATTGAAGTGCATCCCTGGCCCAAACTCAGCCACACAGGTTCCTTTCTCAAAGAATTTAAATCTGGGCCTGCCAAATGCCATGAACTACTAGGCTGGGTACTTGACTGTGTAAATATCTGTAGCATGACTTAATGCCAGCTGTCCCGCATAATCATCTGGGGCACTTTAAAAAAGTGTGCAACTTTGTCTGTGCTTATCAAGGGATATGAAAATATATATACACCAAATTCTGCTACCTGATACCTAGCCAAATAGATTCACAACTTGATTTATTTAATGTCATTCTTCTAATAGAGATGATGAGACCTGACCCTCAAATTTCTCCAACTCTCACTGAAAATCTTTATACAGGAAGTATGTGAAACCCATTTGCGTACTATTTGTTTAAGCCTCCAGCATCTGCATGAAGACAGAATTTTTCAACTTGTAATTGACATGGTAACTGTGCATGTTTGTGGAGTAAAATGTGATGACGTGATACTTGTAGACAATAGGTAATGATCCCATCAAGGTGATTAGCTGTATCTCCTTAAACATTTTTTTTCTGTATTGGGGCTTTTGAACTCCCCTTTTCTAGTTCTATCTAAAATGTACAATAATTGTGAGGGCTGGTGAGGTGGCTCAGTGGGTAAGCTCTCTTCCCCCAAGCCTGATGGACTATCTCAGTGCCTGGAAGCCCCACGGTAAAAGTTAAGAGCTGATTCCTGAAAATTGTCCCCTGACCCTGACACCCGGCATGCTTACAACACCCTCCCCCTCCATACTCTACATAAACACATTCTCAAAACATAAACTACATGGAGTACTTTACAGTGGACTAGAATCACTGTAGTGCCCAGTGTAGGATGGAAGCCTAGAACATTCCCCTCGGTGACTATCACCTGATATTCCCTCTGTCTCCCCTCCTGCTCAGACTCCACACCTGTATGACTGCTACTGTTCTCTTTGCTGCCACAAGACAAGCTCTTGTTTCCACACGCAAGCAATGCTATGCAACATTCGACTTTTTGTGCCTGGCTTTTCACTTCACACTATCCTCCAGTTCCATCCACATAGCTGCAGGTGACAGTATTTCATTCTTTGTGTGGCTGAATGATATTCCATTGTGTCTCTAGATCCCGTTTTCTGTATCCATTCATTTGACAGGGAACACTTTGGCTGACTCTGTATCTCAGCTGTCATGAAGAATGCTGTAGGCACACTCTCTCTTTAATATACTGACTTTGGACCCATACCCAATAATGGAATTGCTGGATCACATACTAATTTTGATTTAAAAACTTTCACATTTGTTTCCCATAATTATTTACTTATTTACCTTCCAACCAAAAACATATAAAATTTCTCTTTTCTCTGCATCTTTATCAGCTTTTTTTATTTTTTCCCTTTTGGTAAAGTTATTCTGATTCAAGCACTTACTTCAGTTTTGATTTACAGCTCCCTGACCACTAAAATGGTGAACTTTTTCCCCCATATAATTTTGGATCACATGTACATGGAAAGATCAATTTTTGAATGAATCAAGGTTGCTCCTCATGCAGGCTTTACTAGGATTATGTCATAGGTTTTATTCTTCAAAATGAATTTATTTACTGTAGCATTTATGAGGAAATCCTTTGTTTAAAGCCCTTCTGAGTGTTCTGGAAAATGAAGGGAGGGGAAGAGTAGGTTTCCACCCATCCCTGCTCCTGGGGAGCCAGCCAATGACCAATGTGTAAAGAGGACAAAGGTCAGAGATTCAGGGTACCATACAACAGAACGAGGCAAAGGAAGCTTCCTTCCAAGCAACACCAGAGGGTTTTCTTTAGCTTTTCATGTGTACAGTTACCTATTATTCTTTCCATCTGTGAAAAGAATCAAAGGTTGGCTAAAGCAGCATTCAAATTATGCCCATGAAAAGACTAGACAGCCAGCCTCCACAAACAAGCTCATTTGAATCTAGATAAAACCTATCAGATATTCTGCATAGTACAACTCCCATTTGAATTCCCCACTCAGCACCAATTTTCTAAGCCTTCCTTGCCCTTCTTTTTATTGTTTATCTCCTTTTAAAAATAACAAAGAAGTAGAGTAGGAAATGGAAAATTACTCTGCTGGAAAAAGCCAACCATCCTAAATGTGAGTTTCTGATGCATTTAGAAATATTCTACAGAATTTCTGGGTGTGCCCAGATATTCCCACAAGCATGTATAACTGAAATAGTTCTTGGGCTAAAAAGAACAGAATACCAGCAATATTTACTGACTACTTATATGCCAAGCATTCATGCTAAGAGCTTAGATGTCACTTCTTATTTAATACTCAGAACATCTTTTGATTAATTGTTATCTTCTCTATGGTACAGAAGAGCAAATCAAGGTGGTGTGAAGTACTGAGGCGTACCCAATGTCCTGCGGGTCACTTGTGGCAGAGGATGACTCAGTATGTAGGTCTGTCTAAGAGGGTGTGAAGACTGTGGGGTTTTTTTTCATATAATTCATTTTTTATTTTTTTATTTTTTTAATTTATTTATTTTTATCTCAAGACTGTGGTTTTTGATAACTGGTGTATCTTGAGTCCCTCACGTAGCACATAGCATTGGCAGCCCCTAATAAAAGATCTACTGAAGGAACGAATAAGTGACTTATGCTTTGCCTCGAGAAGCAAATCTCTGGCAAGTGCTCAATTCTCATGACCAGTGGACAGTTCCCACTGTAGATTCCAGGCTTGAGTTCTACCTTGACATGTCTTCTTTCAGAAATGAAGACTGCCGCTCCACTGTAGATTCCAGGCTTGAGTTCTACCTTGACATGTCTTCTTTCAGAAATGAAGAGTGCCGCAGAAGTGGTACCCAGGTTCTAATGTCCGTTTTCTAGTTGCCAACAGTAAGCGTGACACATGATCCCCATTCCTTTTCCTGTTTCAAGTGTCTTTTCTGCAAGATTCCCTCTGCTCTCCCAAAGAAAGCTCTCTACATTCTCTCCTGACTAACCTATTTTTTTTTTAGATTTTGAAGTTAGAAAAAAGGTCACAAAAATGTCTTTGTGGTGTTTCCATCTCCTAACTTCATGCCACAGTGAAAGGATCAGCAGCAGCAAGTCAACCCTGGTGAAGCCCCATTTCCTGACTTGCAATCACACTGATTACATCTTCCTTCTGGTCCAGCATCCAGTCCAGAGAGGGCCACAGGCTGTGCTTTGTTGCCTCGTTGGCCATGCCCTGGATCCAAAGCTGATTTACAGTGTTACCCCTTTCACAAGCTTTACCCATAGCCATGGTGCTTTTCAGAATGCCCTTCAAACTGGGTTTGTCAGAGAACAGAGAGGTAATGCATTCCCTGGACACTTGCTTTCAGGAGCTCGCTTCTGTCAATTTGTCTTACCCAGGATAGTGACTGTTGTGAGGACCAAGAGTGGACAATAAAAGGCATATGAAGCATTTAGCATAATCCCTAGGACCTACTGTATCCAGTGTCTAGTCCAGACAGGGCCACAGGCTGGTGAAAAGGGTGGCACTGTAAATTGGCTTTGGATCCAAGAGAAAGCCAATCAGGCAACAAAACACAGCCTGCGGCCCACTCTGGATGGATGCTGGTTCAGACATTGACCTGCTTTGCATTTCTTGTTTGCAACATCATGATTGTATTTCAAACTCTACAAAAACATCAAGTAGTGTAAATGAGAGTTGTCGGAGCTTAATGCAGGGTGCTGGCAGACGCCACTTTGACTCTGCTGCTGTGGCCCTTCCCCCGCTGGAGGGTTCCTGCAGGCCCATGAGGATCACCGCTCTCAGTGTTCCACTAGAAGGGCAACAAATGTAAATGTAGCCAAAGTGACACTTCAGTGTTTGGCTATTGTACATCCGTTGGCAGGGGACATGTCTACTTAGCCCTGGATCTGGCCTACAAGATGTCACACAACCTTTTCAAGGCCATGAGATTTTAATAGTCTCTGAAGTGACGCTATTAGACTTTATGCTTTTCCTGGGTAAAACATACAATTAATGTATAAATCTGGGCTTTACAAGTGATGTGTGCACAGGATGTTTGTTTAACTAGCTGCAGGCTGATTGGCATGCCGGGCCTACTACAATATTTTTCTATTAGTCGGTGAATAGGCAGTCTAATGAATTATTTATTGACTTCACACATCCTGGTGCTTTTCTTTTCTTCTCGTAAAGAACATTCTCTGTTGGAAGTCATGGCCTCCTTTAGTCAATTAACCTTCCCCTGCCCAGATGGCCTTTCTTTAGAAAGACACTATGAAAACCCCAAAGAGACACTTTAGGGTGCAGAGAAAGGGGCTGTACTTGTTCAAGACCTTCGTCACCTCTGATTGGAATCTTCCTCCAAGTTAAATGTAGAACTTCCTTTCTGAGTGGATGGCAAGGCTTGCACTGCACAGACACCTACACTGAGCTTTTTTTGAGGTCAGTACAGCTTCTGTGAGGAAGGAGAGATAGCTAGATAGCCTTTTTCTGACAGACCCCAGCCTCATTTCCTGAAGATAACAGAGGGTGCGTGGCCAGGGTGTCTGCAAGAGCTGTTTTATCAGATGGTATCACTCTTCCTTCTTTCCTAGTTTCCTCTCCTCCTACATGTGACTAAAGCAGCTTCTTCATCCTAGCTGGAACCATGATGATCACGGAGAGGGAGTGAACAGCAGCGGCTGGATTCTGATGTGTATTCTAACATTACTGCTGACAGGTTTTACTGGTGGATTGGTTGGAAAATGTGAGTAAAGAGGAGAAGTCAGTGCTAGCTCCAGATTTACAGCCTAAGCAATAAGAAGGGTGTTCATGCCAGGTTCTCAGGTGGGGGACTCAGGGAGGAGTGACATATTGAAGGTGGGGGTCCAAGAGTTTGGTTAGAGATGCCTATGGAAGGGTCAGGGAAACAAGTAGACCTGGAATTTAGGGGAGACTGCAATGAAAAGGAACATGGGCTTTGACGTATGTTTAGAGCTGTAATCTTAGTAAAAGATCTTGACAATGTGTTTAATATCCCGGAGCCAATTAGCATACCTTCATATTTTAAATTGTGCTGCTCATAATTCAGACGTCTATTGCTGTATTAAAAACCACCCCTACAGTGCGCTGCTTCGAATCACAATGATTTATTACTGTTTTAGTATTCTGTAGGTTGGGATTTCTTCAGGCCACTTTCTTTGCATCTGTCACTCAGTAACATTCAGCTGGGACTTGGTGGGGAAGTCCAAGATGGCCTCTCATCCTGCAGAACATCCTGTTTCCTCTCAGCTAGCAACTTAGCTTGTATTCCTTAAGACGTGCTAACATGGTCCTTGGAGGGCAATGTAATGTCCCAGCATTTATCCAGCCTCTGCACTTTGCTTATAAGTATCAATTATAAAATTATTTTCAAATTGGAGAAACATTGGCCTATGATTTCCTTGATTTTTAAAAATCATTTATAACGGCTACTGACTTATGTGTTTTCCAGAAGTGAAACGACACCGATCAATCCTTTACCTTGCACACATGCACACATGCATGTATACCCACAAATACAGAGAATTACCTTAGTCGGCCTCGTATCAGTGATGCTGCAATAACAGCTGATTTTTAGTTTCAGCGATGATTAGGTTTGTTTCTCACCAGGCTTTTTCCAAGTCTGATTTAGCTGAAGAACTCTGGTCAGCACTGTCACTCAGGGGCCCTGGGTAACAGAAGCTCGCTCTTGATTGCTGTTTGAGCACACAGAGAACATGGAATGTGGAAAGTCAGGGCTTGACTCTTGATGCTTCAGATTTCCCTGCAAGTTTCACATGGCTGAAACTAGCTCTGAAGATGGAGAAGTGAATCCCAACCTGCTAAGTCTTCCAAGTGAAATGAATTGGGGTATGTTGAACAAACCATTGACTGTCATCAGACTTAAGAAAGAATGACCCTCATTAGAAACCAAAGTTACCAAAAACATGTGGGAAATAATGAAGAAAGGCAACACTCAACACAGAAAAATAGGGATGATACGGTCACTCCCTTCACTGATCTTGTACTACTTCAGAAAAGTAATCTGGAATTGTCTGCCAATGGCCTTGAAACGATTTTCCCACTTTGAACTGGGATCATACCTTCAGAGCATAGGGAGATCCTGGCTTACAAATGATTTGGCAGTAGAGGTCAGGTGTGGGTGAATGCGTGAAGTTAGAGGGTGGCATGAGCCACCAGAAACTCTGTGTGAGCAGAAGCCTTACTCTTCCTATTCATTCTACTCTACCTGCCTCCCACCCCCAGCAGGCAGCATAGAGCAAATGTCCACAGGTCTCATGAGGCGTTGTAGTAGGTTCGTCCTATAGATGCCCTCCTACTGGTCAGTTCCTGTCCTCCTGTCCACCTCTGGAGGGTCTCTGCCTTTTGAAATCCCAGGCAGAGGCTTATTTTGGAGCCCTGTGCAGAGAAGGACCTCAGTGTTGACTCCAGAAACACATTTTATTATCAGCTACTGGATGTGTACAGGTTAGAACTGTAGTTAGAACTGCCCGGTGGCCCTAGCTTTCTTCCCCTCATCTAAGTTGCGGGAGGAGCCATGGCTACTCCAAACCACAGAAACACTGTTAACTCTGTATTTCTCTGAATGCCCAGTGTAATGTACATATTCCCTGTCACCTCAACAGGTCTGTGGAGGAGCCTTGCTTTTTAATGGGAACTTGGCTTCAACCTTAGGATTTAGGGGGTGGGCCAGAGGGAACAAGAGAGAATGCTTTCTGATGGCTAAGTGAAGGTTCAGGTACAGACTGAAACTGGGAAAGTACATTGAACAGGCCTTTTCAGGAAATCCCCTCTGACCATCAGTGAGTGAGAGCAAAGCCAGAGCTCTGGTGGGGCCGGATGGAAGGAGCAAACAAATGCCTACCCGGCAAGACCTTGGCATGGGTACATCCAGCCTTGGCTTCTGCCTTGACCTTGGGTGACCTTTCCAATTGTCCAAGGCAGGCTGATTTTAGGGCACCTGTCTCATGCAGCAGCTGGGAATGTAAGTCCCACCTAGCTCCACTCAGCAGGAAGCAGGGTCTGGCCAAGGCTGCCAGCTGTCACCCTGCTGATGCCCACAGTTACTGACATGCTCACCCCTTGGCATTCATCTCTCTTCTTTATCCTTAACTCCTGCTTATCCTCTTTCATCCCAGAAAAACTAAAGCTCATTCTTTTGAAACAGTGCTTGAAAACGCATGTTCTAGGTATGGAACTTTTTCCAGGAAGAACCAGGGTTGGTCTAAGAACCAACCCTGGACACTGTTTTGGGGAAAGCCATTTGTGGGCTTCTGAGTTTTCAAGCATTGTCATAACAAATCACCACAAATCTGGTGTCTCACATCAACGGGACTTGATTCTCTCATAGTCCTGGTGGCCTGAAATCTGACATCAGAGTTCCAGCAGACCCCTCTCCAGCCTCCTGTGTTTGTTGGCAACTGTCAGCGTGTCTTGGCTTCTAGTTGCACCATCCCATCCCTGTCTCCACCTCTACTGTCATGTGACCTTCATTCCTGTGTGTTTCTATGTCTTTGCTCAAATCCTCTTCTTTGTCTTATGTAAATACTAAGCCCTGGATTTAGAAACTGTCCCGTTCAGAATGGCCTGAATATAGCTTGATGACACCTTCAACTATCCCTCCTTTCAAACAAAATGTTCATAGGCACCAATCTTTAGGGTTTGAATGTATGTTTTTAGAGGCTACACCTGAACACAGTAGTTTGGCTTACCAGCGTGAGGTCTAACGTGTTGACCTGTGCTTTGAAAGCCAGTCTCTGGAGAAAGAGAAGAAAGGAGATGGTTTACCACTCGGACCCAAACTGGGAATACAAGTGTCAAGAACTGGCCAGTTGAAGAGAAATAGAACGTGTGTGTTCTAGCTTGTCTCCTTCGTCCATAGCGGTATAAGGTGGAATTCTGCTGAGCTAACACTTGAGGAGCCTTCATCTCCCATCTTGCCTGTTTTCATAGTCTTCTCACTACAGGCGCTTTCTGGCCTAAGAAATGAGAAGATCTCATGGCTGCCTCATATATGATTAATCAGAGTGTGAGAAAGGCTAAATTATAACCTGTCCATGAAAACACAGGTGGCAAGCAATATAGCTGAGCTACAATCTCAACGTCAGGCTATTTAACCCGTTGCACATGCATTTTGCTTTGGCTTGAACATTCGTGGGTATACCCATTATATGGTAGGCACCGGGTACTAAACCAAAATGATAAAGTGAGGAATCGGTGGCATCACTGCAAGCTGACACTGTAGAAGGGTTTCAAATAGAGGTGTGTTTTATGGCTGGTGATCTCTTCTGTTGCTTAGGTCTCCTTGTAGAGTCAGGAGAGGAGCCATGGCTAAAGAGCCATGGCTTCATTAGCTCAGCTGGCTTAAAATACAGACCCACTCACACCCAGGGGCTCAGCAGTCACTACTCTGCTGCTAGCCTTTCTTTGCTTGCTAACTTCTCAAGAAAGCACAACAGAAACATCAGATTACCTGATGGTTGCCCAAGGCAAATGTTGAACTGACTTTGCAGTTCACAGATGAATATGGTTGGATTTTGAAAAGAGTTATATGGTTCTTCTGCAGGAGTTAATACTGATAACCCATAAATATAAAATGTTACTGATTACATTCATCTCTGTTTTGTTTCTTTGAGACAGGGTCTCCTATAGCTCGTGCAGGCCATCATAACTGGCAGTATTAATTTTTAAAAAATTGACATGTGTTTTGTTGTTTGAAGCTTGAGGACAATTTTATTGGAGTTTAAAAGAAAAACCACAGGCCGGGCAAGCTGTAAGTCTGGGCAGCTGCCTGGAGGAAGATTCAGCAGAGGAATAGGAAAAGGCACTCTGTTGTACTTCAAAAGGGATGGAAAAGTAACTAAAAATAGCCACTTGTGATAACACTTATCTTTAATCACACTTCTCCAGAGCATGAGGCAAGGGGGTCATGAATTAGAGGCCAGGCAGAGATACCTAGTAAGTTCAAGGCCAGACTCCACCACACAGGGAGACACACAGGACAAAAAGAAACACCTAAAACTCTTGTGAACTGGTGTATATCACTGAGAGTCCCGTAATCCTTTCTTGGGGAGTCAGTGAACTTAGTCTGCTGGTTTGACATTAACCGTGAGTCCCTTTGGCTGCCTTAGACTTGGGAGAGAATAAGACTTGGGAAGATAAGAACAGGCAGGAGTGGCCACTGATCTCCACGGTCTCCGGGGACTGCAGTGACCTCCGCACTTGCACAAATATCCAAGACCCAAAAGGGTAGTGGAAATTTTAGATAGATCATATAAATACATTTTGGTTGCAATCCCAAATGAGTGATGTGGGAATGCGTTTAGTTAATCCGCAGCTGATAACAGCCTCATGAGAGGGTGTGGGATCTTTGTCAGCTGGAAACTGCCTGGTGCAGGGGACATGGTTTTTGCCAGCTGCAAAATATCTTTGTGTAGACTCAAAGAAAGGATAAATAGAAGCCGAGAGAGAGAAAAAAGAGTCATCACTTCAGTTCAAGATGCTCCTGGAGAAAAACTCTTTTGAGAAAGCTTCAAGGAAGCTGCTGCTAATTCTTACCATTGCTGCTGTTTGCTGTTTGCTGGACTATTGAAATACTGACAATAAAGAGTGGGATCACCCCAAGGAACTAAGTCTAAAAAGGTCTGCATCCCCTGTCCCTACTAACTTCTTTCTCCCCTACCTAGGGTGAGAGGTTTGAGGGGAGATAGAGGCATTCATGAACCCCAAATAAAGTAGGCTTTAAAAAGTAAAGCCTACACAAGAACTCTTCCCATCCTCCAAACTGGTTAAACGTTCCCCCGATGCTATCATTGCAAGTGCCTTTGATATTGACAGCCATCTGGGGAATGAGAAGACAGTCTATGCTGCCCAACCTGACCTTCAAAACCCTCTGTGATCCAACCTGGACCTTATTCCGCAAGGCCCTCCCCTCTTTGTCCATATTTGTTGAGGGGGCGGGGGGAGTTGTGTATGTGTTGTGTGTTTGTGTGTACATG
Organism: Pachyuromys duprasi; assembly: GCA_028658305.1. Lineage (NCBI taxonomy): Eukaryota > Metazoa > Chordata > Mammalia > Rodentia > Muridae > Pachyuromys > Pachyuromys duprasi. The sequence continues at coordinate 46,342,828 of CM053766.1, forward strand.
TGTGTGTAGAGGCCCAAGGCTAATGTCGGGCTTCATCTTTGATAAATCTTCCACCTTGTTCTTTGAGGAAAGATCTCTCATTTAAACCCCGAGCTCCCCAGTACGGTAGTCTCACTGGATTTACAGGTGGGAAATGCATGCGTTAGGCATTTCTGAGAGTCCTAGGAGTTTGAATCTCAGTTCTCATACTTGCAGAGCAAGCACTTCAACCATTGAGACATTTCCCCAGCAATCCCCTATCCAAGACGGGTTTCTGGCCTTCACATGTGCGTTCCTACATACCTACCATAGCCAGAGCCAATCAAATCCCATCTCCCAGACCTCGCCAGTGTTCTTCCATGCTAGAATTAATCTTCTCTTTCCCAAACCCACTCACTGTATCTACAGCATCATCTGTAGCCTGTGTGTGTGGCAGCAGTAAGTGCTGCCCTACCGGAGCTCCTTGTTGAGGGTGGTGCTGGTAAGCTGATCCCTCCAACCTTACCACAGCAGGCTTGCAAGTAACCAGTAAGTTAATGTCAAATCTCCGATGCTTTTGGAGTAAATCTCTTCACTGGCCCTCTGTTGTTCCCATGGTGGAGCCCCAAACCCACCTCCATGCTCAGGACACGAGCAGTGTCTCCTTCTCCATCTGCAGCCTTACCCTTGTACATGGGTATTAGTTTATTAGTTCCCTCGTTTAGGATTGGTCCCGCCATGTTTCTATTGACCTTCCTAAGCTCACCTGCAACCTCTCTGAGGAAGTTGGGGGATGGCTTCCTCTCTCTTCCGCCCATCTTCTCACCCTGTACCTAGGGTACTGTTCTTTTGTATACACATCAGGAGGTGGATATTTTATAATGAAAGACTGTAAGCACTAGTTTTTAAACTCTACTTTGTTTGAGTTCCTTAAACCTCTACCTCCCTTCTAATCCCCCAACCCCAGGTAGGAGAGAAAAGTTAGAAGGGAAAGGGGACATATACCACTTTAGACTTAGTTCTGGCTGCTTAGGCTCATGGGGCTCTTTGGGAAAATACCACTCTCAGTCATCAGGATATGTAGCAATCCAACAACAGCAAACAGCAAATGAAGCAGGACAAGCAAACAGCCTTCTTCCTCTTCGTTCTATCTTCTCAAAGCCCCTTCCTCTCTCTGGGGGTATTTATATTCTCCCAGTCTTCAGAATTCCACAAACTCCAACTGGCAATGGCCACACCCCTCTCTGAGGTGCATGAGGCTGTTATCAGCTGTGGATTAACTGAGGCAGTCCCATATCACATACTTGGGATTAAAACAAAAATATGTTTACATAATCTAACTGAATTTTTAAAGAAACCAAAACTTCCACTACACAAGGCCTGTGTATTACTTTTATCTCTATATAGATAGCCTTCAGGTAAAAGGGTTTTATTTCACACAGGAAATTATATTTTTTGAATAGCCAAGCAAATGGATGAATTAAAGAATAAACATGTCATAGTTATGTCAACTTGACACAATCTGGACTCACCTTCAAAGAGTCTTTTCGTTTGGTTTTTCAAGACAGAGTTTCTCTGTGTAGCCGTGGCTGTCCTGGAACTTGCTGATATGCCAGGCTATCCTCCAACTCAGAGATCTGCCTGCCTTTGCCTCTGGAGTAGTAGAATGAAAGGCATGAGCCACCACCATCTGGCCTGTTTACTTTCTTTCTCTGTTTCTAGCTTTCTTTCTTCCTTTTTTCTTTTTTTCCTTCCCTTTTGGAAACTGAGTATTAATAAAGAATTCTCTAAAACAGGTTGCCCTGTAGGCACAAGTTTAGGACAATGCCTTGATTATGTTAGCAAAACCCATCCCACTGTGTGTGGTATTGATGCCTGGGTTTGGATCATGGACTATAAACATGGAAAAAGTACAATGAGCATGAGATTGCATTCTCTCTCTCTCTGCTCTTGACTGTGGGTGTGGCCAGCTGCTTCAAGTTCCTGTTGCCTTGACTTCCATGCAACGACGGACTCTAGCCTGGAACTGTAAACTCAGATAAGCCCTTTCTCCCTTAGAATTTTTTTTTTTGATAAGGCATTTTGTCACGGCAACCGGAAAGGAAAGTAGGTCAAAATAAAACTACATTTAGAGGTAACTGCCCTGCTGTAAAAGGTAATTATTTGCCATGTCCAGTGTGGCTCCAGGTAATTGATCTAAATGAAGAAATGCCTGCTTCACAGGCGCATGAATCTGTGATTGGATGGATTAGGCCCTCAGATAGGGTAACCTCATCACCCCGGAAGCTGGATGTATTTATTCTATACAGTTGAACTGCAAGGGGGAGTTATTGATATAACTGAATCAAGGAATTGGGGTTTATGGTACACAGCTGAACCCAGGGGCAGGTTTAGCTAATCTCACTATGAGCAATCTCTGCAAGGAGCAGTCTTCAGGTCATGAACATCTGCGGGAGGCGGAGCTACACTGGATACTCTCTGCACACACTATCAACATTGGCACGTAGACCAGGAGGAAAGGCTTACGATCTCCCTGATCCTAGCCCAGAGGGCTTCACCGTTTCCCATGGGTGTTAGGCATCCGGGTCTATGATATACATAGATGTGTCTATGTCAACAACACATGTTCCCTCGAGTTCCCTACAGTTATTCATTTCCATGTGTCCATACATCTTATCCTTGTACAAATAAATTGTCTTTACTTCTTAAGAGAAAAATTTGCTCAGGAGAGAAAGGAATCGGGAGAAAAAAAAAAGCACACAGGAAAGGAAGGGAATAACCACCTGTTGTAATGTAGATTGAATCTCAAATTCAATCAGATTTTTTACCCATGGATCATAATTGTAACTTGGGTTTCCCCTACACAGTTTCAAGTAGTGATCTCTAAGAGCCTCGGTCTTAGCTAGTTTTCTATTGCTATGACAAAACATCAGGACTGAGGCAACTTATTAAAAAAAAAAAAAACCATCTAATTGGTTTACAGTTTTAGGGGGTTGGAATCCATGATTCTAACAAGGGTATACCAGCAGGAACAGCTGAAAACTCATATCTTGACCCACAAGAATGAGGCAGAGGGAGAAAAATGGGCACAGGTAGAGTCCTTGGAAACCTCAAAGCCCATCACCAGATGCACACCTCCTCCAACAAGGCCACAGTCTCGAATCCTTTCACCAACTGTAGACCAAGTATTCAAACATATGAGCCTGTGGGGGCCGTTATCCTTCAAACCACCATAGCCTCATTGCAGGGAGGCATTGTGTACCCCTCAGTGGCTCTCCAGAAACCACAGCTGGAGTCTTTATGACTGCTTACATATATTTCACATTTCCACCAAGTTCTACTACCATCTCAAGGTGGAGTGTGGCTCTACCCTACCACAGCTGTAGCGGCTTCTGTGTGCCTTAGTGCCCGAACTAAGAAAATACTTCCTAGACAGCTGTTCCTGACCAGAGAACCCCTTCAGCATTTTCAGTTCAGGGGATCCTCCTTACAGTAAATTTGCACTTTTATAAGTTAAAAATTAGAGGCTTTAGTAATTGGTAAATAAGGTCTCATCTTCAAAAGACCTTTCCTATTTTGTCAGTGGAAAATTGGAGGTTTCTGTTTAATGGGGCTAATACCCTGCACGGTCTGGCCACTTCTCATACCTTTCTCTGCCACTTGCTACTGTCTCCCTGTGGCTCTGGGTAAGAGCAGTGAACAGAGACCAACCATAAGCTGGATGCTTTCTGGTTCACATTTTCTCTTCCAAACATTACTGTTGAGTTCGCCTCACATAAGCTCAAGACATGGGCAAAATAAAACAATAGTGTTTGCCAGACTATAACACAAGCAGCCGTAGTCTGGGTCCTAATAGAGGCATCGTTCCTTTCTGATTCCTCGTGAGCTGGACCTCCGCTCTTTTTAGTTCTCGCAGCCTTGTGGCCTTGCACTAGTGACCCATCAAATTCTGCTTCCAGCATACTACAGCTCCTCTATCCTCCACACTTCTACAAACCAGTTCCAAAGGCCCAAGAACCACAAGAACAGGTTAATACCAGCAACAACTCAGTGTTGGTGCCCACTTTCCATATCAGTTGCTTTTATTGTTGCTGTGATGAAATGCCTGGCAAACGCAAGTTAGGAAAGGAAAAGTTTGTTCTGGTTTGTGCTCTGAGGGTGTAGTCCATCACAGTGAGGAAGGTGGGCGTGGGGCAGAGATCTGAGGCAGCTGGTCATATATGTTCAGAGTCAGGATGCAGAAGTGAGCACTAGACTTCCCGCAGTCTGGCCCCCAGCCTAGGGTTGGTGTCCTATTCCAAGCTAGTCTTCCCCTCTCACTTAATTTTCCCTGGAAACAACGTCACAGACACTGCCTCCACCCCAGAGGTGTGTCTCCTAGGTGATTCTAAATCCCATAAAGGTAACTGTCAAAAATTAACCCTCACACTATATAGCCAAGATCATTGAAAGCATATAGCTACACAAAGACACTTAAACAAATGTCCACAGAAATGTTGTTTGAAACAATCCAAAACTGAAGCAGCACAAATGACTGTGAGGTGATATGGATAAACACAAATGGAAATATCCATACAATGGAATGTTATTTGTCAGTAGTAGTGAGAGACGTCCTGCTGTAGGGTGTGACGTGGATGAATCTTGGGAATGCCATACTAACGGAAAAAAACATAAAGAATACCACTTAGTGCACAATTCTATTTATATTCAAAATTAAGAATGGACAAATCCATAGAGACATGAATTAAATCAGTGATTGTTGAGGACCAGGGATCAGAACATGGGAAGTAACTGCTAAAGAGTTTCATGTTTGTGTGATAAAATTCCATAAAGTCAGTGATGATGGTTATAACTTTCTGAATACATAAAAAGCCACTGAACTTGGCATTCAAAAAATTTAAAAGTCTAAAAGAGCTGCATCTGTTTCACACATAGTATTATTTTATAAATGCTTCCATAGAGAAGGAATAAAAGGAATCCTTGAAGAGAGGTCTGGGAAACAGTGCCACACACAGATTATATCAAGAGTCAGCTGTTCTATATCCTAAGCTTACCCACCTACAGGCAAACAAGGTTGCTTTCACAATGCTGCTTAGAGTCCAAGGTTCATTGTTCCTTCCTGTGGAACACCTTTAGTACCACAGTCTTCCTTATGCCAGGAAGAAAGGAGAAAATGATCAGATCTTTCTTGGCCTGGTAGATCTCTACCACTTGGGCCTGGAAGCCACACTGCCTGCTCCCCAGAGCATCACAGAGCCTTTATTAGTCTGAAGTGAGTCTCCAGGTACTGCACTCTCCTCTCAGCTTCAGGCCTAAGTGAATGGTCCAGCGCAGGACCTGATTTGAACTGTCCTCCATCCCCACCCATCTCTGCTTGCAGGACTGTGCTAGCGGACTCTGACAGTCAAGTCGAGCTTGAATTGCCCTTCACTATAGCTCTTCCTGCAGCATTTTCTAGTTTATTAAAAACTGTATTTATTCATTCACTTTACATCTCAATCATAGCCCCCTCCTCTCCTTCCCTCCCACCTTCCTTCCATGTTCCCCCACACCTCCCTCTCACCACCTTAGAAAAGGGGAGGCCCTCTCCACCTACCCATCCCTGCAGGGCCCCATGATGGATGATGCATACTTGTAATCCCAGCACTTGGGGAGGCAGAGGCAGAGGCAGAGGCAGGTGGATCTCTGTGTTCCAGACCAGCCTGGTCTATAAAGTGAGCCCAGGACAGCCAAGGCTACACAGAGAAACCCAGTCTTGGAAAACAGAACAAAGCAAAACAAAGTCACAGACAAACAGCTGTGTCCCCGAAGCATTTTCAACACATCAAGCATTTCAAAGTCAAGATAAGAAAAAAATATTAAGGAGTAAATTTTTAAAAAAATTTGTTTGAGCTCTGTTACCCTAATTAGTCCTTAACAGAACAGCATTTTGTCACATCCTGTGGAAGAAGAGTGTTTTCCTCATAGGTGCAGGTTATTCTAATTTCATAAGAAGCACATAGTGTCCATATGTGTGGGATGGAAGGGGCTCCATGGGAGATGTGGAATAACAGCTCAGGATGGCAGATCTTATTTTTGATGCCCTCTTGGCTTATGTCCATCAAGTCTTAACCTACCTACATCTTACCTTTTATTTGTCTGTGATTTCCT
>CM053766.1:46349435-46387588 GCA_028658305.1 Pachyuromys duprasi
GTGGGGAAGAAAGCTGGCACATAAGTAGCCTCCCTATTTTGTGTGTAGCATTAGTTGCTTTTCTCACCTCTTGAGACTAACTTCCTGACAGGAAGTAATTTGGGGGAGGAGGGATTAGGTCTGAATCATAATTTGAGGCTAGAGCCCATCCTGGTAGAGAACGCATGTTGTCAGGAAATGCTCACAGCCATGTGGCCACGTGGGTTTGGTCATACCTAAGAGGCAGAAAGAGGACAGAGGAAGAGGAATCAGGCTGGAAATCCTCCAGGCCCATCTCCTGTAGCCAACTCCTTCAGTAAGGCCCCACCTCCTAAACGGTCCAACAACCTGTCAAAACAGTGTCACCACCTGGACCACACATTCAAACAAAGGAACCTGTGGGGAACATGACCCATTCAGACTGAGGAGACCCAGTGTGGCCTGCGCAGAAAACCCGGAGAGAGGAAAGATACTTAAGTAGGGCACAGATGCTCTGTCTAGCCAGCTAAGGACATCAGCGGGAGTCAACAGATGTCTTTAATTCTGGCCATTTTGCATAACCAATGTCTGAAACGTGGAAAGAGGACTTCTCAGCTAAGCCCAGCTAACTGAGGTAGGTCTAGCAGAGATAATGAACCGTTCAAAGCACCAGGTTCGGTGCTTCATTAAACAACAGCAGGTAGGCAGAGTGCACGATGGTGGACACCACACCCGCTGCTGTCACCTCATGGAAATGCTGTGAAGACCATATGAGGTGGCGGATTCAATCATGCAGCAGGAAGCCAGTGGAATTCAAAGATTAGTGTTGCTAAATTTAATTGCACACCTTACTGAAATCCCACTGAAGGCTAACTCATGCATTTCCTCCGTACACGCATAATTTAAAAGTCTGAGAACAAAGCAAGCATTTGCCTGTGGAAGGCAGCGCAGAGAGGAGCCAAAGCCCTAGGGATTTCTAGTCTCCCTCCCGTTTGCTGAGTCCCTTTCTCTAATTTTTTTTTTCTATCTGGCTTGTTAGGCTGGTATGAGCCCACTTTCAGCTTGGGCTAGGATCCTATCTGCTGTGTTTAGGGTGCTCCTTTGATCTGCCAATATAAACCACTTTAAATTAATTACCACACACAGCCGAGCTGGCTGCCTGTTGGCAGAAACTCCCTCTCTCTGTCTTGCTCTCTTTCCAAGCAGCAAATGAGTTTTCTTAATAAAGACGTCTATTAATCAAAGGACCAGAAGCTCTTATTCTAGAATATTTTAGCCTCAATACACTCTAAGCAGTCACGCCCCCTGCTTTTCAGTGCACACAAAAAATGTACCCACAGATTTGCCCCATTGCTTATTCGGAGGAGCTGAAGATGGGGAGGCCACCAAGGCTCGCAAATGGATGGTGATGAAGTTGTGCACATAAACTAACACAGTGGGTATTTCTTTCAATTCAGACAGAGTTTCATTGTCAAAAGTATTGTACTTTTAAGGATGTGTACATCTCTGTCTGTGTGGGAATGTGTGAGCAGGTGCCCTGGGAAGTCAGAGATGCTGGATTCCCCAGAGCTGGAGGTTGTGGGTCTCACAGCAGTGCTGGGAACAGAACTTGTAACACACTCTTAACCACAGAGCCATCGCTTCAGCCCAAGACATTTTGGGGTTTTTTGAGACAGGATCTCCTTCTAACTATCCTGATGCTCCCTATGTGGACCAGGGTGGCCTCATGACAATTGTTCTGTGTCAGACTCCTAGGTGCTGAGATTCTGAGCTGGTAGCATTACACCCAGCCAGTCAGAAAGAATTTCATACAAGACCCCAGGCAGGCAGAGTGTGGCTCTAGTAACCACTATACCTTCCTGATCATTCTCCATCTGCATCTCATCGTGGCCCAGAAGAAATCCAAGTCTGGAATTTTTATCCCCCTTTCAGCAAAGCAAAAAGACTTCCTTCGATGCTCCCAGAAAATAATTCTGTGACAAACATGATTTGGGTCAGTCAAAGCAAGTTCTGATGTTTTAAGAAAAAAATAGAAACACATAAGCATGGATGGGGACATTTTATGATGCCTTTTGTGCTTTTGATCTACAGCACTCTGTGTACATCCTTGGAGTGGTTATATGTGTTTGGGGATTTCGATACTTCAGGTAAGCATACACAGTTCAGCAAGGAATACCTTATAATTAAACACATTCTTTTTGGTACACGATGTGTAAACACTCTAAGTGGATGAAGATTATATGGTGATACGAGTCTTTCCAAGCTCGGACATAGTTTGCTTTCAACTAAACAAAACAAAGCAAAGTAAAAGTTTATGTTTTATGTATTTGTGAGTGTTTAGGACTGTAGAATTATCTATAGACTGTGAACATGAATCTTCTGTTCTGCTGCTTGGAATGTCCAGCTTGTGGCTAACAGGCCTTGTTCACAAGCATTCTTTGGGAAGCCCTACTTGAACCATCTGCACCTGCCTGTCTGGGCGTCTGCAGCTGGCATGCTCACAAAGTCTTGGCTAAGTTTGAAGAATAGTTTCAAGCTTTGGGGAAGACAAGCCAGTGAACCCAACTAATAAACTCTGCTATCCAAAATCCCTAAGGGTGAGAAGAAAGAGAAAAAAGAAATTAAAATGGAATAGAAATGTGCCTTCAACTTCGTGAGATCACACATGATGAAGCCAGAGGCATCTCATCAAGAAAGTCTACATTTGGATGAAGCAATTTTATTTTGGAAGCTTTAGACTAGTGAGACCTGCAGTGAACCCCATTATAAGGTTATCAAGACCGTTGATGGAAGTGGAGTCCATGCATTAATATTAATGGCAGTCATAATTATGATGCTCCTCCCATTTCAGACCCTGCTGGTAAGATAAGATTGGGTCCTGCCAAAAAGAAAGAAATCGCACTTACAAGGACACATAGGTCTTGCTGTATTTTCATAATTGACTTTTTTTTTCTTTTCTTTCAAAAGTTTTAGATATTTTATTAATTCTTCCAGAATTTCTTTGTTCCTTTTATTGGAAATAGATTCTTTTCTCACAATAGTATGTCCTGATCACAGTTTCTCCTCTCTCTGCTCCTTCTAGTTCCTCCTCCCCTCCCCTCCCATTCAGATCAATCTACCTTCTGTCTCTCACTAAAAAATAAACAGACTTCTAATGAATAATAATAATAAAAACTAACACATCAGGATGGACAAAATAAACAAAATAAAAAGAGCCCAAGAAAAAATAGACACAGAGACCCACTTATTTACACACTCAGAGATCCTAAAAAAACAAACAAGAAAACACTAACCTGGAAGCCATAATATGAGCAAAGGACCTGTAAGGCAGAGAGAGAGAGAGAGAGAGAGAGAGAAATTACATATGTAGAATAAAAATTAAAAAAAATATATACATGTATATATGTGTGCATATATATATATGAAAGCTTCAACTGTATTAGGTGTCTATACAACACCTCAAATGACCTTATTTTAGTTGTCTCTCCCCAGATTCTCTCTCTCATCCCCCTCCACACTTGATTCTCCAATTTCAATGCCTTCTTTCATTCATAGCTATTTCTTCTTTTTCCCCTTCTTAGGAATATCTATCTGGCCCCACAGCCAATCCCTTACTCTATACCTGATCTCTGTGGGTTTATGGGTTGTAGCTTGGTTATCATTGACTTAACAGCTAATATCCAGATAAAAGTGACTACATGATGTATTTATCTCTCTGGGTCTGTGATACCTCACTTGGGATGATGTTTTTCTAGTTCCATCTATTTCCCTGTGAATTTTATGATTTCATATCTTGAAATACAATTTCATTTTTAATATTATAAAGAATATTACTTTTTTACTATTCATCTGTTAAGGGGTATCTAGGTTGTATCAAGTGTCTGGCTATTAAGAATAGAACAACAATAAACATGGTTGAGCAAGTATCTCTGGTAGGATGAAGCCTCCTTTGGCTATACACCGAAGTTGTATAGCTGGATCTTGAAGTAGGTTGATTCCCATCTTCCTGAGAAACCACCACACTGATTTCCATAGTGGCTGTACAAGTTTGCAGTCCCACCAGCAATGGATGAATGTTTCTCTTTACTCCACATCCTCACCAGCATAAGCTATCACTTGTTTTATCTTAGTCATTCTGACAGGTGTAAGATAAAATCTCAAAGCAGTTTTGATTTGCATCTCTCTGATGACTAAAGATGTTGAACATTTCTTTAAGTGCTTTTCGGGCATTTGAGTTTCTTCTTTTGAGAAGCCTCTGTTAGATCTGTACTCCATGTTTTAATTGGGTCATTTGTTTTCTTGATATCTAGTTTTTGAGTTCTGTATATATTTTAGGATAGTAGCCCTATATCAGATACATAGTTGGTAGAAAGTATTTTCCCATTCTGTAGGCTGGTGCTTCTTCCAAATGATGGTGTCCGTTGCTGGGAAAAACTTTTCAGCTTCATGAGGTCTCATTTATTAATTATTGATCTTAAGGACTATGCTTAATGGTGTTCTGTTCATAAAATCTTTTCCTGTGACAATGAGTTCAAGGTGTTGGATCTATTTGGATTCTTCTAGATGCAACCACCTAGTTTTATCAGCACTATTTGTTGAAGATGATGTCTTTTTTTCTGGTGTGTATTTCTAGCTTCTATGTTTAAAAAAATCAGCTGCTCATAGGTCAGAGTTTCTGTCAGAGTTTTCGGTGTGAGTCCGTGGACCAACGTGTCTGTTTTTATGCCAGTACCGTGCTGTTTTTATTTCTAGGACTCTATAGTACAACTTGAGGTCAGAGATGGTGATACCTCCAGCAATTCTTCTACTATTCAGGATTGGTTTTGCTATTATGGTGTTTTGTTTTTTTGGTGTGTGTGTTTTCAAATGAAGCCGAAAATTATTCTTTAAATGTCTGTGAAAAAATGTATTGGGATTTTGATGGAGATTGCCTGGGCTCTGTAGATTATTTTTGGTAAGATGGCCATTTTTTACTATATTAATACTACTGATCCATAAGCATGAAATGCCTTTCAATCGTCTGATGTATTTTTCAATTTCTTTCTTCAATGTCTTAAATTTTTTATCACACAAGTCTTTTATTTCTTGATTAGAGTTTTCTCAAGATATTTTATATTAATTGGTGCTATTGTGAAATATGTTGTTTCCCTGATTTCTCAGTCCAAACTGTCATTTGTTTATATAAAGTATACTGATATTTGTGAGTTAATTTTGTGTACAGCTACTTTGCTGAAACTGTTATCAGCTGTCATGAGTTTCCTGGTGGAATTTTAGGGTCACTTACGCATATTATCATATCATCTGAAAATACTTTGAACTTCTTCCTTTCCAATTTGTATCCCCTGATCTCTTTCAGTTGTCTTATTGGTTTAGCTAAGGCTTTAAAAACCTTATTTAATAGGTATGAAGACAGTGGACAACCATATTTTGTTCCTAATTTTAGGTGGAATTTCTATGAATTTCCTCTCCATTTAAGTTGGTATTTGGTATGAAGTTACTGCAAACTACCTTTGTTATATTGAGGTATGTCCCTTGTGCCCAAATTTCTAAGGATTTTTATTATGAAGGGGTATTGGATATTGTCAAAGGCCTTTTTTGCATGTAATGAGATGATCATGTGATTTTTGTCTTTCAAGATTTTATATGTTGGATTATATTTATTGATTTTTTTATATCTTGAACTACCCTTAAATCTCTGTCATGTAGCCTGCTTGATCATGGTGGATTATCTTTTTGATGTGTTCTTGAATTCAGTTTGTATTTTATTGAGAAATTTTCTGTCTATCTATGTTCACAGGGAAATTTGTTCTGAAATTTTTTGTTTTTGTTGGGATTTTATGTAGTCTGAGTATCAGGGTAACTGTGTCCTTATAAAACAAATCAGGCAATGTTCCTTCTGTTTCTATTTTCTGGGACTTCTTTTTTTCAAAGCAGGGTTCCTCTGTGTAGCCTTGGCTGTCCTGGAATTCATTTTGTAGACCAGCTGGCCTCGAATGACAGACATCTGCCTGCCTCTGCCTTCAAGTGCTGGAATTAAAGGCATGTACCACCAGTGCCTGGCAATTTTGTGGAATAATTTAAGGAGTATTGGTGTCAACTCTTCTTTGAAAGTCTGGTAGAATTCTGGGCTAAAATTGTCTGGTCCTAGGCTGCTCAAAGAAGCTATGTAAAGTTTGCTATTTGGTCCTGTTTTAGATTTTTTTGGTTGTTGTTGTTTGGTTTTCATCACTTTGATAAACTATTCTCACAAGAACAATGTGAGAGAAAGGAGTTTATGTCAGTTTACAACTCAAGGCACACATCCCAGCCCTGCTGGGAAGTCAATGCAACATCAGCTTGAAACAGCTGGTCACGCTATCAGTAGTCAGAAGTGAGCAGTAAATCCCCTGGCATTGGATCCCCTGAGCCGGAAGTCACAGGTACTTGTGAGCCATCCAACATGGGCAGTTGGAACCAAACTCTGGTCCTCTGCAAGAGCAGCACATACTCTTAACCAGCCTCAAATATTTATTCTATATTAGAATAAACGCCCTGAATGGTGTTTTTAGTCAGTTATACTGGCCTCCATGTTAACACTGTAACATATGACTGGAAGGAGATTCTGTGGGAGGAAAAAAAGGAAGCCAGTTGACTAAGATTGTATTTGTCCCCGAAAGCCACAAAGATTCTTTTCTGTATTGTGTAATAAGAAATTCCAGCCACTTATTGGACCTGAGTAGCATGAGTTTAGGACAATGATGTCATCTACATACAGATAAAAGAGAAGAGAGAGAAATGGGATTGTGCTAATGAACCAGTAGCTAAGACCTGAGAAATAGAGTAGATGGGTAGGAAGAGAGAGCTGTTGGGCAGGAGGGGTGAACTATATGTGTGTGTTTACTAGATGTAGAGAAAAGAACGGAATTGTGAAAAAAGAGTAAGTTAGGGTCTAGTGTGGGTAATACATGGTTTACTTTTACATGAATAACAGAGCCATCGGGAAGGCATGGGTTTGGCAAGAAAAATTGATTCCATTCGTTGTGTTCTAAATTTGATGAGAGTTGTTTCACAGTGAGGCTTGAAATAAGAGAGTGGGAGCTGAAGGTGAGGACACAGCAGGGTTCTCAACTAAGGTGACAGAAGAAGGTAGAAGGTAGTTAGATGACTGAGATGAGACAGTGTGCAGAGAAAGTGCTCACAGGGGAAATTTGAGTCCATATTTTCCCTTCCACAGTGCAAGTGTTCCCTTAACAGGCAGAATTCTCAGCTTCGTTCATCCACAGAGTGACGGATGACATCTTAAGCAGTCATCTTTCATACAGAGATTTGCATTGCAGTAGGGACAAAGACTTGAACTAAGAAATTAGGTCAGTAAATTAGGAAGTATGAAAAGGGTCAAGTAGTTACACCAAAAGCCCCTAACATGCTAAAGTCACTAGGCTCGTATATTAGCTGTTTGTCTTTATTGCCGCAACAAGGACCACTTAGAGAAGGCTCACAGCTAGAGCAGACCAGCCATCATGCTGCAGAAATCATGGCAGTGGGAGTGTGAGACAGCAGAATACAGTGTCTGAAGTCAGGAACCAGAAACAGGTGCACACTGGTGCTCAGTTCCCTTTCCCCTGCTTAGGTGGTCTTAGATTCCAGCCCAGGCAAGGTTGCTGCACTCATTCAGATGAGTCTCCCCCATCCACTAACCTAATCTAAAAACTCCTTCCCCGACATGCCCAGAGGTTGGTCTCCTAGGTGATTCTAGATCCAGTTAAGTTCACAATATTACCATGACAACAAGCCACCTCCATGGCTGTCTTAAAGTGAATGCAATAAATTGGGGGAGAGGTTTTCTTACAGTCTGAATTCCAAATGTGCATTTTCAGTGGCCCCTCACGTCTACAGATGCCATGTGTGTTGTAGCTCCAAAGTAATGCTTGAGCATGATTATTTGGGGATGGTATTAAGTACTGGGAATTTTGAGTCACGTAGCATGTACATTTCCAGGTAAGGTCACACGAAGGTTCTGCTTTCCTGTTTCAGCCTATATTGTAAATATCCCCTTTTCTTGGTTATAGAGTCAGGAAGGATGTGCCATGTACTATAAAGAGAAAATGAATATCAAGTAGTTGTTTGGGCTGTGTTGCTGTGATTTCAAAGTTAATGAGTCAGCAGTGTGTTAAATATGCTATCATTGAGCAAGGAGAAATAGCTTAGTTGGTATCATTTGCTGCACAGCATGGAGACCTGAGTTGCATTTCCCAGGACCCATGTTGTAGCATCAATAAACCTAGCATCTGGCTGCTCAGACAAATTGGTGAGCTCTAGGTCCAGAGAGAGAGATCTTGCCTCAAAAATATGGTGGGAACAATTAAGGAAAATCCCAGGCATTAACCTATGGCTATATATGTGCACAAACACCACACACATGTTTGTGTACATAAATGGCCAGAACATGAGAAAAATAAACAATTTATAATGATCAGTACTCATCAGAAATGCCAAGATGAGAAGCCCACCCGGGCCCAGCTCTGCATTTTTCCTAGAGGCAAAGGCTCCGTGTCTTAGAAAAAAACTTCAGTGATAAGAATTATCTGGGCTTCTATTACTTTCATAGGGGAGAGGCATTGTGTTTTGTTTTCTAGTATCAGTGAAGAATAATTAACAAATAAAAAAAGTATGGTGTAGACAATGGTACTTTTATGTATACATTGTGATGATCATAACCCAGCTAATTAGAATATCTATCACTTTACGTGCTGAATTTTTGTGTGAGGTGAGAATACAGAAGATCTACTCTACTGCTTAGTCTTATGGTGGCACGTGCTGTTAGCCTCAGCACTTAGAAGGCAAAGACAGAGGGAAGTCTCTGAATTCAAGGCCAACCTGCTCAACAGGCCCAATTCCAGGATAGCCAGAGCTACACAGAGACTCAATCGGGAAAAAAATCAAAAAGAAAAAAGAAAGAAAGAAATTATAATTTTGCTCAAGATTCTGCATATAAATGAGATCATTCTTATTTCACTTAGCCTAATTTCCTCCACATTCATCCAAGTTGCTATTAATGACAGGCATTTCTCCCTTTTAAAGATGTAGTTATTTTTATTTATATGTATGTGTATGTTTTTCCGTGTTATGCACATGTGTGCTGAGGGACCCAAGGAGATCAGAAGAGGGTTTGGGATCCTCGGAGCTGTGGCTGCAGGAAGTTGTGACTTACCCGACGTGAACACTGGGAGCCACACCATGGTCCTCTGCAGGAGCAGCAAGTATTCTCAACCACAGAGCCATCTCATCCGTCCAGCTCCAATTTTTCCTTTTCTAAAAAGGCTAAAAAATGCTACATGGTGGTGGCATACACCTTTAGTCCCAGCACTTGGGAGGCAGAGGCAGGCAGATCACTGTGAGTTCAAGGTCAGCCTGGTCTACAGAGTAAGTTCCAGGACAGTCAGGGCTACACAGAAAAACACTGTCTTGAAAAACAAAACCCAAAAAAGAAAAGACTAAAAAACATATCTCTTTCTCTCTCTCTCTCTCTCTCTCTCTCTCTCTCTCTCTCTCTGTGTGTGTGTGTGTGTGTGTGTGCGTGTGCATGTGTGTGCATGTGTAACACTTTCTTTGCTCACTAATCTACTGGTGGACACCAGTTTTTCATTTCCTGCTTGTCATGAGTAGTACTGCTGTATACATGGGAGTGCTGGTGTCTTTTCAAGACACTGACATTGTTTCCTCTGGATACATACCTAAAAATGGGATTGCTAGACCATAACATGGCTCTCCTTTCCATTTCTAAGGGAGCCACAACACTGTTTTCAAGGATGGGTGTTCTGGTGCAGTGGTACCTGCAGTGTGCCGGTGTTCCCTTCCCACCTTTGCCTACTTAGTATCTCTGTCCTTTTTAGTGGGCTCCTAACAGGTGTGGGTAATAGCTTCTAATTCTTATTTGCATTATTCTGATGACTGATGACACCAAACATTTCTTTGTAGATAGACCTGTTGGCCATCTAGATATCTTTTTGAGAACTGTCTAGGTGAGATGCGTTTTTAACCTAAATGTGTTTTAAGAAGGGCTGGAAAGATGACTAAGTTTTTAGGAACACTGGCTACTTTTCCAGAGGAGCAGAGTTTGATTCCCAGCACCCACATGGGGACTCATGACTGTCTGTGACTCCAGTTCTAGGGAGTCCAAAATCGGCTCTTCTGAGGGCACAGGGCACACATGTGGTGCACACACATACGTGCAGGCAAAACACCATAAATATAAAATAATAACTTAAAAATTCTAAATGTGTTTTGAGCTTCTGTTTATTAGGTCACATTATAACAAAATATTCATGAGGGAAAGAACTTTTTTCTCTTTGTCTGTTTGTTTGGTATATAAAAGTCTAATGCCAGCAAAGAGAGGGGTACATACCAGAAATGCAATAAATGTTTGTTAAGTGGCAGTAGTTAGAACAAATAATTATCTTGGAATTTTCCAAATATAAAACCAAAGCTCATGCATGACTTCTGAGCCAGAGTTGCTACTTCAAAAAATGGGCTGTGACTAGACCATTCTTGAACCCAGAGCAGCATGCTCAGGGCCAGCTAGTTCTGTCTGCTCTGGAGACCAGCTATTTGTCTGCCCGTATATAACCCCCTGGTAACAGAGCCCTTTCTGTATACAGCAATCCAAGTGCCACATGTGTCACTAGGCTTAGCTACTAAGTATGAACTCATTCTGGTGCAATGGACCTCATGGTGGGAAAGAATCTAAAATGCCAGAGCATTTGAAACAGGATGCAAAGCAGCAGAGGTGAGACAAAAAGCCAGGACCAGAGCCTTCTTAGCACACAATTTCTTATGACAAGGGAAAATCCATAGGCAATGTTGATGATGGGTGAATCTTATTTTATCTGATTGTGTGTATCTTCTGCCTTCCTGCTTGTCACCCTCTCTTTCTTTCTTTCAGACAAAAGTTAAGATCAGATGAGACAGAGTGTGAGACTTCAGAGAGGTTAAGAGCTGATCTTCCAGAAGACCTGTGTTTAATTCCCAGCAACAATATGGCAGCTCACAACTGTCTGTGCCTCCGGTTCCAGAAAATCCAATATTCTCACACAGACATAGATCAGGAAAAACACACACACACAGCCACACACACACACACGTATAATATATATCAGACCAAGTGTTTAATTCTATTGGAGCCCTGGAAGAAAGAGATAAGGCAACCCGAATATGGTTTGAAATGTACTGCCATATGTTGGAAACTTGGATATACCCTCCAAGGCGCCTTCAAAACTAATCATTCTAGGCATGTGTCTTTCATCTCTTTCCTGCTAAAGCATAACAAAATTGATTTTCTGCTGAACTGACCAAGATTAGGAGAATGTCTTCAAGTATGCACACCTGGGACCTGACTTTAAGTAATGCAGCTGTCCCCGCCGAGGGCCACTCCTGACCGTGCAGCCGTTCCTTCTCTGGGATGAAAGAGGCCTCTGGGAAGCAATGGAATTTGGGAAGAATTTTGTGTAAAATCCTTAGCATCTGTTGACATCCTTGGTAAACAAAGAAGGCTGGTGATATGCTTTTAGCTATACATGTGCACACACGTGTACATACACACAGACACCCTTCATCCAAGGATAATACTTTACTTCACATTTCTAGCACTTGTGTTCACTTGTCAGCTTCCTATCCTTGCTTCTGTCACTCAACATGACAGATGTAAGATTTACTCTTGCTGCTACGCATATTGGTAGTTTGTTCCTTTTGGTTTTTCATGTGACAGTCTGCTGAATGGATATACTACTAGAGTCTCCAGCAGATCTTTCCGGGATGAGGCGCAACTGAGTGTGCTGCAAGTCGATTCTGATTAAAAAAAACAAAAAAACAAAAAAACAAAAAAAAAAACTGCCTTTAATTTAAAACAAGCCCTTGCTTTCTTTTGCAAGTTCAATCCTCTTGCAGTTACTGCAAGCACTTTGTGCTATCAGGCTTCTTTCTTGGTTTGGTTTGGTTTTTTTAAGGCAGGGTTTTAAGGCCCTGGAATTCTTTGTAGACCAGGCTGGCCTCAAACTCAAAGATCCACCTGCCTCTGCCTCCTGTGTGCTGGGACTAAAGGCATGCACCACTACACCAGCAGGCTTCTTGGCCATGTAAGTTTCCACTGTTCCTACCTTTGCTAGAGCAATGCTTTATTGCTATCTACATCAGCATCTTCAGAACAGCAATCTTAAAACTCCAAGGAAAGAGCCTTTGCTTTTATACTTCCTGAGTTTGATTGGTTATCAGTCATTGAGCTTTCTGATGAATTGTCTATAAATGTGGGTCCCCACAACCTTTTCAGATGTGGTAATTTTCTAGAACAAGTCAGAGAATCTATGAAGCTGCATTTATAATTACAGCTTTTAATTTTTGTTAGTTTATAAATTTTTTCATTTTGTCTAGAAAAATCTGGGCTATTTGTTACCACTTGGAAGAGCACAAGATCGAATGAGTTAAGGAGTAATAGCCCCTCAAGATTATCCTTTCTTGCACCTAAATAGAAGTGGGTTTTATCTTAGGGTCCAGTTCAAATCCTTTTGTTTTTCCTCTTGAAAAAATCATACATGTATACTTTGAGTTGGAGGCATTTCTACTTCCCCCCACTATCCTCTCTCAGCCCTCATTTTACCCTTATAACCTCTTTCTTCCAAACCATCTCCTTCCTATGTTGATGCCTTTCAATAAGACTTATTTTATAGTTTTTAATCATGTGTATGTATATATGTCAGGGTATATGTCTGCGTATGTGTGTGTAGGTGCCCTCCGAGGCCAAAGCCATCAGATCTCCCTGGAGATATAGTTATATGTAGTTGAATGAAATCAGGACATGAACATGCCATGGTATGGCTGAGGAGAAGGAATTTATTGTAGATATGAAGGAAAGTAAAGCCAGAGGCATCTGGAAGAGTCCAGACTGAACTGGGTTGTGGGGAAGGGCAAGAAAAGAATTAAAAAGAGAAGGGCAAGAGAAAGTCTGGAGGAATGGGGAAGGGGAAGCGAGGGAGGGGGAGGACAAATGGACCAAGAGACACAAGAGGGCAACGACAGGCAAGAGAATGGATGTTCGAAATGGTAAGGTCATATAGGAAAGAGAAGCTAGGGGAAGCGAAGTCCCTAGACTGGAAAGGTTTAATGGTAGGGGGTGTGGCAAGAAATGCAGAGAAGCAGACTAACCAATCTGCAATTTGGTATGCTAATAGGCACCCAAATTTAGCCATTTGTCCTGAGTTTCTCTAAGACCTAACAGTTGTGATCAGCCAAACACAGTTGCTGGGAATTAAATCTAAATTCTCTCCAAAACCAGTATGCTCTCTTAGCTGCTGGGCCATCTCTGAAGCCCTGGTTTTTCCCCATAAACTATCGGTGAGGGCTGGAGTCTCATGAGATACCTTCTCCATTTGTGATGAAGTGGTGATTGTGCCACTCTTGTGTGGGTAATGACAGCTACAGTGACTTCAGGAGCTCAGTGGGATCGTGTCCAGAGACCCTATTTCTCAGCATTGCTCCCCAACTTGTGGCTCCTGTATTCTTTCTATCCCTTCTTCCACAATGTTGCCCTGTTCTTAGAGGTGAGGCAGATACAGAGTCCCAGTTAGGGCTCCAAAATCGCTTATTTTTCACACTGTGATCAGTTGTGAGTCTCTTTATTAATTGCTTCACATTGCAAAAAAAACAAAAAACAAAACAAAAAACAAAAAAGCTGTTCTGATGTAGGCTGAGATTAGCACTAACTAGAGTATGGGTCTAAAGGAACATATTTAGAAGGTAATGTGAAGCCATGTCCCTGGAGTAAAATAACCATAGTAGGTCCACTCCTCATGCCCACAACCTTTCCAGCTGCAGGATCCTTCCCGTGTGTAAAGCACCAGGCACTAGTTACCTCTTGTGGAGTGGGCCTCAAATCCAATAAAGAAGCAGTTGGCTTCCCTCGTAGTAGTTCTGCCCCATGGGCATATCCCGCCAGGTAGCAGTTTGTGGGGTGCGCAGCTGAGAAGTACGCTTGGTGGCTTTTCCCCATGAAAAGCTTACATAGCTCCGTTGGGCATTCAGCTAGCTAGCTGGGTGGAAACATCCAGCACTGACACAGCTTTGGTTCAAAATGGCTGCAACTCAACAGTAAGGGTTGCAAGCCTTACCTGCATGGCTCACTCCAGGTCTGAGGCCTCAGAATGAAGGACGCTAACAGTGTGGCCTCCAGTCTAAAGTTGAAGGTCCAAGGGTTTTTGGAGTTTATTGTAAGTCTGGGGCCCATGCAGGAACACGCCCTCACAGCTGCACTTGGGCAGAAGGTCACAACCATGCTCATCAGATGCCAAATCAGACTTTCCATTACAGCAGAAGAACGTGTTTAGGGCTTAAGGAGACACTGAAAACAGTTAATGGGAATACTGATAATAATTCACGCTTTACTAATGACCTGAGTACCCGTTAGCCAGGCTTTCACCCAGGGTCAGCCATCATTGCTACCTTTTAGAGAACATTTGCTTGGAGCAAAAATACCTTCACCGCTTTTGCCCATCCGTATTCAATGCCCCTAAATTTCTTTGTTAACAGTTCTCCATCTATGCTCCCTCCAGGGCTTTGATTATCCTTCCGACCTTTGGTTATAGTCCACAAGCCAGTATATAATCACACAGCTGGTCATTTGTTCTTCTAAGCCCAGGAAACAACCTCGAAGAAGTGTTCCGTTGGAAGAATCCCTTCATGGGTGATCCTGCAGGAGTCTCAGTTTCTTCATGGGTGATCCTGCAGGAGTCTCGGTTTCTTTGTTTATTACATGATAAAATAACATGACAAACACAACATAAGTTAGAGAGCTCATAGTTCAAGCTACAGTCTGCCACGGTGGGGACATCAAGGCAGTTTATCACATCAGGAAATGAAGAGTGGGGAAAGCATGTTCCGGCTCAACCCTCTTTCTCCATTTATACAGACCGGGATCCCAGTCAGGGCATGGTGACACCACGATGAGCAGCTTGTCCCACCTTAATATTGTCAATGTAATTCCCCACGGACATGCCACAGGCCCATCCCAGGTGATCCCAGAGTCTGTCAAGTTGATAATTGATGCAGGGATTACAACTGGTGACCCACAGAGGGGCTGCCAAGCAGAAGAAGCCAACTGTTAGGCAGCACCTGCCCACACATTGTCCAGAACAATCTGGAAATGAGAGCTGACGTGTTTTCCTGTCAATTGGCAGTAGGTGCTCCACAAGCACCTGTTGGTAGAAAGAGGCAGGAGTGAGCATCCTGGGAGTTTAGACCACTTTTCCACATGACTTTTTTTTTAATGAGTTGATACAATGAAGCCCAGGTTTATAGCTTAGTATATCAGGTATGTTCCCAGTGCATAACTAGTAGCTCATGTTACATGGTAGCTCTGTGGCCCTGTGAGAAGTGTTCAGTCTGTAGTAAAGCCCAGTAGCAAGCAAAGTGCTCTTTCTCAAAAAAAAAGGATAGTTAAATATGTAGATGTCATGGTTAGCTCCAAAATCCTCCAGTCCCCTGCTGTAGTTCTCTGTGGGGACCCTTCAGAGACTCTGAACGATGTTCTTCTGTCTCTGACATCAAGGATCTGCTAGATGCTATACCTCAAGGGACAAAGAATTTCACATACCAGCCTGGCCTACTAGACCCTTCTGTTGCCCTGGGCCTCATTCAAAACTGAACACCTCTTAGTCCACAGGGGCAGCTGACCTGACTCAACATAAACAAATGGAGAATGTGTTGCCTCCAAAAATCCAGGTGCTGCGGCTCCTTTGTGGTCGTTGGATGGTCCAGATGCAATGATGAAGTCTATGCTCCAGAAACTGCGCTACACCACTGCACCTCCAGAAACTCACCGAGATGGGAGCTTTGAAATTTACTTGGCTTGCTTGCCCATCCTCTGTCACCTAGGTTTACATTGTAGCCCCAAATGCTGAAATCCCAAAGGGCCTAAAATTCCCAAAGATCAAAGTTCTAAAAATATTTTCCTGGAAACTAAAAATTTAAGGACTTGTTAAAACATATTTGGTTCCATTTTTAAAGAAATGGGAGTATTTGAAAAAATATTAAAAACATGATAGAACACTTGCAGGCATGTGCAACCTTTTGACATTGAGACATGATTTTGTCACCTACAAAGTTCACAACCTGAACTGTGCAATTGAGTTATAAAGAACATTGCAAAAATATCCCATATTTTTAAACATAAACTTACAAGTTCGTGTTGGACTGCGTTCATAGCCATTCTGTACGTTGAGCACACCTGCATGGCTACTTTGAACAATAAAATGGAAAGCAGTAACACAGAGAAAGCGCAAGCACTTGCTGCCCGAGGCAGAAGTATGAGCAAGCAAACCGTGATCATAAAGAAGCAGGCCAGAAATCACAGAAGCCTAGCACGCCCAGCACCCACCTTGGGCAGCTCACAGGCTCTACCTCCAGGGAATCCCGCTCTTCCATCTAGGCTCCTTGGGTACTTGTGCACACCCACAAACCCACACATATGCAGACACACAAATACATACACACACACAGTTTTTAAAACCCAAAAATGTGTGCACCTATGTTTATAACTGTGACCATCTGAATTACCACGTTGGACAACCTAAGTTTTTTAATAAGACTGATTTTAAATGTGAAAGTTACCTTCCATACACAGCTGCTCAATGGGCAGAGATCTCAAGAAATTTTAACCTTTCTCCAAAATGTGCAAAAAAGAGGCACCTTTCATTTATTAAGGGAGTGTCAATATTTTTTTTCAGAGAGTAGATTGGTTATTTCATTGCACTTATTTGGTGGGGTACATGCGCATGCCACAGTGTGTATGTGGAGGCCAGTGTGTCTGTGCAGGAATTAGGGTCTCTACTTCAACTACGTGGGTCCTAGGAATCAAAGTCAGGTCATCTGGCTTGTTGGTAGTCACCGTTGACACACTGAGCTGTCTCACCAGTCTATTTCAAGACTTTGCCATGAACATACAATGCTGCACAGTGGCCTTTGTGTACTAATGGTGTGAGTAAGTTCACATATGAAGTACCATACACGTATACCCATTAGATAATGATGAGTCAACGTTGAGAGCCTTAGAACCCAGTTGTGGTAGGCTTGGTGGTGCTAGTGTTGGCTGGTGAGATGTTAGTTGGTGAGCCTTGAGTTCTGAGTGCCAAGGATTAGAAATGTGGAGCTACACAGACTCCCAGAGTTCTGTGGGAGACAAGTTTCCCTTCAGTATGCCTGCTCTCTCTGCTCTCTTGGGGCGGGGGGTTGGGCCTGCCACATTGAAGGTGTATCTTCTCCACCTCATCAAGTCAGACCCACACACAGATTTCCTGGAGAAAGGTCTTCACAGCACACCCAACATGTGCAGGTGATTAACTCTGCACATGATGCAGGTGTCCTGGATACAGCAGGGGAGCACTGCTCTCCTCCCTTAGTTAGGCTTCTAATCTCTAGCCGTTATTTAGGATTCTTATCTCCTTTATGTAGCCTTCTTTTCATGGGGAAATGAGGCTGTTAGTATTTCAACCTAGGGGATTCTAGTCTTTTGGGATTATGGTCAGCACTGCTGACATGCAAGTGCCTCTCCAGAGGTCCACAGCAATGCTACTTCCCGCTCTCTGGGTCCAGTCAGCACAATGCGAACAGACTTCAGAATCCCATCACCCTTACAGGAAGATGGTTCCCTGTTTGCTCCAGGCATCAACTGCCTTAGGTCAGGTTCCCTCCAAGGCTCCTACGGAGTTTCTTATGCAAATGATTTACTAAGGGAGCTAAGGCAGAACCTTCAAAGGAAATGCGGAATCAAGCAGCCGAATTCAGCCTCAGCCTGAGATCCCCAGGCCCCTGCAGAATGTGAATTTCATCTTGATCAAAATGGCTGAGTGACATCAGCACACTTGACAGCACACAACATCCTGGCAGAATGGTGACTTAACCTCGTGTGCACATGGGACTCTTACAAGAAGATGCAGCTGTGACTGCTCATCAGCTAACACAGCAGCTGGGGTCACAGGTCCCTGGGCATGGATGGCATCTGAGGGTCTAGCAAGCCTCCATGACATCTGGTGTTCTTTCCTCCTAAGCTCTATGTAAAGTTATGTGTTTTTTCCTGAGTATCATATGACCAACATTTCCTTTTTTTCCCTAGATGGCATAGTTTCTAGATAATAAATATCTTTAATGAATTCAGCTATTCTTTTGTTGATTGGTCATCTTAACAATTGCTACAGCAAATTACAATAAAATAATTGTTGTTATGTATATATATTGTTGTATGTATATTGTATGTATATTGTTGCCATGATGTATATTGTTTCCAAAATTGATGGTTTGTTTGATCAGATTTTGATGATTTTACATTTGTAACCAAAAGTAACATTGATGGTCATTTCCTTCTATTGCACATACTATCTGGTAGTCTTTTACTTCTGACTACACTATCTCTGTAACATCCAGTGTCCTTTGTGCAGACTGATGGCATCATAAATAGACACTGAATTTTTTGTTTGTTTTCTTTTCTTTGGGGTGGAGGATGGGCTTTGTTATTAATAATGGACTTGGTTCTAACAGGCAGTTAAGTTCTGTGACAGCAACTTGATTTCTTTAAGCTTTGCTTTTAGTAGACTGGGTTCAGAAAACTTTGTTTCAGGATTAACTGAAGTCCATTAAGAACAAATTTCCTCTCTATGCCCTCCCAGTGCCTGATGCGCTAGTCTCTCATCTATAAACTGATAGGAGAGTGGACTTTTTCCAGTTTCCTAGCCTCATGGTTTTCACCATATACATGTTTAGTCACTATCAGCAAAGGTTTGAAGCGACCTTCCTATATAGCTTGATTGTGACTGTACTCTCACAGCCTCTTCCTCTCTCTCTCTCTCTCTCTCTCTCTCTCTCTCTCTCTCTCTCTCTCTCTCTCTCTCTCTCTCTCTCTCTGCCTTCCCTCCCCTCCCTTCCCCTCTCCTTCCCTCCTCTCTATCCAGTAATCCCCATCTATTTACTAACAATCCAGTCTGGAAGCTGCCTCTAATGAGTCACAGTTTTAGTCAGTGTTTATTGTCACAAAGAGACACCACAACCGAGGCAACCATAATAAAAGAAAGCATTGATTGGGGGCTGGCTTACAGTTTCAGAGGTTTAGTCCATTATCATTATCAGCACGGTGGGACGCACTGGGGCAGAGAACTACATCCTGATTGGTAGGCGGAGTAAAGAAAGACCAAGTGGGTTTGGCTTGGGCTTTAAAAGCCCACCCCCAGTGACACAGTTCTTCCAACAAAGCTGTACCCTCTAATGGGTTCAAGTAGTGTTATTCCCTGTTGACTGAGCATTCAAATCCATGAGCCTCCAGGGCCATTCTCTCTCAAGCCACTGCTGTCACCAAGGCAATCAAGGGAGGCTTGAGTCCTATACTTGTGTCCTTTCAAAGATAATTATCATGGTCCTGCTTTGCTTTCTGTTCTAAGTCTTTAGGCCATGTACTCATGCATGGCCAATCAATGACGTGAAGTATGATTATTGTGAAAAAAAAAAAAAAGTAAGGCCTCTCTCTTTAGATCCATCATTACAGTCAGAAGGAAAGAACAAGAAAGGGCTGGCACTGGGGTGCATACTTGGCAAACTAGATAAGGGTCCCGTAATTTTAAATACGGACTAACCAGGTCCCAGAGGGGCGAAGAAGTCATTTAATGCTGCAGAAATCTTAAGTGGCATTTCAGTATATTGTGGTATAAATTATTTTGCTAATTTTCCAACGCATCTTTTCTCAAAAAATAAAAAAGGAGAGGGGAGGGCATTTAAAA
Source organism: Pachyuromys duprasi (assembly GCA_028658305.1). Taxonomy (NCBI): domain Eukaryota; kingdom Metazoa; phylum Chordata; class Mammalia; order Rodentia; family Muridae; genus Pachyuromys; species Pachyuromys duprasi. The sequence continues at coordinate 46,369,178 of CM053766.1, forward strand.
TCTTTATGTGTATGCACATCTGCCTGTTTGTGTGTGTACCACGCACATGCAGTACTCTCAGAGACCATAAGAGGGCGATGGATTCCCCCTGGAGCTGTAGTTACATGTGGGTGTAAGACACTGGGTGCTGGGAACCAAACATGGGTCCTTTGTAAGAACAGCAAGTACGCCTAACTACTGAGCCATCATCTCTCTAGCCTGTTATTATCTGTAATTTTCAAATCACTTATGTTTATTTTAACTCCTTCAAAATCCCAGAGAGAATTTAAGGTCAACCTTCAGCAAATTTGAAATGATTGAGACAACTTACTGAGACATTGCCTGGTGGATGTCTCCACAGTGACATCAGGGGGGTGGGGTGGGACTCCAGCAAAGGGGACCTCTTCATGGGCCATCTAAGAAAGGCCATGAGTGTGGTAGCGTGACCGACCTGACTTGTTAGGCAAACCAGGATGTGGAATCACTGGAATGGGTTCTTTGATCTCAGTATATGCCCAGCACTGGCTATCATAATTAAGGAGAGGGCTCTCTCCAGTGAGCCAACCTCAACCCGAGGAGCAGCAGAGAGAGGCAGTGTGGTGTTACAGGGAGGCCAAGGTCTAGGCTGCTGCTGCTGGATCTGCTGGGACATAGCTGTATGGCTTTTGGTAAGTCATTTCACTTCTCTGACCCTTCATTTCTGCAGTCACAAAATTAGTCTGGATTACCTCTATGTTGCAAGGAGCAATAATAGTATCAATTTGTGGCTGTATTTTTCCTTCATCTACTTTGTCTCTGTCTCTGTCTCTCTGTCTCTCTCTCTCTCTGTCTCTGTCTCTCTGTCTCTCTGTCTCTCTCTCTCTTTCTCTCTCGTGTGTGTGTGTGTGTGTGTGTGTGTGTGTGTGTGTGTGTACCGGTAGAGTTCTTTGGTGCTGTTGCTCAGGTGCTCTCTGCCTTTTTCTTTTGAAGACTAAGCTCCTAACTGTTTAAAAGCTCATCAAACAGGCTAGGCTAACAGGCAGCAAGTTCCAAGAATCCACCTGCCTCTGCATCTCCAGGGCTGGGAATCTAAGATTCTTCGCTCATTTTTATTACTTCCCTGACCCTCTGGACATTTAAGTTCATGATCCCTATGCTAGAACATCTGCCTCAAACTCTGAAACTGGGTAGGCTACAGCCCTTGGGCTATTGGGACCTCAGCACTCAGGCGTGAGAGTGAGAGTTACAGCGCCTGGCTCTGGAGTTGGGTTTCCGTCTTTCCCAGGCTCTTTCCCCTTGGGCATGATGATGTAATCTCCTTAGACTTCTTCCTATAAATCCCCTAAAGCCCGGCTCGGCTCTCCGTCACAGTCACAGAGAGGCTCTTCTAGCTCCTGTTTATAGGAAGTGATATTACGAAGCTTAGGCTGCCGACTTCTTTTCTAATTCTACCTCCTTGTTTCTGGGAGGCCAACTAAGGGCAAGAACATTCTCTTCAGGAGAAAGATCTGAATCAATAATAAGAGAAAAAGAGAAGAGCACAGAATATAAATGCACATCATGCACACTCATGATCACATGCACACACTGAGTTCAACTTTAAAAATCTAGAATTCAAGTCTGTATATCCCACATTTCTCAGCCTTTTATAGCCCATGTAGACTTTAGTGAGCTCAGGCCTAACTGTGGGCATTTGTGTGACAATCTGATGGGGCTCCTCCTCAGCAGGGGATTTGTGCTCAGTGACCTAAGGGCACACAGCTGCTGAGAGAGTGTCCAGGACACAGGCTCTCCTTACAAAGCAGCCCTGTGTTCCAGGACCTCCCCCACGCACACATGTGCACACAAGAGTTCTGTTTTTAAAGTGGTCTTAGGTCCAGGTGGAATTCCTGAAGGGTAGGAAAAACAGCTTAATTTTCAAAAGCTACCTATTTGTAAGCTATGGCTCCCTGGCAGCTAAAATTTTCTCTTGTGTCTGATTAAAAAAAAAAAAAAAGAAAGAAAGAAAAAAGAGAAAGAAAGAAACACAACTTATTTCTTTTAAAAGATGAGCCAAGCTGCTGAGTGTCCTTAAGGACCAAACAGATAAACATGGTCCATGTTAGGAAAGGCCCAGCCACAGATGGGAACTCCTTAACTGTGCAGTTTCCACCTATGAAATCAAGATAATTCCACAAGAAACATGCAAGTAAGTTGATAACCACCTCTTCTTCCCTCTCTCCCTCTCCTTCCTTCCTTTCCTCTCTCCCTCTCCCATTCTTTCCTTCATTTGCTTTTTTTTTTTTTTAAGATGTACATTTAACCAGGAGTGGCAGACCTCAAAGGCAGGCAGATCTCAGAGTTCAAAGCCAGCCTGGTCTACACAGTGACTTTCTAGATTTGCCGACTGTAGGGGCCTGACTGAGAACGTCCCTTAAGAGGTCATGTCTGTGAGTGCTTAGTCATCAGGGAATGGCGTTATTTGAGAAGGATTAGGAGGTGTGGCCTTGTCGGAGGAAGTATGTCCCTGGGCGTGGGCTATGAGGCATCTCCCTGCAGTTCTGCCTGTGGATCAGGATGCAGCCCCAGCTCCTTCTCCAGCACCATGTCTCCCTGCCGGCTGCCATGTCACCTCCCATGAGGCCAGTGGACCAAGCTCCTGAAATGTGAGTAAGCCCCCAACTCAATGTTGTCTTTCAAAAGAGTAGCCCTGGTCATCGTGCCTCCTCCCAGCAATAGAACAGTGACTAGGCTACTGCCCAAACGTTACATCTCCAGATTTTTCAGACTGCTCTCCTCTGCATCAGCGTAACTGAGGTCATCCTGGTCTCATCCCGGAGTCAGCTCTCCTTCTCAGCGCATGATGACATCTCTCCAAGGAAAGACAGCAGGCTCACATCATTCGATTCGCTTGTCATAAAACTTTCAGTGGCACAAGTGAGATGCCATTTGTCCAGGATGATACAGATCTAACTACTGAGACAGGACATTTGATACTGCCAAACAGTAGAGCCATGCAACTAAATATCTCAGATTCATGTCCATACATGATCTACATGTGATGTCTAAGCACCTGTTCTGAGTCACCATTAATAAACATACTTAGAAAACAACTCTTTTTTTTTACTCTTCTTTTTACTATCTCCTTAAAAAAAACAAGTCTGATAATGGACTGAGAGCCACTAGATTTTAAACCATTCTTGGAAAAAGTTGCTAGCCGTTCTCCATACCCCAAGATTTTGCCCCCATGTTGATAAGGGGTCTCTAGAGGAGGAAGTCCCATGCTTAGGAAAGACAGAACTGCTAAGCTATTTTCATTGTTAAAAATGAACTTTAAAAAAAATGCATACTAAACAGCCTCACGTTCTTCCTCAAGCTTTAAACAGACCCAACAGCACCATTCAGAAGAGTGCACTTCAAAACAAAATCCTTGGGCCTCAGTTGATGGCTCTTTGCATGGTGGGGGTGGAGGAGAGCTTTGGAAATGTGGCCTGGCTGGAGGAAGTATACCACTTGGGTCAAGCTTTGAGGTTTCAAAAGACAGTCAGAACGAGGTCATTCTCTCTGCTTCCTGTTTGTGATTCAAGGCCTGAGTTCTTATGTCTACCTGCCGCTACCCTCCTCGACTGTTAGCCTCCAGAACTGTAGACCCAAAGTAAGCCCTTCCTGTCATAAGTTGCTTTGGTCATGATGTTTTATCACGGCAACAGAAGAGCAACTAATACAAAAGCAAACACCCGGAGCCCGTGTTTCGTGTTATAGTCTTCTTCAAGTGTTCTGTCAAGTGGAGGCTCAGTCATACTATCCACGTCTTACTTTGCTCTGGTCTGGACAGACTCGGGGTATAGAGGCCCTAAACTATCTTTCTATGTAGTTCTCAAATGAGCTGAGGAAATAGGTCAGCCGGGAAAGTGCTTGCCTTCCAAGGATGAGGACCTGAGTTGGATCCCAGAATCTACATAAAAACAACCTGAGCATGGTGACGCACACTTTGTAATTCTAGTACTGAGGAGACAAGGACAGGCAGAACAGATCACTAGCTAGCCAGTCTAGCTTACTTAATGAATTTCAGGCCAGTGAGAGCCGGAAATGGCTTAGCAGTTACAAACAAACCCTTCTTGCTTTTCCAGAGGACCAGAATTTGGGTCCCAGCACCCATGTCAGGCAGCTCACAATTGCTTGCAACTCCAGCTCAGAGGATCTGATGCCCTCTTCTGACCTCTGTGGCTACCTTCACATGTAGCATATATTCACCCACCCACATACATAGAGATAAATGAAAAATAAGTAAAGAAATCCTTAAAATATTCTTTAAGAAATAAGAAAAAAAAAGTTGGAGACAGCACCTGATTTGATATGTATATACAATCATGAGAGACAGAGAGAGAGAAAGAGGGCTGTCTTCAGGGTGTCTGATTAGAACGCAGCATCTTGGAGTAATTGTAGTGCTGAGCATTTAGGCTGTTTAGAGTGAAACAAAGAGGTAAAGAAAGTGAAGGACAGGGCCGTGGTGTCTGGGGAATCAGTGCTTGAGTATGAGAACATTCTCAACCAAACAGATGGCAGCTTTCAAAACTGTTAGCACCAAATTCATCCAGGACTTGAGAAAACAAGTGATTTGTCTAAACTAAGGAGGTACTAGCTGGACATAAGCTCTGGGGCACAAATGCTTGAGAGCTTTGCTGACAGATAAGTAAAAGAATTTTGCTTCCCCCGATCCATTTGTCACGAAAACCAAATTCTAATTAACTGGAGTTCAATCACTCATAGCTTAGCATGCTAATATAAGGTGTAGGAACACACAAACAAACTAAAGCTCGAGATAAAAATATTCTAATCCTATTACATATGCTTAAGATTAGATCTCTGGCAACATGCCCCTAAAACATCCCTTAACTTACTCACCAACTTGAATGTGCAAGTCAAATACTTTCTGTGCCTTACCCACTTAACAACCACCAAGCCATATTTGCTTTAATGTGATAGGAAGCTAGCTATGCTTCACTGGGATAAAACTTTAAAATTCAGTGCAGACTGTGCCATCAAGTGTCCATCCTTAACCCATTAACCTCCTGCCACAGCTGCTCTGTTGAACTGGTTCATTTATGCATAGCCACAAACTTTAGGCCCTGCTCTGAGTCAATGCCCAAACTGAGGCAGGAAAACCATGACAGCCCTCTCACCTGCCTTCCTGTATTAGCCTCATTTCTGTTGCTATGAGAAAATACTCCGACAAAACAACTCAAGAGAGAAAGGTTCTGAGATAGCTGATCCCATTTCTTTAGCACCTGGAAGAAGGAGGGTGAACAGCAAGTGGAGCCTGGCTGTAAAAGCTCAAGGCTCACTCACGGTGATATGCGTCCTCCGAGCCAGTGCCACTCGATGAGCACCAAGTGTTCGAACACATAAGCCTAAGTGGACGTTTCATACCACAACACTTTCCTTCCTTTCCTTTCCCTTCTGCTCCCTTCCCCTGTCTTACTCACTGTGCTTTCCTTCCCTCCCACCCATCTTGAACCCTTACTGCTAAGGTTAAGGGAAGAAGACATCCCTACGCAATAGTACTGATGGACTGTTAGTATCTCCAGTCCGAAAGGAAGAATGAGTGAGAATATTGTTCCCAGAGCCTCCAGGACAATTGCATAGCCCTGGCTGACCAGGAACACACTTTGGAGACCTGGCTAGCCTTGAACTCAGAGATCCACCTGCTTCTGCCTCCCCGGTGCTGGGATTAAAGGCATGCACCACCACCACTGGGCTATTTTAAGCTTCTGCTATTTTTTGTTGTTGTTGTTCTGCTTTTCTTTTGAAAACAGGGTTTCTCAGTGTGGCCCTGGATGTCCTACAACTCTCTGTTTAGACAAGCCTGGATGGCCAAGTTCTTAGGGGAGGGGAATGTATGGATCTTAGTTGAGGTTTCTAAAGGGAGACACGGAGTAACTGATAATCAAGACTCCAGTAAGACCATTGAGAGCCAACACAGAGGAAACACAAAACTATGCAAGAGTGAAAATTCAGGTGAACCCCCCCCCAAAAAAAACCCAGATGGCTCTGGAGTAAAGTCACATGTCAGCATTGCCTCAAATCTGTTTGAATTACCTCAAGACAAGAGAGATGGCCTTCATCTTCTCACACTAGTCACTTAATCTCTACAAGTGACTTAAACTCCCAGGCCCTCTCAGACCTCTGCATAGACCTCAGCTTCATCCATGAGATGCTCGTTTTGGAGCACAGGCAATGAAGAAGTTGCTGAATCATTGAGGCTTCTACCCAGATTTAAAAGGAAAGCCTAGGGAGGCCCTGTAATGTTTATCAGGTTGGGGTTGCCTTCAGGGTCTCCCTTCCAGGGGGATTGACAAGAATTTCTGTCTCTGCTTCCTAGCCACTAAGATGTCAGTGGCACGCTTTGACAAACCCTCCCTGCCATGACGGGCAGAGGCCTCTGCGTGCCAAAATAAACCTTTCTTCCCATAAGTTGTTTTGCTTGGGTGTTTGTCACTGTGATGGAAAGTCTGACTAACGTGGCATGAGATAGGCTATAGCCAATGGTGTGTCTGCCTAGATGTCAGATATGAAGATGGTGTCAGAGAGAGAGAGAGAGAGAGAGAGAGAGATGTTGGCTATTGATAAATCCATGACAGTCCCAGGATTAAATGAGAACATGTTGAGTTGGAAAGATTAGATGCCACTGGAGGAGGAATGACAAAGGGACAGCGGGAGTGGCTGGTGACGTGAAGGGATATTTGGAACGGTAATAAAATGCCAAATGTCTGGGCAGGCCTTGGGAACAAAATAATAGATTAGCAGCGTCAAGCATTAATGGAGAAGTTGGTAAACCAAGGCCAGAGAAGGGAACTCTGGAGTCAGCATCAGAGATGTTGCACTTTGTAACAGCCAAGGCCCTTGGGAGTAATTATTTAAGTAACTGTATAAACTATGTTTACATGTAACAATCTTACAGAATCCTAAGAGTAGCTGGTCTCTGAGGCTAAGAGTTGCCACAGCCTAATCTCAAGCTGCCAGATGTGCTGGGAGCACATTGCCAGCTTGTAACAGTGTCTACTGAGAACCAACAGTGGATTTCAACTTTGGCCACCCATTGGAGCTAGATGGAGGACTGTGAAAATACTATCGACCAGTTCCTGTCCCTAGAGAGCAATTATTTTTTAAAATACATTACATCAAAGTTTAACTTAGAGCTTTTTAAAGAAGAGAGTTTATATTTAGAGTGGGTCAACTTCATTATGAATAACTTGTATGAGCTGATGTGCCCTATTTCTAGGGAATATAGTCTACCATCTCCTGTAGCACTATAGGGACCAGATGCGTCCTTTCATTCCTTCCCACACTTCTTAATTTGCTCCCTGGTGCTTAGCTGCAGGTCATTCACACAAACTACACCTCAGAGCTGGTGCAGCTGAGCCTTCCTTATTATGATGATTGAAGAGGTTTGGGGAAAGCCCCCTCATGATTGAGTTGTAGTATTCATCAGTGCAAAGAATGAGGATTTTTGAAAGTATTTCTTTGGCATTTTCTTTAGCCTGTAAGGAAGGCTGGTTTCCTTCCCTCCTTTTTTTCACTTCTTCCTCCCTTTCTATTTTATTTTCTTTCTTTCCCTTGTTTTCTGTTTTTCTCTTTTCTTCTTTCTTTATAACTGCTGGGGTTCTCATGCCCAGTGCACTATGCATGCTAGGCAAATGTTCTACCACTTAGCTACATGGAGAGATTTTGTTTGTGTTTCAAATAGGCTCTTTTTAAGTAGCTTGAACTGGCTCCAAACTCACCATGCTCCTGCCTCTGCCTCCCTCGATTCTGGGACTGTAAGTGTTTAACACTGGATGAATTGAGGGCAAGGTATGGTTGAGGAGAAACATTTCATTGTAGATATGAGGAGAGTACAGCTAGAGACATCTGGAAAAGTCCAGACTGAGCCAGGCCATAAGGAGGTGAGGTGGGCTGTGAGAGAGGAAGAGAGAAGCCAAGGACCAAGAGAACCTAGACGTAAATCAAGACAGGGGGCAGGGGGCGGGGCGGGAGAAGGGCTAAGAGAGTTCCCATGGCCAAAAGTAGCAGGGGTTTTATAGGACTCAGAAGCTGAGGAAGGGAAGCAAAGCCCCTGGGCAGGAGAGGCTTAGGAAAGATAGCAGGGTATGCCAGCCAGGTTTCTCTGTAACAATGGGTACTTGCTGAAACAGCCTAGAGACCAGCATGTGCTTTGGTATGCTAACAAGCATCTCAGTTAGCTATTTGTTCCAAGTGTCCCATGCCTGACTTTCAAGGAGTTGTATGCAAATAACTGGCCTTGGCAGAACACGGTGCTTGTGGCTGCAGAGACAGCAGTAAGGCCATTTCAGACTGGTTCCCTGGAAAAGGTACATAGATCACTCCTCCTGCAAAGGAGAACACACAGAGAGAAGGCACAGGGCTGCTTGCGAACTCCTCTGATGGTCCTCATTTTCAGAGCAGGGGTCACTCATGTTCCTGCCCTGTGATCTCACTTATCACATGTGCCTGAGACTCATGCTGAGTCCTAGCATCCTCTGCTCACTTTCCCTGTGTTGCATCATGCTTCATACCCGGAGCCCTAGGTGCACTAATCTATATTCTTTACAGATAAAAGTCACACTTCATGTCCCCAGTGACCTACTTATTTAAAAATTTAAAACGATGCTTTGGTTGTCTTTCTTATTATCAAGACAGATATCACAGAAAATACAGATACTTACAGGGATGTATGTGAAGGCATTAAAAAAAAAAACAAACTATTCCTTGCCAGAATAACCACTATTAATATTAGCATTTATTCTCTCAGTTTTTATTACCAGTATTTTATACTTAATCTATATTGATCATCTTTACCAACCCAGGACACAGACTCTGGAGACCAGCATCAAGGTGCAGATCTATTTTATTACACAGAACTAAGCCTTTTACATTCTCTCTTGACCAATGGAGTTAGGATCAATGGGATTTGGACAGGAGCCCTTGAATAGCCAATCATTGTGAGAGCCAGTTGACCTCACTGAGGGACATGTTTGGCACCCAGGTATGGGAGAACTTCTGTGAAGACTTGGTGGGCAGCCACTGTTCCGGGCTCTACCATGAGGTTCTTCTGGTTTGCCAGGGGCCTCCATTTTGTGCCGGTCAGTATTCCATCAGCACAGGGCACCATACTCCCTCTGGGTTATGATACTCTTCACCTCACTGTTTGCGGCTGCCCCAGCCCCCAAAGTCCCCACATTGCTTTATTAAATATCTAGCCTACTAAAAGAAGACATCTTGACACCACAAGATGGCTGCCTCACAGGGACACCAACCCCAATACACACTTCCTGCTATGCCTTTAAAAAACAATTACTGTTTGAGAATTGCGTACAGTATATTTTTGTCACATCCTCATCCCTCTCTACCCCTGCAGTTCTCGAAGATGCCCCCACCACCTCTGCAAGCATCACACCCTGTTTCTTTTTAAACTGTGGAGTGCTGTCAGCATATACATGGGCATGAAGACATTCAGTGGAGCACAGGCAACCTATCAGGGACCCCACCTCCAAATCAAAACAAAACAGACCCTCCCTCCCCTGGAAGCCACGGTAGTTCATCAGCTGGGAGTGGGGTTTCAGTCCTCGTTGCATTATGAATAGTTTGATCTTGTTTATGAGAAACAATTGTACTTTCTGCTGAGGCAATGTGTCCTACCCACCTCAAAATGTCCCAGGTAGGGCCTGGCGAGATGACTCAGCAGGGAAAAGAGCACTTGCTCTTCTTCCAGAGGATCTGAGTTTGATTCCCAGCATTCACAGGGCAGCTCACAATCTTCTGCAGCTGCAGCTCCAGGGGATTTGGCTCCCTCTTCTGGCCTTTGAGTTTACCAGGCACAATGATGGTACATTGTTATAGACAGACAAGCAAAGGAGCCACAACCCTTGTAAAAATATATGTGTATATATTTATATGTATTAATACATATGTATTTTATATATTATGTATATAGATATATATCCCCAAGACTTTTACAGATTGTGGGTATGGCCGACATTAGAATGTTGCATAGCATGTCTAAGGCCCTAGGTTCAGTCACTCCTGCTGAAACAACAGGGCAATAAACCCTTAAAAATAAAAAAGCTTTAGATATGAACATGGATAGAATATAGATGTAGGCAACACATGTGCGTCTCATGAGAAACTTTAATAAACCCAGAATGGACGAAGATTGCCCAGAGATGGATAATGCAAAGCCAGTACATACAGAGGCCAAGCCCAGGACTGAGGACCTTAGGATGCCTCACTGCTCACTAGCGAGCAAGTAGTCCTGCTCGGAGTGGCAGAGGCAAAGACGGCCAGCGTCTTGCCTGGGGCGCTAGGCTATTTCCCCGTTCTTTCTCCTTCCCCAGTGGAGGTCAACAGAAAAGGCCACTACCCCCAGGAAACTGAAGTGCTGAGAAGATCCAGGGAGACAACTGTTGAGGCACAGCCCCGCCCGCCTGCTCCCGCTGCCCAGGCTGGAAGCCAGAGCCTGTGACTGGAGAAACGCGAGCTCTAATCCTGGAGTTTCAGGCCTGTTTGAACCAATCAGAACCGCTCTGCTCCTGAAGTCTCGGGGAAGGCTTCTGCCTCACCATGGCAACTGGCTCCCTGCTGAAAGGGAAACTCAGGCCTGCGCTTTGCTTTCTGCTCAGTGCTGGGTGGCTGAGGGGCTGACAATGTCCCTTGCTCCTCTTTTTACCATGTATGAGGGAAATCTGGTGAATAATAGTGTTGGGATGGAGGAAGCCAGGCCAGCAATTTTAACTAGAGACTATCAGGGCTCCAGAGAGTATTCCCTGGGGAGTTGGTTCTGCTTTAAGTATGCTTGGCAAGAGAAACTGCTGGGCCCTGGCTTTCCATTATGCTCTTCACAGAGGTTAGCAACAATCTGTAAGTTCCCTGTAGATTGTTACCAGAGCTGCAGATACTGTGGGAACAGTTATCTGGTTCTGCCCCACACTCCCACCTCTGGTAACTTTGTGTTAGAGCAATGGCCTCATTTTGAGAGGAATAGATAACAATTTGTTAGGAAAGCAATGACATCGTTGATTTTGATGGGAACTTTTAGTAAAACAAGAGATGGAAAGTCTTCCCAGTGTGTGTGTGTGTGGTGTGTATGTATTATGTATGTGTGCGTATACTGTATGTGTGTATGGATCTGAGTTCAAATCCTCAGCACCCATGTAAAATCACATGCCTGCAATTCCAGCACTGGAGAGGTTCAGGAGACAAGAGGCTCTCTAGTCCAGCCAGTCTGCAAGAATAAGTGAGCTACAGTTTTAAATGAAAAACCCTGCCTCAACAATTAAGATGAGAAGTGAAATTAGTAACTGAGAAGCGTACTCAGAATCAACCTCTGGACTCAACAGGCACATTTACACACACATGTGCACACACAAACATATACACTATACACAAAACACAACATATTCATGTACACACACACTCACACACATACCAACTTTGTATGGAGCTTTGCCACAGTGTGGAGCCCTATAGAAAATGCAAGGATGAAAACGAGCAAACATCTGTCTTCCGGCTATCTAGCAGGGAGACATAGAAGGCGTGTTCACAATCAAGCATATAAGTAAAGACAAATCACAATCACCCTGGAGCAGGTGATATGGAAGCCAAACTTTGTAAATGTGGAAGGATGGGCACAAAGCACTTCTGGCCAGAGGAAATTACATAAACAAGAGCTGTGGGGTGAGAAAACAGAGTCTGTGGTAACTGTCTGATTGGGTTTCAGGTACTTTATGGTAAGAAGAAAGGCTTGGGACTGGGTGGGAGGTCAGGTGGTAGATGCTTGCTCATGTCCAGAGTCCTGGCTTCAACCCCCAAGCCCAGATTGGACATGGTCATTAAGTCCTGTACTCTCAGCACCCAAAAGGTAGAGGCTTCAGAAGTTCAAGGTCACCTAAGGAACTCCTAGCCACACTCAAAAAAAAAAAAAAAAAAGAAAGAAAAGAAAAGAAAAAAAGAGAGAGAGAAAAGAATAAAAAAGTCAAGGTGCATTATTTTCAGGGTTCTTGAATGTCAAACTAAGGAGTTTGGGTTTTTTCCAGAAGCTACACAGTAACATCAGAGCGGAAGAGCTTGGAGGACAGTGCAGGCAGGACAAAGTCAGGTCGACTGAAAAACAGAGACAAAATATGTAGTTTCACATACAAGGTAGTCTTAGGGTCCTACACAGTTCTGCGCACAGTAAATACCTGAGGCATTTCACCCTAGGCATCTCAGATCCTGCAGTTCAAAGAACAAGGAAAGCGGCCTCCGAGTCAATTGCACTGGTTCTAAGTATTGTTTCCTCTGCTCTCTTGTCCCAGCCTCACACATATGGCAATGTGAGAGTGACATTCCCAGGTCAGTGATTCGGGAAGCTTTAGTGCATTAAAAGTCACCTGGAGGCTTTGCCATAACAGGCTGTGCTATGTTAAGACTTTCTGGGCTGCAGAGGCCGCTGGCTTGGTAGCTCACAGTACCAGCCTTGCATGTCAGGAGCCCTGGTTTCTAACCTCAGCTCCGAATAAATTTGGTGTGGTGGTATATCTCTGTATTTCCAGTGCTTGGGAGAAAGAGATAGAAAACTCAGCTTAAGGTCTTCCCTGCCTCTCCATGAGTGTCAGGTCATCCTGGGCTACATGAGACCTTGTCACAGAGGGCTATGGAAGGAGGCAGGGAAACAAGAAAAAAAACTGGCCTCTAATGGGTATCTAAGACAGTGATTCTCAACCTTCCTAAGGCTGTGACCATTTAATACAGCTCCTCCTGTTTCTGTGACCTCCAGCCATAAAATCATTTTCATTGCTACTTCCTAACTGTAGTTGTGCTACTGTCATGAAGCGTAATGTGAATACCTGCGTTTTCTGACAGTCTTAGGTGACCCCTGTGAAAGAGTCGTTCACCTTCAAAGGGATTGGGACTCACAGGTTGAGAACCACTGGACTAAGAGATGGTGGTGTGGCTGTTCTGAGAAGCAACCTTGGAGCCCCTCTACTCTAGCTCCTCTGTGGTTACCTCTGAGACTGTGAGGCAGGACAGGAGCAATAGAGGAAGCAAACGAATTGGAGGGAGGCCACTTTTTTCCTTCTTCGTACTGGCAGTATCTGAGATGCCTGGGGCAAAAAGGCTCATTTATTTACTGAACACAAAACCATGTGAAGGAAGTGTTATGAAGTAACTTTGTAATCACTGCTTCCAACTGGGATCAAACTCTGGCTCTGCCCCTTGCCCTACTGACTTAATACGTTGAAGTCTGTAATTATTCTAGGTTAAAGAATTTATTATTCTTTATATATTACGTTATATTTTATTCAGGATAACCCTGACCTCTACACCCCGAATAAATTGAATGTGGTGGTACATCTTTGTATTACCAGTGCTTGGGAAAAAGAGGCAGAAAACTTAAGGTCTTCCCTGGCTCTACATGAGTGTCAGGCCATCCTGACACTCACAGGGTTGTAAGGAACAAATGTGGAAACTCAAAAAAAGAACTTGCCCATATGCCAAGATGGACATAGAATGAAATATGGACCTAGGAAATACATATTAACTTTGAGAACCTTTATGTGATAGAAAATAAGGGAAGGACCTATAATGCCAACAATGGGGAATTGAAGGCCGGAGGATCAGAAGGTCAAGGTCATCTGTTACTCAAGTGAATTCAAGACAGCCTGGGCTGTGTAAAAATGCTGCCTTAAACTAAACAAATGAATGAAACACAGAAAATTGCACTCTTCTCATATTCTGTTTGGTTTTGCTTTGCTTTTTTGACTTTGTTTCCTCCCACAGTGTTACTTTGGTTAAGTTGCTCTAACAGTAGGTTGGCGACCTGCCTGGACTAGTAGAGTGCCAGCCTAGCACTGGTTTTCTCCAGGAGCACTGCATAGCCTGGGCAAGGTGGCACACGCCTATGAGACCGGCACTCAGGAGAATCAGGAGTTCAAGGCCATTCTCAGGGATGTAGATATTTGGACCAGCCAGGCGATGTGTCTATACAAGAAAATGAATAAACAGAAAATAAAAGAAATGAATACCAGGTGCTACTGAGCTCCAGGGAGCAACGTTCAGCAATGTGTGATGGTTTCTTCCCTACAACAGCCCTTCCTGAGGCAGCCAAGTGGTCACCTCTGAGTCACCATCTGGTCTGTCAACCCCTTGGCGACATCAAAGACCCCAGGGGTGGCTGTGGGTTTGGATTAAGCATTGTCTTTCCATAGCTCTCTACAAACATCAGCACCCTCAGTCCCCAAAGAACATGGGAAGATTTGTTCTCAGGCAGTTTCCTGCTGGCTGTGAGAGTGCAAGGAAGAGGAAGAGGAAATGGTACCTGAACCCAGAGGGAGGAGGAGTCAGTAGGAGGAAGGGAAGCTTCCTATTTGGACTTCTGTGCCTCCCACCCCCACTCCATTAGCTCAGTTGTCTTTGTGGGCCTTGAGGCTTTAAGTCTGGCTTTGAGGACCTGAGCTCAGAGGATTTTCCCAATGCAACTGTCTGGGGCTTGTCTGCAGCAAAGAAACCAGCAAGTAAGCAGTTTTCTTTAATCAGATAAGTCTGATGTCCCTCCATCCCTGGACCAGAAGCAGAAGGCTGGCCTTGGCAGGCAATCCTGTAGGGAGGGCCGTCTCAGGTTCAGCCTGTGTCGTGGGAACTTGATGACAAACAAGGCCCTAAGGCCCCTTCGAATCCCCACCCTGCAGAAAGAGCTTGGGAATCAGGTACCTCTTCAACTCAGCTTGCTGCGGGGTCAGGGTGGAGGGGACAGTGGAGGGAGCCCGGAGGAGAATGGGCAGCACACTGAGGTTTCCTGCTCTGAGCCCATCAAGTCAAACATCGCCATAGGTTAGCAGAGAGAGCAGAGCTCCGCCCATCCTGTGAAAAGGGAAGTGGCTGCTTGACCCAGATGATTGTTTGCTGTGGCAGGCGCTGTCCTGTGCATTGATAGGGGTTTGGCAACAGCCCTCCCTTCTGCTTATTACACTTCCTCTTCTCGGGTGATTCCATAACCCCAAAATGTCTAGACATTGCCAATAGCCCCCAGGAAGCAGAAATCACGCGGCCTGGGACCTGCTACTCTTTGGTACTGTGCTCTGCTGGAAACACTTGGAGAACAATCCGTTAGTCCCTGCTTCTAGAAAAGACTAAAACTCCTGTGAAAGGGGAAATGGGGATATTTGGAGGTAGTAAGAGGACTAAGAACAGAAAGGCAGGTGGGAGATGATGGAAGAAGACTCCCCACCCCCACTGCATTTTTTTTCAGGTAAAGAAAAGTAAACAAGAAACATGTGGTTTGCCTCAGGCCCTGAGATGAGTCAGAGAGAAACCAGGGAGGGAAATGTGAACATAGGGTCTGACCTTTAGAAAGAGAAAAACAACTTTATCACCCCTCCTAGCTTCCACTCCTTCAGTCCTGGATCTTTATGGGAACAAGTGTTGGTTGCTTCAGAAGCTGGAGGAATGTTCAGAAATGTTTGCCTTTAAATAAAGGACGAAAGGCAAGGGAGAGAAAAGCTAGAGTTGTGGACTTAAGCAATGTAGTTTAACCTGGTGCAATCTTGATCACTGCCTCAGACCCTCCCACCTGCCTGTCTGGCTGCGTCTCTGCTATTGGACAGATGAGGCGCTGAGGAGCTGCAGTCAGATGAAACAGCAAGGCTGCTCTCAGGCCTACAGAGGCTCAACAGGAGCACATCCTCTTGTCTTCCCCTGCCTCTGGGTCATCCACAGAGCCAGGTTCAGTGAGATGACCCCATCTCTTTTCAGGTTTTTGAAGCAAGATCTCACGTAACTAGGCTGGCCTGGAGCTTGCTATGTAGATGAAGGTGACCTTGAACGGCTGGTCCTCCTGCTGGAATTGCAGGCCTTTGGCACCACGTCCAGTGTATGAGGTGCGGAGACTCCCACTCAGCGCTTGGCACACTAGACAGGCACTCTATCAACTGAGCTGCATCCCAGCCCCTCAGGCTGTTCAATAAGGGATCCCTTTTGTTTACCTCAAGGATACAGTCCTTGTCTGTAACAGAGGCATCCAACACCCTCCACCAGTGCCTTCCCCCAAGTTTCCCTGGTCCCCAGCATTCTATTAGGGCAGCACGGAATCTTACACTGACTGCATCAGGCCTGGTGCTGGCCTGAGCTTCAGACCCTCCCTCTGGTCCTCTCTCAGCAGGTGGGCTCAGCTGGGGTTAGGACTGCCCCCACCCCATCCTCCAAAAGAACAGCTTCCTTGCCCTCATTCTTGCTAGGACTCTTCTTTCTACCCTTCCTCTCTTCTTCTATCCCTCCCTCCCTGTCTCCCTCCATTCTTCCTTCGTCCATTCCTTCTGTGTGTACATATATATGTGATGTGGGCTGTATGTAAACACCAGAGGGAGCCATTTCTCCAGACCCCTGATTTCTTTCTTTCTCACAAGCCCAATTAGGGTTTGTGAAATCACTTTTGGACTTTTTCTTTTCTTTTCTTTTCTTTCTTTCTTTCTTTCTTTCTTTCTTTCTTTCTTTTAAGATAGGGTCTTAATTAGCCCAAAATAACCTCAAATTCACTATGTAATCAAAATGACCTTGAGCTCCTGATCTGCCTGTCTCCACCTTCAGAATGATGAGATTAGAGTCATAGACCATGTGTGCTCCCTTAAAAGACAAAGGGAAAAGGGAATTCTATGGCATATTTATTATACTGAAATAGAACTTATATAATACATTTAAAAAATCTATTTGTTCTATTTACAAAGGAAGGATTTGAGGAAATAGCTGGGTTTTTTTTTTCAAGTTTTCCCCTGTGCATAAACATTTTGTGAGTTCTGTGGGCACACAGGACAGATGTCTTGGGATACCTGTGTTTCTAGAATGACCAGTAACATCAACAAATAGGACAATCTCTTTTTCTGAACCCTGAACTCTTAAATAGGAGCCATGCCCTTTTACACATGAAAAACTAAAGCCCAGAGAAATGAAGTGGCCCACT
The DNA here is from genome assembly GCA_028658305.1 of Pachyuromys duprasi. NCBI lineage: Eukaryota > Metazoa > Chordata > Mammalia > Rodentia > Muridae > Pachyuromys > Pachyuromys duprasi. The sequence continues at coordinate 46,386,105 of CM053766.1, forward strand.
CAAAGTCACAGAAGTAAAACAGCAAAGGATTAAAAAGCGAAGGAGTAGGAAAACTTCAATCTGATGAGAAGAATTTATGCTTTGCACAAAAGCCTGGGACATATAGGCAGCTTGGGGAGAGCAAGTAGTTCCTTCTAGTCAAGAAAACGAAGTCTCCAGCCTGGGTTGACACCTGTCATTGAGCTGGCTATGGGACCACCTGTAGGAAGGTAGGCTCACGGTAAGCCACACTAGAGAAAGAGGAGAAATAGTTAGCCTTTAATGAGATAGTGTACTTTCCCTTCCAGATTCCAGCCTGCTAGTGCAGTCCCCAACAAGCTGCCAAGAGAGTCTTTTGGGTCTGTCTCTCTCTCTCTCTTAGCCTGACTCAGGCATAGTTTTCCCCTTTATTTTTTCATTCCAGTGCTTGCCAGAGCCTAACTGTGCTTTCTCTGGTACTTTGGGCTTCTTTAGTCTGTATTCTGAAGCTCTTTTCCCCACCATGAGGCCTTGCTTGCCACCTGACTGACTTCCATGCTGATTTAACACACATGGCTTCTCGCTTTCTTTCTTTCTCTTCTCTGCCTCTCCTTTACGTACCTACCTTGGTACTTTAAACTCAAAAGTTGTCCTCAAGTGTCATAGTCCACTCTTAAATTGTTTTATTAATGAGACTATGAACCCCAAGAAAAGATCCTGATTTCCCTGTTATTATATGGCAACTACAAAGAGACACCCTGTTACTTTCCTTCCTCAAACATTTGCTAAACTCCTTCCTTAAAGCCATTCTCAGGAAGTCAGTGCTTTGGGTGAGATTAGACTCCTAGTCTTGAAATTCAGCACTGGATAGACAGACAGATGCTAGGAGATAGTCATGTAGTGTGAAAACCTCATGTCTCTAGCAGGCAATACCCTTCCCTCTGTACCACAGGCAAAGAGGCCAGTGCCCCTGCCTGCTTATCCTCTGCCAACCCACATCTTCCCTGCTCATCCCACTGCTTACAAAGTAGAAGGTGCCCACCAAAAGCCAGGCCTACCATTCCCTTACTCCGCTCCTGTGTGCATTTGCTTCTCTTCGCCATAGACCTAAGTTAGTTTCTAGGCACCCATGCTGAGTGGCTCACAACTACCTGTAACTATAGATCCCTTCCTGGGCACATGCATGCACGTGGAACACACACACACAATACATAAAAACAAAGCAAACCTACACTGTGCCCAGAATACTAATGGAAACAAAAGGCCCACTGCAGGTCAGTGTGGGTCCAGGGGCTTGGTGAGATGTTAGGCTTCAGATCAGGGGCCCGCACAACTGTGTTCGCCGGGACAGGTGCTGCTGACCCTCGACACAGGAGCAACTCAAGGAATAGTGATTCCTCAAGACCCAGCTATACCACTCTTAGGCATATATCCAAAAAATGCTCAAGTACACAACAAGGACATTTGCTCAACTATGTTCGTGGCTGCTCTATTTGTAATAGCCAGAACCTGGAAACAACCCAGAT